>OY856188.1:111241391-111396071 GCA_963693315.1 Diogma glabrata
AGAGAGAGAGAGAGAGAGAGAGAGAGAGAGAGAGAGAGAGAGAGAGAGAGAGAGAGCTTATTACATTTTTATTTAGTTTATAATTTTAATTACAAATTTATTTATCTACAAGAACATTATTAGAAATTGTAGTTTTTTTTATTTCTTTGCTTACATAATAAACTATAAAGTCTTGTGAAATTTGCAAACAACAGTTTTCGAGAAGAGCTTGTTTAAAAATACATAGGCTTAAACGTCATTCCTTGAGACTAAGGGTAAGATTTCGAAAAACTTTGTCTTACTGTGTATATTCTTTTTGGAACTTGTTTTCAATTCCATTTGTCTTTGCAGATTAGACCGTCTTACCAATGTAAACTATGTAATAAACAGTTTCAAAATCGTAATTATTTAAAAGTACATATAAGAATTCATACAGGTGAAAAACCATATGAATGTTTTGAATGTCATAAAAAATTTAGAACTCATCACATGCTAGGGAGTCATAAGTTAACTCACAAGCCGGCGACACAGGTAAAGTTTTACTATTACAGGTTTAATTAATGTTTAAAAAAAATTCTGTTAAATTAAAAAATAATTAGTTTCGTGGAAAGTCGTATAATTTGCTAAAAGAAATGAAAACTCCGTTTTTTCGTGAACAAACGGTTTTATCTCGCATAGGAAATGCAATTTTTTTCTACGATAGTAAATATATAAATAATATTTAATATAAATTATTAAATTAGAAAACGACTGTTATGTTGTTCAATGCTACACTAAGTTTACACCATGGTAGTATAATAGAATAATAGCAAATAGCTATTAAACTATTACGGTATAAACGGATAAAATAATACCTTTTTACTTTGACAGATAGTTATTTGATATTTTGCTTTTGATTGATAGTATAATAGTATATTCAAAAAAATTGTAACGGTCAAAACGTAAAATGTAATAGACAATTTCAGGCGATTGTAAAAAATGTGCAACACCAAAATCACTTAAAATTTAGTTTTTATTTTAAATTAATAATAGTATTATAATTTTTTGTTGAAATACTTTTCGATTGATAAGATTTTATATTCAAATTTGAAATACGGTACGTATTCTATCTGTCAATATTATTCTGAGCGTTTTTACCACAGATAGAATAATACTATTTTGTGGTATAAACGCTAAATGTATCGATAGTTTAATAGCAAAAAACTATTATTCTATTAAACTATCGGTGGTATAAACTTAGTATTATTCATGTTATATTTGTTCATGGTTGCTTTGATTTGAAATCTTTGTAAAATTACATGAAAATAACATAGCAACTACAATTTGTTATTTAACGAAAATTAAGTTACACTAATAGAAAAAAACTCATTTACATAAGAGATTATATAGCAAGAGCCAGCGACGGCCAGACCTTCGTTATTTTATAAAAGCTGAAAGTTTCTCTGCGCATACTCCCTTCTCAGGTAGGAACAATTAGCGACACATGAAGTTTGAATCATAGTGGCTTTGGCAGGTAACAGGTAACAAAGGTGCCTAAAATTACTCCAAAGTTTCGTGAAAGTATAAAGGCTAATTTTCTTATATTCTCTTTGGGATAGTATTAGAAATCACGTCATCCTTTGCCAGACACTTACTATAGTGGCAACCACCTGCCAGACACCTTTTATTTTTAATAATTTGTAATTAAATTTTTGTCATAGTATAAAAGCTGAATTTTATATATGTTATTTGGGTATTTTCTTAGCAGCCAGACAGTTTTGATACTGTTTTCATCTTGCCAGACAAGTTGAAAGTCTGACGTAGGTGAGAGCGCGAGGCAATATGCATACAAGCGGATGCGAGTGAAATGGAAATAGGTCTATTGCGATCTTTTTATACCGAGTTTACTAGATAAGATGAAATGTTTACCTTTTAAAAAGTCGATTAATTTTTTTAAACATGTATTGATTAATAAAAAAAATTAAACATAATATGATACTTTTCTAAAACAAATTTTGTTTTCTTAGGGTATTGATTATGTAAATTATAAAGAAACAAAAACGCTTGGGATCTTGATAAAACTTTGGTATATGATCCAGGTTAACTTGAAAATGGAAGATCTGATCATTTCGAAAATGGCCGGGGTCCCCGAACAACTTTAAGTTTGAATCTTCAATAACTTCAATTCTTGTATTCCAATCTTATTGTGAATTGATATAAAAAGTTTTAGTATTGTTTCCAATATTTCTGCCTACCCACTTCCGGTTTGTCACTTCCGTTTAAAAAGTTTTTTTTTAAGTGTTTATTTCTACTGTAGCTTAAAGTAACAAATCCATTTTCATGAAACGTTGATAAAGGTTTCAATCAATATAAGAAATATTTTATTAGCTTTTGGGGACAAAGAACTAAGGGTTGAGGGATCCACCATACAGAAGGTGGTTTTACCACCATTTGTTTATGTTTTTTGGTAGCATACAACATTCTTGTGTGAATAAAGTTTGATGACACTTGAATAAAATATTCAAATATGTTTGGCAAGAAGCTGATTATATTCTGAGCGATACTGAAGTAAGCGGTGGGGGTCCCTCGAGCACCTGTTTTTTTATAGCTCAATAATATGTGTACCTGATAATCGAATTGGTTGAAACTTTGTAAATAAGCACCTAGTATGGTTAACAACAGTTCCGCATCATTTGCATTGTTTTCAGTCTCTTTATTGGCACTACAGCCTACAATAATGAAGTGATTATGATGAAACTTATGAAATGTTTTGAATTAGTGTGAGAAGATCAACGATCAACTTTTGCGACACATTGATCAAAATCGCAAGGGGTCCACCATACTTCTGCTGACTTTTCTCACTTTGTTTTTAAAATTTGTTGGGAGCATACAGACTTCGTTCATTAATCAATTTTGATGATCCTTTGACAAAAGATGAAGATTGAATGACAACGATCTGATTTGTTTTTGGACGATACTGGGATAAGTGGTGGAGGGCCTCACGAGCCCTAGATTTTGTGAAACTTCAATAACATCAGTTCCTGATAGTTGATTTTGATTCAACTTGGTAAATATGCTTAGAGGATGATTTGTAACACTTCTGCATTCCAACTTCCGGTTTGTCACTTCCAGCAAAACATTTTTTTTGGTTTGCTATTCGTACAGCATAATTTATGTCGATAATGAGCAAAGTAATGGGAGTCGCCGAAGCACGCATTTTTTATAAGTAGAACTACGCGAAATGTATAACAAAAGATAGCCATTAATTGAAGTATTTGATGACTATATAGGCTCAATATATATCTAGAACATTTTGTTTCCAGAGCTGTGGTGCAATGAATATACATAATAAATGAATTTACTAAAACTATTTTTAATGCACTTCTTACCAATGAAACAATTGATTTCTCCTATAGTCATAATAAACAAAAGAATGCTAATGAAATACCACGAATTAAATTAATTCTTAAAACAAAGTTTATAAAGCTATAAAGCATGGTTTATTAAATTATTAGATTTACTTTTTATTGATTTATTAACATGAAAATTAAGCTATTATAAGCTATCTCACTCACATTCGCTTGTATGTGTATTGTCTCGCGCTCGCACCTACGTCAGACTTTCATTTTGTCTGGCAAGTTGTAAGCAGTATCGTATACTGTCTGGCTGCTAAGAAAATATCTTCTGATAGTTTTCCAAGTAACATAATATAAAATTTAGCTTTCATACTATAACCTAAGTTTAATTTCAATTTATTAAAGTTTAAGTGTGTCTGGCAGGGGCTTGCCACGTTAGTAAGTGTCTGGCAATGGATAATGTAATTTCTAATACTATCCCGAAGAATATAAAAAAAAATTACCCTTTATACTTTCACAAAAGTTTGGAGGAATTTTATGCCCCTTTGTTATCTGTTCCCTGCCAAAGTCACGATGATCCAAATTTCATATGTCGCTAATTGTTCCTAACTGAGTAGAAGGTATGCGCAGATAAACTTTCAGCTTTTATAAAATAACGAAGGTCTGGCCGTCGCAGGCTGTTAGTCTATTAAGCCTCCTTGTAAATAGACATTTCATATGCTGCCGTTTTGCTGTTTTTGTGTGAAACGAATTCTCCATAATTTGATTTGAAATAATATATCTCATAAATATTTTTTTTAACAGTTTTCATGTCAATTTTGTAATAAAAGGTTCAGAAGAAAATCTAATTATACAACTCATTTAAATATTCACACACGTGAAAAGATTTATGAATGCTCCAAATGTGATAATATATTTAATGAAAAACATCACTTTAACGATCATTTAAAAAGTCATGCGAGAATAGGATTAAAGGTAAGATTGTATAAAATTTCATATATTGATTGATTAGAATCATCATGATTTTATTACGACTGTAAAGTTAATATACCAAATAAGGAGCTTTTGGTATCGCATCCGGTTAAAGCATGTGAAAAGAGAATAATTTTGCATTCCTTTTCGCCAAGCACGTGTTGTATCGATTTAATATCACGTTTTTTATCTCTGAACCTAGATGAGTGCAAACAAATATATCGTGTATTCCCGAGTCGAAATTTAACTATTCTTTAAAACCTACATATTCTACTATTTAGAATTTAAAATATTTAAATATCACTTATTTTAAATAGAAAAATAACCGCTACATAAGAGCTCCGAAAGCGAGTTACCGAAAAAAAATCCCGCTTGAGTTGTTAAATTTTAAATAAAACTCCCGTTTTGGTCCTAAATAAACTAAAATAAAAGTGTGTAAAAATTCATTATTAGGTCCTTCTAATTCTTCTTTATTTATTTTTTAGGTAGAATATTTAAGTTGCACTAAGTATTTTGATACTTATTAGTCATAGAATGTTGTCATATCTGCTCTCCATGATAAACTGAAATTATTATATTTTTAATTTTAGCTAAGTACATGATCGGACTCGAAATTAGTCTTTAATAGTTTTTGAAGATACAAATGAGATGTTAATTTTTTAAATTGATAAAATTGACAGAACTTATCAAGTTTTTAGAATATGATAAGTACTTAGTAGGGTGTTGATTTAGGTGCTTATTTAGGTGTAAAGTAGTATTTTGAGAGTCAATAGTCTGAAAATAGTTTTTTGAAATTCTTGTTTAAATGCAACTAAAGATGAAGAAAACTCAAAGAGGTTCATTTCAGAATGTCTGCTACTTAAATCGTAGTTAAAGTTCTACTCGGGTTAAGGTAAATCAAAAGTACAAGAATATCAGTGTCGTCAGTAACAACTATTACATGTTTTTCTTCAGCCAAGGTCGGTGCTGTTTTTACAATAACTGTGTCAGCATCATCTGTAGCATGAATCACAGTGTGGTCACTCGTTTCTAAATGTACCCCAAGCATGGCTATAAAGTACTGTTTATTTTCATTATTAAAAAGAAAGGTTCTTTGCCAATAAGAAGTAGAGAGTTCTCAGTACATTTCACTATTATTGTTTTGTGCGTATTTGATGCTCTACAACCTTTGTAGTGGAGATGGCATAGCCATAAAATACAATTGTCGCAACTTTATATTGCTTAGCAATATGACTGCTATATAGTTGTAACACATCTAAAAATTTCCCATTTCTTAATATCTTGATTGTGACAGCTTGATCCTTTTTAACCATGGTAACAGAGTTAAAAACTTTTCCAGTCAGTTTGAATTGGATTTAAAGTTCAATTAACTTTGCTTCATCTGCAGTTACCTTGTGTTGATTGTCTACTAACCCACTGAAAATATTATGTAGCTCAACGCATTCTGAATCAAGTGGATTGTGACCTTCCAAAAATTGAAGTAATAAAAGAAAATCCTTCATATCTCTAGATTTTGTAGCATCGGATATTTCAATGTGTTCTTCACTGCTAACAGTGAGATTGTTTATAGGAAAAATAACTTCACAGCATGCAGGGTGGCTCAATATCCATTAAGCTCGTTGACTATCACCCATGCTTCTTCCACGTGTTGACCCACCTCGACTTTTTGTTGATCGCATTAAGGTTTATTCGATGAACATATCTGTCCATATTCCAGCTCACAATCTACTGTGTCTACGAAGGGTGAAATGTCCAGCACTGAACAAGGTATAAACATCTCCATGGTTTTTTCCAGCTTTTTCATTTGTTGTAGATACACCCTGGCACATTTTGCATAATTTTGCATTTTGTAGCACTCAGAATATTATTTTATTTGTGTACAGATGGCGATATTCGACATGGACACTCACAGGGTGATCAGGAAATAGTTCAAATAACTCATAGATATTATATTTTCGAATTTTACTTACACTGATGATAGCTTTAGTTTTATAGCTTTAGTAAACAACTAAACACACTTTAAAGTTTTACTTTCAGTTTCAAACACACATTGAAGGTTCGTTTTCAGTTTCAGAGCACAGGATACAGTTCCTTTCTGCCATTTTCTAATTTTTAGAAGACGTCAAAACTTGAAGAACACCTAAAAAAATGAATTTAAATATTTTTGCACACTTAGATTTATATAGCGATAAATTCATATCACACATTCACAATTAGATATATATAACTAGGATTTTTTTTCGGGAGGAGATATAAAAGTATGGGGGAGCATTTGGATCAAATTTCAACAAACATAAATAAAAATTGTGATTATTGCCGTCAATTTTCAGTACTTTGGGTAATTTTTGGAGGGGGATATACCCCCATATCCCACCCCCTGGCTACGCCCCTGCCACCTGCTTCATCTTTGTAAACATTTTACTTCTAACAACCGTTATTTTAATATTTTCCAGCATGAAATACTGTGCAATTTGTTACCAAACATAACTTTTTTAATTTATTATATTTTTTCAAAATGGCGGCCAAAAAACGCATTTGGACAATCAGATTTTTCTAGACTTTTAGTATATCAAAAAGATACCAACAACGAACTAAAAAATTTAAACCCGGTTTTGTGGGAATTAGTTCCACCCAAAAACCTATATCTACTGTACTAAAAATAAAATTATTATATATAAATAAATTAACAAATTTTTATTTTGTGTGTGCTTGGAACATAAAACTTATTAAGAGGATGTTAGCTTGGTGTTAGTTTTGGTTTTGACTTTCTAAAAATCATCACCACCTTCTCAAAAAATATATATTTTTATAGAATAAAAGTTAGAATTAGGATGATCATGTTTCCTGGATGGATTGTAGTTGTACAATTTACGAAAAAAAAACATTTAATACAATTTTGAAACAAATAAAAATAATCTCGTAATATTTTTGATTTTTACGCAGTATGCATGTCATTTTTGTGAAAAGAGCTATATTTACAACACTAGATTACAAGAACATATGACGGAGGTTCATAAGGAAATCATACCTGAAAAAGTTAAACAATCAAACAAAAAGATAACCTCTTTAAAAAATGAATTACAAAATAATACATGTGATGGATTAAAGGTAAGTTTTATAAATATATATGTTGGTTCGAATATTTGGTTTTTAATTAAATGAATATAAATAGGATATATGATAGAAACTTTTGAATTTCGTATATAGTATACTACTGACCAATGGTTTGAATTCTTATAAAACTTATTGGAATTTGACATGCATAATAGAGTGGGCCTACTGGGCGTACAGGAAGTGTGTCAAACAAAAATTTAGTATTTTTTGCTTTAAAAAAGATTATTTTAAGTAATAATAAGCAGCAACATTGAACGTGAATCTTGATGGTTGGCATCTGTATGGGAGACCAGGCTTGATTATTGTATTATATTTTATCTAATAAAAATTGTCTTTAACTTGACAAACCGCAGATTTTCTTTCTTACAGAAACTCAAGTTTCTGAAACCTATCCCTATGATGTAACACTAGATCCCTATGACGTAACACTAAATGGTTAGAATTTTCTTAGACGACGGCAACAACAATGGAAGGCAGGCAGAAATATTCGTCGCATCAAAGAACCTGAGCAAATTGTAAAAATCCGAACTTTTACTCCTCGTAATGTTGCTGATAAAAGTTTTCTTCTAGATCTCTATCCCAACTCTATGCCAAATATTACGAGTATTAATCTCGATAAGGTATAATATTTGAAATGACCACTATCTAATCACATCAGTTATCAAAACTGATTTACTATGATCTAAAGTTGTGATCCCAAATCACGTAAAATGCTCCATTTCTCCAAAAATGGCCACCAATCCTCTCTGAAATCAGGCTGCCCTTCCAACGCCTGATCCGGATTAGGGCAAACATGATCAGGACCTTACTTGAGCCCTGACCAATTTGGATAAACTGATTAGTTTTTTTAGCGATAGTGAACAAAGTGAGTCCTCCGAGCACCTGTTTTTTGGAAGCTCAATAACATCTGAACCTGATAATCGAATTGGATGAAACTTGGTACATAAAATTTAGTACGGTTCACAACAATTCTGTATCCTAACTTCCGGTTTGTCACTTCCGTTTAATTTTTTTTTTTACTTTTTCGTACAACAGAATTTATGTTTGTTGGGATTGCTTTCTTTAATATTTTAATAATTAGAACTACGCGAAATCTATATCATTGGTTTGCTTTAATTTAATGGATATTAGCTCATTATATATCCAGAACACTATCATGGTGTCCACCAGGTATCGAATTCTGGAAAGTCAGGGGATTTTATTTTGGTCAGGGAAAGTCATGGAAAGTCATGAAATTTTGATCATTTCTCTGGAAAATTTTTATTCAACAAAAACTTTTATTAAAATTTATATTTCATATATTCTTAATAATTTATATAGTCCGGTTGGAGAAAAATTATGTTTTTTATGCACAAAAAATTACCTTTATATCCTGTCGCTATGACAATGTTAACAGTTTGTCTGTTTGCACTAACCGACTGACAAGTAAAACGGGTAAAAGAATATGCTTGGGACTCCCGTCTGATGTACCCGATTTCTCCGTCTACTGTTGAAGACGATACATTTGGCTACGATTGGTGATAATATTTAATCAATATTATTTAAAACAACGAGATCAAAAACAATAGGACAAAGTTGTAGCTAGTGTTGTTGTTGTAGCGACGGGTTTGGTGGTAATTCTTCGGCTCCATGTCCAGGTTCAGGAACTCTGCTACTGACCTTGGGCGGTACCACAAATTTTTCCTGTGTCAGGTTGGTTAAATTATCAGGACAATTGAATAGGTGGTCTACATCGTGCGGCGTGCCCTCACAGGCGTGACACAAGGCAGCATTTTGTGTTGTTTGTATTCGTTATAAGCAACTTAGGGTGTTCTTATATAGATGCAGCATCGTTTATATAATAGGTCTTCCTTTTTTTAAGTTGTTATTATGGTATTTTTATCTTTGCCCAGGAACTAACCGTTAGTGCTTTCGACGAAAGGTGCAAATCCATCAACCAATTTTTTGGTAAAGATGCAGCTGTCACTGGTCTTACTGCTTACTGAAACTAAAACATGTCACGGTACAATATGTAAAAACATCTTAAGGGGAAACAGAACATCTATTCAGTGTAATAACTGTAAGGAATGGTGCCACCTCAAGAACTGCTCAGGTCGATTACCTACGATTCGTATAGCACGCATTTGAACAGAGTCCAAGTGAGCTCAGCTGGAAACAAATGCAGCGCCCAAGTATTGACACATATTGATTGAAATATCGTTGGGGATCTCGGCCTTCAAACTACAAACAATCAACACCTGTGTTTAGGTGGAATTAAAATTGACCAAATTTTGGTAACTCCAATCGGCAACATTTTCTAGGTTAACATTTATCGCTCCGTCTCTCCGGGCAAGATTTATTCGTTTATTTTGTTTACCTTTTGAATTGAATATTGGAATTTAAAATAAAGTGTGTGGTAAAACCTGGTTAAACCGATTCGGCAACATTCTACGAATACTTTGTGGATGAGTATTCTTCTAAGGAGATCAAATCAACCTTACCCGAGTCTGGTAAATTTTTCTCGTCCTACCTGAGCAACTGCCTCTTCCAACCCATTTATTGTTCACATAACTTTAGAACGTTTTGTTCTAATAATCTTATTACTACCGGCACCTTAAGGTCAAGCAAATTCCTTAAACAAATCCTAATTGCTCAACACCTTAACCTCAGTTAGGATTATATTTTCTCGTCTGTTCGGAGACGTTAATTTTTAATTTATAATAAATCACACCAAACATGACTGACCTTGTATAAAGAAAAAAAATGGAAACCGAAATGTATCGGTCAATCAGTCTGAAAATTTGAAATAAACTTGTCGGTTGTACAGTGAAAACCAAACGAAACGTGCTTGTTTTTCAAGTTAGCATCCCAGATTCGATCAAATGCTGTTGAGATGTCTAATGCGATAATCTAATTTTCACCATCTTTTGCAAGTATGCAGTTCGAAAACCATTTTTTGTTTCGAAAACCGAGTTGACTGACTATCAAATATCAAATTGTTGTTAATATTTCAAAAAATTTGATATAATATGTGAACGAAAATTTTGCTCATATATTTTAAATAGGAGTGGGAACTGCAAGACTGATGATCTATAATTTGATATATCACATTTCATTCCTTTTTTGTGAATCGACTGGATATTGGTCAACTTCCAGCACGAAAAAAATACCAAATTTATAAAATGTGAAGAAAATTTTAGTTAAAGTGCGTGCAAGTTCTTTTGAAAATGTGTTTAAATCATTAGGTTAGAAGAATAATTTAAGGTTAGCACATAGAGTTTTGTCCAGTGAAAAAGCTTTGTTGTTGTTTAACCCGCCCTTTAAAGTTTTTTTTTGGCAATTTGGGTTTGAAATGAAGCTTTCATTTTAACTCCTGATCTTTGGGCATTTCTTTCGATGTTCCAGAACAGTTGGGTTTGAATCACAACGTTTTGCGAATAAAGTGAACTTCAATGATATAGGGAGGCTATAATATTTCGTACCACAATTTAAAGAATCAAAGGTACTCGAAAAACTTTTGTCAGAAATTGACATAGTCGAATGTTTTGCCACTTTCGATCTGTAAATTTCGGCTTATTCGTTTTCAATTTTCTGCTATTAAACCATTGTTTCTTTTGGATCCTATGATTTTTGTTATGTATCTAAATGTTAAATAATCTACGTTAGCTTCTAAAAAGCAATTTGGCCACCTCCGCAAACATTTTTTATTATGGTTTTATTATTGAAAATGGAACGAATTTAATAATCCCGAATTGAACGGTTTCAGTCAAGCTTTGAGCAGAATCGTTTACATCATCAGTATAACACTGACGATCGAATTGGGAAACTCTTGTTTATATCGGTTTTAATACGCAATTTTTTATTATTTAGTTAACCATGTTTAGCACACTAAGCATGAAATATTCATTATATCATCTCCACTAGAAAAGGAGATGGGAAAATTCATTCGGGAAAAAACTAAGAGGGGCATTGAGTTCTATTTGACCTATTAAAATAATCGTTCTGGAAAGCCATAGTTGTTCTACTACGAGGCATTTTATGTAGTTAAATGTTGGTCAAAATTTTTATTTTTAAAAAAGTCATGAAATTTTCATATTTTTGGTCTGGAAAGTCAGGGAATTTTGTTTTGTAAAAATAGTGGACACCATGACTATGTTTCTAGAGCTGTGGTGAAGTCAGCCTATGCATCAGCGTCGCAATATTTTTTATTCAATTTTAAACAGATTAAAAATGAATACCAGCGTACGCCACATCGCGCTGAGTTTTAAAGTTAATATTATCCATTGAATGATTCACTAAATGCAATTTGCGATCTATGAAACTTTATGAAAAAATTAAAGTAAATAAATTTTATTTTTTGTTTATAATGAAACACTATAGAATTTTCCAAATGTTTTCACAACTTTTATTTTGATTTATATAATAAAATAACAAAAATGAATACAACTTTGTACGATTGTCTGAATTGATAGAAGCTTTTAAGAGAAGTGGTAGTTGTTTGGTTGATCAAAAATATTATAATTTTTTATAAAAAACGATGTAATTTTTGCTGTAAAATGAATGCATATTTTTTGGGCTCATATTGCATGCAAGTGACATCTATTTGGAAATTACATGAATATGTATAATAATTATTATAATTAATTGGTATAATGAAATATGTATTTATAATTAACTTTTAGATCAACCATCCATCAGTATTGGTAGATCCCAGATACAAAAAAAAAACAATAATAGAGTGAACCTTAATGAACGGAAAAGAGATGAAGAAAACTGCAGAAAGTAAAAAAGAAAGATTACGCTTTAATATCCTTTGCGTGATGAACCCCGATATTTTTACCATCCAGGTTTTTACATTCATAAAGCACGTCACCAATCCTTGACTCAATAATTGCTGCATGAAATAAAATGCCAGTTTGGCAGAGAAATTATTCAAATGATGATGCCGCACAAAGATACACTTTTGAGGTAAAAGGTCCTTACATGAGTTCGCAAATTATATTGGTGTTGCGTTTTCAAACGCAGATTTTATGATTGCTTGAACATGATTTCTAAGTATGGTCAGATGATCCGAATGATCCAGCTCTTCATTTACAGTCTCAACGAAGGCGTCAAGGGGTTTCATAAGTTGATGTTTTCCCATCTGAGATTGGATGTTGTCCAAACAACAAATAACATGGGGAGTATTGAGTGGAACCATGTACAGCGGCTCGTAAAGCATAAGCTATTTCTCCCAGATGAGGATCCCATGTTTTGTGTTGACCGTTCACTTACGCTCGTATAGCAGCGAGGACCGATCTATTCATCGTTTCCGAAGTATTACTCTGAGGTCTGTAGACTCAAGTTCTAACATGTTGAATATGAAATGCCGATAATAAGCTCTGAAATGAGTTACTTAACCACTGCTTACCATTGTCGCTGTGAAGAAACTCTGGTACCTCATATGTTAAAAACACATCACTCTTCAAGAAGGCGTTCACCTTAGATGAAGTTGCGTTCTGGACATCAAGGACAATTAATATTACTGTGTTCCTAAGTTTAGAACGGGGACCCAAAAAATTTTTATAGACTCTCTGACATGGACGTTCACTTATGAACTGAAATTGTATCGGTGGACTCAAAATCTGGTTCAAGAACTTTGTTTGTGTGCAGGTACCACAAGAAACAAAATAAATGTAAACTTGTGAGTTGTGACGCCATGCCAGGCGTATAGACGTTGGAACATCTCCAACGTCTTAACGCCTCCATAAGCAGCATTACTATCATCATGAGGTCTCTTGATCATTTCCAATGATCATAGGCAAATCATTCGGTATTGCGTCGAGTTTTGGTGCTACAAGGATAAACAGCTTACCATCCAAATTTTCACCAAGGGAAAATCTTTGGGTGGCATTTGAACTTTAGCTGTCATCTCCGTGTAGTCTTTGTGTTGATAACCTTCATCGTCAAGTTTTATCTCATGTACGTTATGTGTTAGTGCTTCAACAAATTCTTCGTGTGTGTCGTCATAGAGACGAGATAGAGCATCAGAGTCTATGTTTTCCCTCTGGTGGATAGTAGTAAAGCCCATGTATTGTCGCTTTAGACATCACTTAGCCAGTTGGCCACTCAAGCCTTTCTGTGACATAATCCACTTTAGACTCGAATGGTCGGTCACAATTGTGAATTTCTGACCCTAAACATAAGCCCTTTTTCTTCGCCGTAGTCGGGTAATAACACTGCAACAAAATATGCCTGAACAGGAATATTCTTTCAATAGCATATGAAACTACAACAGTTGATTCTAGAAATTTCTAGTATAAATACGGCGTACAAAATAATACACAAAATATTTCTATTTAATAACACTTAAAACTTTATTTACAATCAAAAATTCTCTTTACTTTTATTTGCACGATTTTATTTTCACTTAAGATAATCGAATTCCAACGTAAACTTTTTACACTATCAGTCTAATTTGTAGTATCCTGTATCCATAAATACTATTTTACTTAATTTCTCGATTATTCGAAATCCATATCTATGTATGTTTATGAGTGATTTTAGTTTTGTTATTTTAATATTATTAGGGGAGTCGAACGCAATTTTGGATTTCCTTGATGATTATGTAGAATCGTAACAATAATATACATAAAATTCAAATTAGTAAGGATCGCGTAAACATTGTTCAATCACTACCAAACATTTTTAAAATTTCATTAGTATAACTACTTTCATCACACTTTTTTCTTTTATAGGTATCAGATAATAACTCAAATAAGGAACCATATAAATGTGTCGAGTGTGGTTACAAATGTTTATTAAAATCTATTTGGATGAGGCATACAAAACCTGATATAACTGAGGAATTAAAGGTAAGTTTTTTTATCTATGCCAAATAATGGAAAATTACGTTAACAGTCATGAAAATGTATTTTTGTAAACAAGATGTTCTGCTCTTGAATTTTATCTTTGAATATTTGTAGTAATCAGATTGTCTTATAATGCGTATGTCAGACCTAAGTCAATTCGAATTTAATGGATATTATTGAAAATAATGGTAAAACACAATTTTAATTTAAATTAAAAGCTAATAATAACCTCTTATAATACATATTGTATTGCTTAAATATTTTCCGTGTTGAAGTATGAATTTTTGTTGATTTGTAAATTTGTTTTTAGTTTTTGATCTACAAGCCCGCGTACTCGTGTCATATGAGTTAGCGTGAGATGTCACATACCACTGGCAATAACAGTGAGATATCACTAACTAAGGTGATATCTTAGGGGTGTTTTTATTTTCTCTATCCTTTTATGAAATATTGGCTTTTGTCATATTTGGCAGAATCCTAAATCCACGTTACCTGGTAACGTTGACAGAATGATTGGTGTAGTTGAGGGTGGCAGAATAAATACTGCTTATATTCAATGATACTACATCGTGGCGAGTCATTGCTGCCTTCAAACCAATGCAACTCATGCATCTGTTCTCCATGTAAGGGGCAGCTTTGAGTGGTTTGTCTTGAATCAAGTGGATTCGTATATAAACGTGTAAAAAGTTTTTTTGAAAAGAGAGAGAGAGAGAGACGTTAATTTTGGAGGTAAATAAGGAGGATTGCCCTACGTGGTAATATTATATTTTTTATCAATTAATAATATATGTACCTTGAATCAGTGTAATTAATTTCATCGAATCCAAAACATGTTCGCAAGGATAGGCTTTCTTTTGAGAAAGTTTTAGTTCTTATGAAAACGAGTCAATAACTTTAATACTTTAATTTTTTACCTTATTACATTTTTATTTAGTTTAAATTACTAATTTATTTTTACAGCGTTATTAGAAATTGTATTTTTTTTTATTTCTCTGCTTACATAATAAAGTCTTGCGAATTTTGCAAACAACAGTATTCGAGAAGAGCCTGTTTACAAGTACATAGATTAAAACGTCATTACTGGAGAATAAGGGTAAGATTTCGCAAAATTGGTCCTGCTTTGAATATCCTTTTTAAACTTGTTTTTAATACCATTTGTCTTTGCAGATTAGAGCACACCAATGCAAACTCTGTAATAAAAAGTTTCAAAATCGTAGTTATTTGAAAGTGCATATGAGAATTCATACAGGTGAAAAACCATATGAATGTTTTGAATGTCATAAAAAATTTAGAACTATTCACATGCTAGGGAGTCATAAGTTAACTCACAAGCCGGCGACACAGGTAATGTGCTACAGTTTTAGTTCGTTTCATGGCAAGTAGTATAATTTCCTAGTATAAACATCGGCAAGTTTACGAACGAAAATCGTTTTTATTTCGCGTAGGAAATGCAGTTTTTTCTATACAATCTTAAATATATAAACAATATTTGTTGTATGTAAATCATTAAATTAGAAAACGGCAACATTCAAAAGGTATATTATATTTTTTCATATTTGCTTTGATTTGAAATCTTTGTAAAATTACATGAAAATAACAGCAACTACAATTTGTTATTTAGCGAAAATGATTCTACACTAGTAGGAAAAGAACCATCTACATATGAGATTAAGCCTCCACGTAAATAGACTTTTCATAAAAGTCTCTTTCAAGAAGGTTTAATCCCTTGTGAAAATTGTATTTTCTTTCCTCTAGTGGAAAAATTATTAACAAATTGTTGCTATGTTACATTGTCATATAATTTTACAAAGTTTTTAAAACAAAGCAACCACGAAAAAATAGAATATTTTAATGTTATGTTCTCGATTTATAATTTGGTAATTTATAATAGATATCGTTTAAATATTTACTATCATAGAAAAAATTGTATTTCCTACGCGAGATAAAAACGTTTTAACAAACGTTTTTAGCAAATTATGCTATTTAGATTTGCATAAACTTTGCTGTTTTTGTGTGAAACGAATTTCAAATAATTTGATTTGTAATATTATTATCTCATAAATATTTTTTTTTCAACAGTTTTCATGTCAATTTTGTGATAAAAAGTTTAGAAGAAAAGCTCATTATAAAACTCATTTAAATATTCACACACGTGAAAAGATTTATGAATGCTCCAAATGTGATCGTAAATTTATTAGAAAACCTCACTTTGACTATCATTTAAAAACTCATGCAAGAATAGGATTAAAGGTAAGATTGTACCAAATTTCATATATCGATTAATTAGAATGATCATGGTTTATTATTAAGCTTTTTATTAAGTTTACGGTTGTCTTAAATAAAACACCACGAAATAAGATTAGCAATTTTTTAGAAAAAACACTTTGTTTTGTGTCACAACTGTCATTCTTGTAAGCATCCTATAATGAGGTATCTTATCTGTCGAAATCCGAAATATTAAATATTTTATTCAATTATCATATTTTTTCTAAACTAAAAAAATTTAAATTAAGACGAAGTTAAATAGGGCAACCCTGGCGTCTAATCTACACCATTATTACTTGAGCTTAGTTGTTGTATAGTTAGAACACAGTTGTTCGTAATTCCATTCAGGCAATAGAAGAATAATAATATATTTTTTTCTATAAATGGAAATAGAAAAAAATGCTGCATGAAACCCTGTATTTTTGTATTTATTTTTACAGGAGTCTTTTCTTTTGTGGAAATTATTTTCAATGCGAGAATTGAATTTAAAAAACAGCTTCAATTTTTTTTATAGTTTTATAGTGTACATACACAAATATTACTTATCCTGTATATTTTATAATCTAAGGATTAACCATAAACTCTGATCAGAAGGACGCCTGTTCGATTCCCGAACCGGAATTGAGATAAAACATTTGTTACCGATTTTTCGCTTTTCAAAGCAATTTTTCATTCTATGCAATTAAATACATTCATTTCTAATGACTAAAATTCTAAAACTAACATAATGGTTAAATCTATTGCTATTCTATAGAAAAAAATTTTAATAAAATCTTGAATGAAAATAAAATTGATTCCAAATTAAAGTGTTAGTTTTTTATTCGGAAAAGTTGTATGCAATACACCAGAACTGTTCGAGGTCTACAACAGTCATCTAAAAGTTCATATTGATATAGAATTGAATCGGATTTATGGTGGTTTGTTAAATCTCGAGATTCTCTACAATATTTCTCGAGAAATGAGAATCTCGATGGTGTGGAAATAATTCCTAGAGATTTGAGAGTTCAAGATACCAAATCTTTCTCGAGCATCTCGAGACCAAATTTTTCGAGCAGTAACTCTACTTGAGACTTGGAGACCATTTTATGTGTGAAATATGATTTAACAAATTCTTTGGGAATATTTCATGACCTTTTCAACAACAATATTAACCTCCTTAAAAAATTTACGCAAAGAAATAATATTCCGAAAAATGAAATAATACTATACATAAATTTTTTTATTTATTTTGTAAGTTGCACTTATCTTGAAATTAAAAAAATGTATTACAAAATAATTTTTTCATTCTATGAAAATTTTTGTTGCTTCTTATAGACATCTCCTCCGGTCAATGGTGTCCCACTTTGCCAATGTCAAAATTTGGTCACCTTGTACTTAGGTAAAGGTTGAATAATGAAGGTGACAGAACATCATCATAGATCTAGAGTTACGGATCTCAACGTATGTTTGGCGGCCTCTTAAGTAGTTGCACAACCAACGCTTTACTAAACTTTGTACTTGGCAGATTGGTGTTGAATATATCATTCAGTAGTGCCGTGTGTGACACTGTGCCGAAAGCTTTTGATAAGTCAAGTGCAACTAAATTTGTTCTGGCACAGGGTAGTTTTTGGTTTAAATCATCGCTGATTTGGTTTTGGTTAGTATGAAGAGCAGTGGTTGTAGTGTTGTACTATGTGCTTTCCTAAAGCCATGTTGATGGGACGCCAATTTGAAAGATCCAGTTTACCGATGTAGCAGAAGTGCTTCAATCAATGTTGCAACCGATGAGAGGACAGAGGATCTATCTGTAGGATTCTCCCTTTTCTTCGGGTTTTCCAGGTTTCAAGATGGTACTGGTGCTCTGGTCGTTTCCAGATATTTGGAGCGTATTTAAAAATGTGTTGAGTATGGTGGTGAGAACGTTCAACCCTTTGGGTCTAATGTGTTTGAGCATGATGGCTGAGATACCGTCTGGTCCAATAGCTTTAGATGGTTTGGTTTTCTTTATTTCGTTTTCAACCTCTTCTTCGGAAAATATAATACCCTCGAAATTTTCAGTATTAAGTTTGCGCAGATGTCTTAATACTGACCTAGTTTCTTTTTCATGTTTACTTTGCTTTTCAAGATGTCAATGAACTTAACAATATTATTCAGGCTGTTGTGGAAGCAGATAAATCGGTTAATTAACTAACAGCAGCTTTCAATTGATTCGATCTTCTAGCACCGCATATACTGAAATTGAAAATCGGCATGCTAATTATAATGTTGCGAAATATCAACCAGTCAAAGCATTGCAACTGTATACGACTCGTAGTTAAAAAATTAATGAGCTACGGAGTAGCAACAATCTTGAAAGGACATATCATATTGTGAAGATGTCCTCATTATTCGCATTCCTATTATTCCAACGAGTATGCAATTTCAATTTAAAAGATTAAAAGAAATATAATTCCCAATTCGATTGGAATATGCAATCCCCATCAAGAAAGCTCAGTGCCAATTGTTATAAGTATCAGGAATTGCTTCTAACATTGATTACTTTGTGTTCTGTATTCTAGAGCTGGCAATCGACACAAACTCTATAACTACACAAACAATAAAACAACAAAAATTATTGTAAACCCACAAGTCTTGTAAACCTTTTTTTTTTTTTCATTTAACCAAACTAAGCCACCGCAACGTGTGACCGAGTACAGTTAGTAGACACATAAATCAATTCTTAATTTTGGTTTTGACTTTCTAAGACTTCGTCCCCTTCTCAAAAAATAAATTTTTTTATGATAAAAATTAGAATTAGGATGATCATGTTTTCTGGATGAATTGTAGTTGTACAATTTACGAAAGAAAAAAATATTGTATATAATTTTGAAACAAATAAAATTAATCTCATTATTTTTTTGATTTTTACACAGTTCGCATGTCATTTTTGTGAAAAGAACTATATTCACAACACTAGATTACAAGAACATATGACGGAGGTTCATAAGAAAATCATGCCTAAAAAAGTTAAACAATCAAACAAACAAATAAACAAAAAAACAACTTCCTTAGAAAATGCTTCACAAAATAATACAAGCGATGGATTAAAGGTGAGAGTTATAAAGATATTTGTTGATGAAAGTGAATGGTTCGAGCATTGGATTTCTGATTATATGAATATGGAACGGATATATATGATAGAAATATTTGAATTTCGTATAGTATACTACCAACTGTTTGAATTCTTATAAAATTTATTAGAAGTTGGATTACATAGTAGCCCACTATACTGGAAGTGTGTCAAACAAAAATTGGGTATTTTTTGTTTAAAAAACGTTTATTTCAAGTGATGAGTAAATGAGCAGTGCAGTAACATGAGCAGTAACATTGAACGTGAATCTTGATGGTTGGCATCTGTATGTGAGACCAGGAGCCTGATCATTGTTATTGCCTTTTTTTTTGAGAAAAATATAATGTGAAACATTTTGAACTCGAAATATTTGAAACATAAAAGTAATTAATTGAATGATATGAAATGTAATTGAACATAAAATAGGATATGAAATATGAGTGCATCCAACTTTAACTGCTCCCAAATAATAAAAACAGTAACAAATGATCATGTTGTCCCAAATTAAATGTCGTTTTTTCACAAAAGTTGTAATGAGTGAAAATCTGCATAGACAAATTGCACATATTATCATTATTCCTTAATTATAGAAATTAAAACGTTTTATTTAGCTTGTGTAAACGTCCCTAAATCACAGAGCCTCTAACTGGAGATGTTTTTAGGCTACAGAGACATTTTAAAAACGGGTACAAATATGTCTAAATATTCAATATATATAAATTTTAATAATATGGTTGTTGTGACACATATTGTAATTCCTATAACACAAGACTTTTTATTTAAAACAAAATTGGTGCACTTATTGGTTATGTGACATCAAATATAAAATTAAACAAAAATAAAATACTTGTAACGAATTTTATGTTTAATATACTTACATTCCTGCCCAACACTAAAAACAATGTCCTTATAAAACCCAACCGCTGAAAACTATATAAAAAACTTTTTTATTAAAAAACAAATGTTTATTTTATAGATAACTTTAGATACAGGCTCTATACAACCAGCAAACAACAAGGACCTTTTGTCTAAACCACAAGACAAAATGCACCATTGCCAACATTGTGATAAAATATTCTTGAACAAGCGTTGTTTATATTTACATGAGAAAACACATGAATCAAAAGAGGAAGCGGTAAGCTTTTATTTCATCTTTATTTTCACTTTAATGTTTTTGTGTCTTTTTTGTGCTTAAAGGGATGGACTTTTGCTGAACCCCAAAACAAAATGTATGACTGTCCACATTGTGATAAGAAATTTATATTTGCTACAGTTTTTGCAACACATATGAAGTCTCATGCGGCAAGTAAAATATTTAGCTGTTCCGTATGTGATAAAAAATTATCGAGTAAAAATTCATTAAACAAACATGAGAAACTACATGATACTAAAGAACAACCGGTAAGGTTTTATGCATCTTGTTTAAATATTTTACAGAAATGGGTTAAATAAGAAATTTTAATTTTTTTTTAAATCGGCAATCACCGAGCTTTATTTTATATTCGGTTAAAAAGCACAGAAAATTTGTTCCTAGTAGTTTTCTTGGATAGAGATTTAAGTTTTGATTAGAATAGAACCGAAGATAGAGGCAAATTTTAAATCACAAAAACTAATTTATTAGGGTTTTGTTTTTTTAAAGGAATACTATTGGTGGAAGTAAAACGTGTTTTAATACAGCGCTGCATTGTGGGCTCTTTAATAAATGATTCTCTTTTTGACTCGGCAAAAACTGCATTTTCTTAAATGGTCAAACAAACGAGATGAAAACAAACGAAAACCATTTTATTAATTTTATTTTCTATTTTACAAGGACTCTACAGTATTTCTTTTTACTCTACAGTGTAGTTATACCTATTTTTACTTCACCACAATTTTAAATTGTGTGAAGTAATGCAATCTATCGTGAAAAAAAAATCTTACATACCCCAAATTTTGTTTCTTCTTTTGTTTTGGACCATTCTCTATCTAAATAGCCAGTAAAAATTTTGGTGTACATCTGTGTGTGTGTGGGTGGGTATGTGGGTGTGTGTGTGTATGTGGGTATGTGGGTGTGTGGGTATGTGGATGTGTGACCTTTCTGCTGAACTTTATAAAACTTTGGCAAATGATACAGGTTCACTTGAAAATGGTAGATCTGGATTCATTTTGAATTTGGACAAAATGGCTGGGGGTCTCCCGAACACCTCTGAGTTTAAATCTCCAATAACTTCTAATCCCGGCTTATGATCTAATGGAAACTTGGTATATAAGGTGTTAGTACTGTTTCCAATATTTCTGCATACCAACTTCCGGTTAAAAAGTTTTTTTTCCAGGTGTTTATCCCTACTGTAGCCTACAATTACCGATCGATTCTCATGAAACGTTGGAAAAAGCTTTCAAGTAACATGAGAAAGATTTGGCAGCTTTTGGAGTACATTGGATAAAGGGTTGGGGGTTCCACCATACAACAGGTGGTTTTTTCCACTATGTTTTTTATGTTTGTTGGGAGCATACAACATTGCATACAACAATTTGACACTTTGCAAAAAGATGCAAATGTGTATGGCAAGGAACTGATTTGCTTTTGAGCAATAGTGAGCAAAGCGATGCGGTGTGTCCCATACACCTGTTTTTGTGAAAGCTCGATAACATCTGTACCTGATAATCGAATTGGATGAAACTTGGTACATGAGTATTTAGTACGGTTCACAATAGTTCTGCATCCCAACTTCCGGATTTTCACTTCCAGTAAAAAAATTTTTTTTTTGTACTTTTTTGAGTGTTTTTTTTTTGTACTTTTCAGTGTCTTTATGTACACTACAGCCTACAATAATGAAGTGATTATGATTGAACATTATGAAAAAGGTTTCAATTAGTGTGAGAAGATAGTTATCATCTTTTGTGTCACATTGATCAAAGTGGCGGGGGTCTACCATTCAAATGGCGCTTTGTTTTTAAAGTTTGTTGAGAGCATACAGACTTGATTCATTAATCAATTTTAATGACACTTTGAAAAAAGATGAAGACTTTAATGACAAAGAATTGATTAGTTTATGGACAATATTGGGATAAGTGGGGCGGGCCTCCCGAACACCTGTTTATTGTTTCAATGTTTGTTGGGAGCATACAACATTCGTTCGAGAATGAATTTTGATGACACTTTGGAAAAAGATGCAAATATGTATGGCAAGGAACTGATTACTTTTTTAGCGATATCGAACAAAGTGGTAGGGGGTCCGCCGAGTACCTGTTTTTTGGAAGCATAATAACATCGGTATCCGAAAGCCGAATTAGATGAAACTTGGTACATAAACATTTAGTACGGTTCACAACAGTTCTGCATCCCAACTTCCGGTTTGTCACTTCCGGTTAAATTTTTTCGTACAACAGAATTTATGTTTGTTCATTGTTGGGATACTATTGCTTTCTTTAATATTTTTATAACTAGAACTACGCGAACTCTACAACATTTGTTAGCTTTTAATGAAAGTATTTGATGGATATTACCTTATTATATATCCAGAACACTATGTTTCCAGAGCTGTGGTGAAGTCAGCTATGCATCAGCGTCGCAATATTTTTTATATAATTTTTAATAATGGAGTTTTTCATGTTTTTTTGGCAGCTATGTTCCGAACCTAATTGATCGAAAAACGTGGCAAATTACAAACTTTTTAACGAAAAATATAGCGACGTGTCAAAATACTCATAACTTTATTTATACCACGTTTACAGCTACATATCAAATCAGTAAATGTAATTTAAATCTGTGCTGAAAACACTTTTTATTTTAAGAGCGCGCAGCTACTTTGATATCTAGGTTTACATCCTGATGAAATTCGTGATCTGGGACTGACGCTGAACCCGACAACTTTTGATCGACTTCAATATTGTATTCACTCACAAGTATTATGCGTGAAAAAAACACGTTTTTTTTTAAGAAAATTTTTAAAGTATTTTGTTTCAGAACAGGATGGTCCGAAAACTTTTGGCAGTTCAAATTCAGGGTAACTTTGAAAACAAATTTCAAGAAAACGTCTTGGCGATGGGAAGGTATTTGGCTGACTCGACCCGGTTTTCAAAATCAACACTTAACCCATCCTAACGGCTACAGATACCACATTAAACAAAACTAAGTTAAAATATGTTTACTATTATTGGTAACATCACCAATGATCCGTTTTGAATAGTTCGTTCATTTGCACTGATTTAAAAACATCGGTCATTGTTCAATCGGTCACTTGTAAAAAAACGAAAATATCAAAGTAAAAAACGCAAATCTATTGGTTTTGTCAAGAACCATCTCCTAAATAAAATGGAACAATCCCTATGAAATCGAGACCATAGCGCCTAAAATATTGCTAAAGGGGTTGTAAAAGGAATAATGGTGTGAAAAAAAGAACACCACTTGCATGATATCACTTTTTATAATTAAACAAAAAATAATTCTTATTAATTTAATTTATTTTAAAAACTCCACAACTATTTGGCACCATCCTGTATGTTTATTTTCTATTATCAATACTTAACAGATCTAATTTACAGCCTATTGCAACCACCGTTTAACGAGCGCTGCAGTTTAACTTATTATCCTAATATTGACTTTCAAGAAAAAACTTCTCTTCCTCTCATTTATTTAAGGAAAAAGTCATTCATATAAATTTGTTGTTACAAAAGGAATTTCATGTTGAAGTTTATTTCAAACTGTACTTTTATTCTACAACATAATTTTTTATGGTACAACAAATATTGAAAAAATTAAATTATATTAATTCTATATTCCATAATACTATCAAAACTGAACAATAATCAAATCAATCCACAAATAATACAATGGCACCTAAACTTTTTTTTTTCTACCGGGTCATAATCTGAAAAATACTACATATTTTGCTCTCTATTTTATAAACAATTACTTTTTCAAGACCGAATCATTTTTGCGTTTAAATCGGCCGTTTATTTTGAATTGGTCTTTCGTTCTATACAAAACGTAATTAACAACCATTGGCCGCATCCAACACATTGAGATCTGAACAAAAAAAGTAGATATCTCACATCTCAATGTGTTGAATGCTAAATATAACTAACGAACAAAATGTAGAATATCTCACTATTTATTGAGATAATATATTCTTTGTACTTATGTACATTTTGTAGAAATATTATGGTTCGAGTCTTATCTTTTTTTTCCCACGGCTGTTGAATTGTAGAAGAAGTATTTGTTAGTTGAAATTAAAAAAATAAGCGCGAATAATAGTAGAACACAAACAATTCCGAAAAAAAGTCAAGCTATATTTCGATTTCCAGTTATATTTTTGTGGCGTAACTTTATAGCTTGTGTGTGCTATGTAGAGCAATGCAGTGCAAAGAAGATTAGTGTAGAGTAGAGCAGAGCAGTGTAGAGCAGCGCATTGTAGAGCAGAGTAACGTAGATAATTATTTGTTTTAGATGCTGCTGTGTATCATCAATTAAATTTTGAGAGCTTTCTTAATTCCATTTTGGATAATAAAACTTAACTTATCTGTTTATGAATGGTGCAATGTCCTCTCCTTACACCATATAATTCATGTGTTAAAACGAATCGTAATAATCGCAATAATATGTAGGCATTACCTTGAACCGAGGATAATTTTGATGTAAATTTCGAGTTTATACTTTTGACAACTATTTTTTATTGGTGAATAAAAAATGTTTACAGAAATTGTGTAATTCCAAAGAACAGTGTTATTTGAATATCATAATAATCTAGAATGACAATGAATTATAAAACGTGTTAAATTCACTACTAATGAATGGCATTGTTTTGTCGTCTATGCGTTACTAATCAATCATATAGCAAAAATTTATTCAAGCTATATTCGCCACTCAATCCCTTCTGGATTAGGGTTAAAGTATCTGTCAATAAAAGTCCAAGTGGATTCACAATTTGAACCATATCACACTCTCCTAGTGCCATCGAAGATGAGACGAAATAAAAGTAAGAATGATGGAGAGGTTTTAGTGCGATAGAGCACTAAGAAAGCTAGCAGGATTTTTAGTTGCTCTGCCGGTTCGTGAAATTCTTCACGGAAAAATTGTTCGCAAGCAGAGTATTATTGACGCTAGAATACGCCTCCAGTCGTCCGGTCATAGTTCATGATAGTAGTTTTTAGGGTTCGGTGCCATCTTAGCCCGTTACATTTAGGAACTTGTAGTTCGTTTGTGTTTGAAACCGATAAGTTTAGAAAACTAACTGAAAAGACTAGGTTCGAATTGGGAGCCATGATCAGTTGACGATTACTGAAGGTACTCCGAAACTAGTAATCCCAAGAGCTGAAGCTACTCTTTCAGCAGTGAAATCCGAGGATCAATAACCAATAGGAAGTGGACCAATAACATCCATATGTATCTCGGGAAAATCTTTGAGAAGTTGAGGGATAATCACCCAAAGGTGATTGAGTATGGCTATAAACTTTTACCTTTTGGCAAGAAGGGCAGTGCATCTTTTTAAATGGATGGCCAAATGACTTTATCAGTAAGAAGTTTGATAGAACTGTAGACTCCTGGGTGGGATAAATTATGAAAACTGTCAGACAGCTTGGCGAAATTGCTTTGGAATAAATGGGCGAATATTGCCTGTCTAAGTATCACATAAAAGAGTATTGGTAGATTTCTCTAGTGATACTGACATTGTTCGGAATTTTAGCGTGGGACTGGTGTTAATTACTGAGACTGGTGTTACTAATTTCTTCAGTTCGAGAACATTTTTTTTTTTGAATAAAATGTGTTGTGTTATAGGGTTTACAATTAGTGTCACAACAACACATAAATACCTTTTAAGACCTAGGTTCCACAAAAACTGGCGTTCTAAGGTCATGATGAACGCCTTTTTTAAACCTCTACGGGTTGAAGTCTCCCGAGACTAAGGATTCCGGCAAACTATTCCATTTGTATGCAATTCGGACAAAGAAGTCTTTCTGCGATCTGCCAGTATGACAGCGTGGGATCTCGACCGTCTGACTGACTGAGCATCAGCAATTCCAAAGTATGGAGTATTCTCTGGAATCGATATTTGCTCAACACGAGAAAGTGTGTCGGCAACTACATTATCAATTCCAGAAATGTAGGGAATACCAGTCGTGAATTGACTAATGAAGTTTAAATGTCTGAATCGGTGAGGACTTGCTTTGGCAGGATGTTGTGAAAAGCATGGATAACGGCCTTATGATCTGTGAAGATAGTAAATTTTGTACTTTCAAGGACATAACGGAAAGGTTTGATAGCAAAATAAGCTGCTAGGAGTTTGTAATCATAAGCGCTGTATTTCTGTTGCAACTTGCTAACTCGCACAAAGAAAAAATTAAGTGGTATCCAACAATCGTTAGTTTTTTTGTTGAAAAATGGCGCCGAGTGCCGTGTCAGAAGCGTCGACCATTACAGTAAGCTAGGCAAAGTGGGATGGGAAAGAGTTATTGTTTCACTCAGTTGCCGCTTGCAAAGATCGAAGGCTTGTATGGCGTCTTCGGACCTCTGAATGAAGCGTTTGTCATTCTTTTTGAAACCCTTAAAAAAATCATTGGGAATCTGCGGTAGAAGTTTATCATTCCAAGAAAACGATAAAATTGCGTAATCGTTTCGGAACGATCGTAAGTAATGGTAGCATTGAGTCGGTTTGGAGTAGGCTTGATTCCAGTTGACCGAATCGAGTTTAATCGAATGTCGGAGGAAATCAACGTTGATTTTAGCAAAGTTGCGTTTATCAACGTTGATAATGA
Source organism: Diogma glabrata (assembly GCA_963693315.1). NCBI lineage: Eukaryota > Metazoa > Arthropoda > Insecta > Diptera > Cylindrotomidae > Diogma > Diogma glabrata. Next base: position 111,268,709 of record OY856188.1, read on the forward strand.
GACCAGTGTCAGAAAGGCACTCGAAAACAGTCATAAGATATTTGACGTGTTCCCCAAAATTTTCAAAAAGTAATAAGAAGGTCACCTATGTAAATGAAACAGAAATTTAGGTCTCAGAAAATCGAGTGCATAAACCGTTGAACGATTGCGCAGCATTTCACAACCTGAAAGTCATTCGAATTTGAAGAGCCTGAACGGAATTGAAATTTGCATCCATGCAAATGCGAGTTGATGCGTAAAATCCTGAATATGTTAAATAGAATATTTATCAGGAATTGTGATGTTATTTAGAGAACGGTAGTCACCGCAAGGTCTCCACTCGCCGTTCTTCTTTTTTAACGAGATAGAGAGGAGAGGCCTAAGGACTTTTAGATGGTCGGAAAATGTCTCGAGATAACATTAAACCAAATTCCTTCTTTGCGATGGCCAGTTTGTCTAAAGCTAGTCGACGATATTTGCGTGAAACGGAAGGTCCATGAGTTTTAATAACGTGAGTCACGTTATGTTTTACAGGTTTAGAATGATCATTTTCGGACGTTAACTCCTTAAATTTTTTTAGCATACCGAGAATTTCGATATGAACTGAATCGTTGATCAATGTAAGAGAAGGCTCTTAGGACGTGGAGAGTTTAGCCAAAGTGATTAGTGAGGTTAGTGGATCAACAAGACGTCGGATTTTAAGGTCCACTAATGTGCCATTTTTATTTTCCTCAGCAGTTTCGGGAATAACTGACACTCCAGCACCAAGTGTCGAGAACCAGTAGACGGAGTTGGGAGTGACTATCTTCACACGCCGTCACGTTATGTTTTTGGTGAGGCAGAGACATTAGAGTGCTTGGAAAAAAGTTTGTACTTTGGATCGCATTTTTTGCATATCTGCTTTTAAGGTATGATGGTAGTAGCACATACCATCAAACGTTTGAACTCGCGACCTGGACCCGCGTGGATTTGAGATCCCCTTAGGGAGGCGAGTACGTTGTCTGCTATCTCGGCAAATCTTCTGAAAATCAACATTGACCACGCGATAGCAGCGCGAACAGAAGTTGGGAGTTTTTCCTCCCAAAGAACTTTTAGAGTTTCCTCTTAAAATATATCCCGTGATTCAGTAATCCAGCTTAAAAGTTGTGAAGGCCCTTTATCCCCAAGGTCCACACCGCACAGTACCTTGAGTATGCGGTCTGAAGTGCTGCTGGACAGGCGGGTTATAAGAGCCTCTTTGAGCTTATCATTAGTCCGTTAAATATCACTGAAGACACTGACTAATGACGCCAGTATGGGAGTAATCATATTAAGTAAATTAACATACTTAGTTTGTTGGGATTTTATATTCCCCCTAATAGTAATGAACAATAGGTCCGGTTTATCGGACCAGAAAGGGGGAGTTTTACGTGATTAATTTGTGGCATAGTCGCCAAAGAAGTTGTATCCGTATATATTGAAGGAGAGGGAGTAAGAGTTGGAGATGGTCCGGATTTAGAGGATTTGTAAAAAAAATCGAGTTTCTTCGTCCAATAGCGGCTTCAACTCCTTTTGTGATCATAAAGATAAAGAATAAAAAATATTTACAATAACAAACTTAAAAAATTTCCCGGCAAAGAAAAAGAAAAAAATTACCAGTGTTGTTGTTGGTGGTCACCAGTTTTAGGCATATTCTCAATAATAAATAATAATAAGAAACAAATATGGAGGAGCTGAAATCTCACAGCTCTGAGATATCAAGACTTTGGTCTGGGTTAAGGGTTTTGATATAGTTTTTGGCAAAAATCTTTTATGAGGACATGGTTTTTAGTTTTGGGCAGCGATCTATATCAAACATAACTCTTTGTTAAAGTACAAGTACTTTTTTTAATCTCTGTTTTAGAAATTTATTACAAAACTAACACGAAACACCAATACGATGCCGGATAATTATAACAGATCATAAATTAACATAATTTAGTGAAAAGATGACACACTCAGCAAACTACTCAAAAACCTCTCCATTTAGCGTTTCGATAAAATATTACAAAATCACAAATTCATATTTCTTTCAAAATTCCAAAAATATTGTAAAAATTAAATAAAATCAATTTTTTTTTCAAAATTCCAAAAATATTCCAAAAATTAGAATAAAATCAAATATTTAAACTTTCTCTAAATTCCAATAATATTCCAAAAATTCTTAAAAATTCAAACTTCTCCAAAATTCTAAAAATATTGCAAAAATCATTACAAAATCAAAAATTGAAACTTTTTTCAAAATTCCAAAAATTATAATAAAATCAAAAATTTAAAATTTTTCAAAATTCTAAAAATATTGCAAAAATCATTACAAAATCAAAAATACAAACTTTTTTCAAAATTCCAAAAATATTTCAAAAACTATAACAAATTCAAAAATTTCCATGTCCAATTTCATTTTCAATTACATTTACGTCATAAAAACAGCTATATTTTTTTCCAAAAAATTGGCTAAAAAAATAAATGAAATCATTTTTTGATACACTTGACATTATTTTTTTGACAAACTTAAAATGCCATAATTCTCTATAATAATAATAAAATTTCATGTCATACAAATTATTAATTTAATTTTTTTTCCCAAAAATTGGGTAAAAAAATAAATAAAAATCTTTCTTTTGACACACTTGACAACATGTTTTTGACAAACTTCTAACGCAATAATCTAGATTTTGGTCTCACATACCAATCCCGACCATCAAGATTTCTCAAAATTCAATGTTCCTACTCGTAATCACTTAAAATGAACGTTTTTTAAGCAAAAAATATGCATATTTCCTTGTTTTGACACACTTGACAATTTTTTGGGTAAGTTAAAAGTTTGGGTAAGAATTTCACTTTTAGCTCATGAATGTAATACTTAGGTCTTTCAGACCGAAGTAATATATATGGCTCAATGAAGTGTGTATGAAATTTTTGCTACTTATATTTTTTAGAATTGTTATTATTATAGAATTATTGGAACAGTTTTCGCCACAAACTTAAAAGGAATTAATTTAGCTAAAGTAAAGTATGCATGCAGAACCTTTGTTATGTTTAATTGTAAGTAGACATTTTTTTTTGATAAATAAAAAGTGTTGTTTTATAGGGTTTACAATATGTGTCACAACAACACATCAATACCTTTTAAGACCTAGGTCCCACAACAGCTTGCGCCTTACGGTGTTGATGAACACTTGTTTTTAAACCTCTGCGGATTGAAACCACCTGAGACTATGGATTCCGGCAAACTATTCCATTTGTATGCAGTCCGGACAAAGAAGTGCGATCTGTCAGTATGACAGCGCGGGATCTCGGCCGTTTGACTGGTTGTGCTAACGGATTGCCGAGGTTGTAAAAAACAACGCGGTCAGCAACAGTGCGACGATATTGTAGGGAATCAAGTTTTGATGTCAAATCTCGATCACATATATAAAATTTCGAACAGCATATTTTACTGTTGATAGGTGGCGTCTTTTATAGTAGGCATGTTTATTGCCGGATTGCTATGTTAATATTTATTAAATTTATTTATACTTTAATATTATTTTTTGCACGATCAGGCGAATTTGCATGTTTACTGATTCGTAAATAAACATAGTAAGTTTCGTTTACAAATCACAGGTCGGTAAGTAATTACTTACCGATCATGCAGGCGGTAAGTAATTACTTACCGGTAAGTGAGACCTCAGGGTGTGAATTAAAATGATTTTTAATTAAATAATTGTGTACGTCTATTTACTAGCTTCAAATTTAAATAATATTCTTTTAAAAAAATTGCAATCAAAAGATTTAAAAGCAATTTATTTTGAAAAAATATTCGATGAAATTAAGTTTTTTGAAACAAAAAAACCTGCAGAATTATGATGAAACGCAAAGCTTACTATTTTGAAATGAAATTTTATAGTATATTACATATCAAGAGTTGTAAATAGCATTTTACATGTCAGGGAAAATTTTGCGCACGAGACGCGTAGCGTCGAGTTCAGTATATTCACGAGCATGGAAAATGCTTTACAACTCGAGATTTGTTATATACTTTTTCTACGACTTTGTTTTAATGCCCAAACGCATATAATTACTTGAAAAAATGAACTACTAATTATAAATTAAATGCAAATAGTTTACAAATTGTTGTAGGCTTTCCATTATTGTGTCAAAATGAATTAAAATATTTAATTTTTAAAAATCAAATTTTTCTTTAAATAAAAATTTTTCTTTTTAATAAAAGCGTGCGGTAATATATATATGAAAATCCATTACCGCACGCTTTTTTTTACTTACCGCACGCTATTTGAAATAATCAATTTACATGTCATGGATAGTGTGATGTAATTTATAATTTACTGTGATAGGAGTAGAAAATTAGTATATTACATACCTACAACTGTAAATAGCATTTTACATGCGAGGGAAAATATTGCGCACGAGACGCGTAGCGGCGAGTGCAGTACCTTCACGAGCATGGAAAATGGTTTGCAGCTTGAGGTTTGTTACATACTTTTTCTACGACTTTGTTTTAACGCCCAAACGCGTATAATTACTTGAAAAAATGAGCTACTAATTATAAATTAAATGCAAACAGCAGTTTACAAATTGTGGTAGGCTTTGCATTATTCTGTGTCAAAATGAATTGAAATATTTAATTTTTAAAAATAAAATTTTTCTTTAATTAAAAATTTTTCTTTTTATTAAAAGTGTTAGGTAATATATATATGAAAATACATTACGTAACACTTTTTTCTCATTACGTTACATTTTTTGTAATAATCAATTTACATGTCATGCATAGTGTGATGTAATTGATAATTTACTGTGATAGGAGTAGAACAACATAATTTCGTATTTTTTTTATTTTATTTTCAGTTTTCATGTCAAATTTGTAAACAATACTTTTTTAGAAAACGTCAATTAAAAGAACATATGAAGATTCATACGTTCGCATTTGAAAATGTATTTAAATGTTTACAATGCAACGAACATTTCTTAGTTCAAAGTGCCTTACATCGACATATGTTGGTTCTTCATACAAGGCATAAATTTGAGGTAAGATTTCAATTATGTTTACTGTCAGATGCTATATTCAATATTGTTGTAGTGACGTGAATAAAAGTTACTGGTGTTAATAATTTATACAAGTTTGAAAGTTATTATCAGTTTGTGAGAATGTTTGTCCACCTAGTGGTTAAGAAAATAGATTTTGACTTTGAGATATAACGTTATAGCTGTACTATTTTAGACTCCAAATTCAAGTAAATGTAATCCTATATAAGTAAGTCTTTCTCGTTCTTCAAATTAACTTCTTGTTCAAATGAATTCGTTTTCTCAAGAAAATTAAATTATTATTATTTTAGATATATGTTCATTTAATTCTAACACCAAGTAGATTTATTTAATTACATAATTTTAATTATTATAATAGATTCTTTAAACTTTATTTTAAAGTGTCTTAGCAAAGATGATTAAAATAATTAATTGGAATTGTTCTATTTTAATTCTTTTACAAACTTTTCTTTGCACAATCCAACATTTTAATAGTTCAGATAAATAGTTTGAACAATTATGGAAATTAATAATAAGCACATTTAGTAAACTTTAATTTATCTAAATTAATTAAACTAATTCGCGAATTACCACAACTTAAACTTAAAGAAATATTCCGGAGAAAATATATCGCGTGAACAACGTTGAAATAAAATTTTTTCTCTGAAAACAAAAACTTGAAAAATTTCGAAACATAAATTTTTCAACGCCCTCTTGATTTTTTTTGAAAAAATGAAAATTGTGTTACCAACACAAAACAAAATGTTAATGCCCAAAATACATGTGCAGAAAGTCTGCACGCAGTGCTGCATGCATATCTGCATCTAAAATAGATGTGCAGAATTTTTATATATTTGATGTGCAGAATTTTCGTAACAATAACAGTTCGTGTTCTTACTTATTATGAAATAGTTATAAGTGAAAGTTGTCGCAATTTAAAGAAAACTGTCTTTTTAATTAAAAGATAAAAGAAAACAATTGAATCGTTGCCTGTAAAAACGTTTATGTCTGAATTAAAATTTAAGTTCAAATTACATATACCACTGTTTCCGATAATCCTTTCCCAAAAATTTATTTATTAACAATGTTAAGTTTAAATTATTTTATAATTTGGATTATTTAGAATATTTGAATATGTTTATAAACAAATAATCATTACAAAAATAATTTCATTTTTAAAAAAATATCATTCATTTTTATTTGAGTTAAAAAAAAATAATTCATTTTCAAACAAAATGTCAAAATCATCCATTTTTATCTGAGTTTTCAAATAGTTTTTGTTTTTTTTATTGTGGTAGCACTGCCTCTGTGCAGCGAAATTAGAATTAGAGATATCTTGCAGAATTTTTCTGCATGCAGAATTTACATGTAATTACTCTCATATAACAACACATGTTCTAATTTCGCTGCATGCAGAATTCTGCACATGTATTTGGACCATAAAGTTATACTACACTACAGTGTGCGCCACAACGTAAGTTTGATTCCTAATCATGTCAAAATGTTTTGATTCAAACCAAAACTACGTTGGTAATTGATACGGACAAGTTGATAGTTTTTTAATCGACCTTTTACTTTAAACAACGTCGACTAATACAAGTTTTTTCAACATTTTTGGGACTAAAATTGACTTAAGGTAAAAAATTTACTAAATTCGCAAAATGACATTAATTTTCCTCCGCAAACTAGTCCAAATCTTTTTTCTAATACTCCTACCGAAACCGCCTATGGTTTAGTTTGAATGATTTTTGTTTCTGCCTTTTTCTACTATTATTTTGGTCAATCTGGTAATATCACAAAACATTTATCTATTTGTTTTTCATGCTATTGGCCGTTCTCATTCTCATAATGTTCGGTAAATGGGCGGTTCTTTTAATTATGGTAATGAGAAGGATCGTATGTATTCGATTGTGCGAACATGTTTTTATAATAAGTTGTTTAGTAACTTCATTGTGTTGACTAGTAAAATTTACTCAAAACTATTCGCAAATTTTAATATTAATTTATGTTTTTTATTTATTTTCATATGAAACGCAGTTTTGTAAAATTTGCAACACTAAATATTTGAACAGGGAAAAACATATGAAGACCCACACAAGTGAAAAATTGAGGGATAGTTGGGCAAACGAAGTGATGGGAGAAAGTATGTTGAAACCGCATCTTAATGTTCATTCCAAAAATGAGGTAAGACACGACTAAGACAGGATTTGTTTATCTTAAACTAAAATCATCAGTAAACTTTAACTGATTAATGTTTTTTTTAGAAAGTAATAGCTGAAGAAAACGAACAGATCCCTCTAAACAGTTCACAACAAGAATTCCAAATTATTCTTGCAAATATAAAGACAGAGGAAATTGATATGGTTGAACCAGTTATAGACGAAGATATTAATCCTAAACAAAATGAGGTAAACAATATTTTTATTTTTTTGGTTTTAATTTATAGAGCGATAATTCATATTTTTTTTTGACTTAACTGGATTAAAGTGCCATTCATTTAACTTGCATATGACGTTTAACACTCGTCGTTGTAAATGATTTGTACTATTCGGTGAGGCTCGTTATTAGTTCCGATGAATTTAGAACCGTTATCGCTAAAGATATGCATGAAATTTTTTCAATGTTATGGAGTATTCCTTAATGATGCAGCGCTATTGATAACTCGAAAAATCGAGCCCTAATATAACTCTGTATGAACTTTAATCATTGAGGAAGGAAGTGCGTCGCATGATCAAGGAATATGCCACTATCTAGATTATTGGCAACTACATTTTAGTTTTGTCCCAGAATTGTTAAAACAAATTTGCTGTTTACCTTTTATTTTATTTTTATTTTTTCTATTTTATCATGAAGTATTGGCTTATGTCATATTTTGTATGTGATAGGATTTATTGTTTAGTTATTCCTTCTATAAATTTTTTTTTAACTAAATAATAAATCCTATCACACACAAAAAAAAACAAATTTGCGTCCATCAACACCTTAGAACGCATGTTGTTGTGGGACTTTGGTCTTAAAAAGTTTTTATGTATTGTTGTGGCACATACTGCCATGCCGACTACACAACACATTTTATAAAAAAACAATATAGCCAAAAATGATTCTTTTTGCCTCAACTGGTTAATGGCGACCCTATTTTAGTTTTATCTTCTTTATCCTATCATGTCATAGTTTATTGGGATGGGATTTACTGTTTAGTTGTTCATTCTTTAACAAAAAATATAAAAAAAACAACAAAATTGAGTCCATCAATAACTCAGAACGCACGGTGTTATCGGACCTTGGTATTAAGAAGTTTTTTCGTTCGCTTAATCGTCTTATTAGAATTTTCTTCTCTTTTATGTTTCGCGCAGCCAAGAGTTTAATATAAAAAAAGATTGGTTTCTAAAGTTGATATTTTTTAGCGTTATCTAGACTGCCGTGCGTTGAGGTTACCTTTTCTTCGCATTTCGTTTGAATTCGCAACTATAATGTGTGGATAAAAAGTACATCAAATACAAAATTGTGCAATCAAAACCTTAGTTCCAATTAAGAACTTGTAAAATCCATATAATTTTTGAATAAGTTCCAACCCCTTATTTTGCACCCCATAAATACGGTATCATAAAAATAAACCCAAAGAGGATTTAGTCGCATTATACCAAACGTTTTGATTGACTTGTTATTTTTTAAATAGATTTGAAGATAGCCCAAAAGTATTGTGAATCGATTTTAGTCATTGAACTTTGTCACAATCCATGGGATTATATTTCCTAAAATAATATAAAATCAAATTCAATCCTACTTTAATATAAAAGTTTTTATTCTTCTTTTTCATTCTTCATCCTACTTTTTTTATCCTACTTTACAAAATTTGCAATCGCCAAAATATAGTGGCCTTATTCCGAAGAGTTTTTTTTAAATAGGAAGGGAGTGAGAGTGCAAGTCATTAAAGGTCCGGGTAGAATACTCGGAAAACTTGGTCACATTAGACATGACTGATTCAAGTAGAGAATCGGTCAACTTATGAGTATATTTTTTAAACAATATAGTTACTAATAGCTAATAGTAATGGAAATCGGCCATGTTTCGAGATAGTTATTCAAAAAGTTGAAATAATACGTATCTAGTTCTTATCATAGTGATAATTTTTGAATTATTTGAACATATTCAAGCTTCGTATAAATAGAAGATATTTTGAATAAAAAAACTTTTGCTTGTCCAACATCATCGTTGCTGGACATCGGTTGTCCAACATCCTACGACAGTAATCTATGCTTTCATACTTGCGGTATAAACAAAAAACTGAGCCTATCGCATCAGAACGCATGGTCTTGTGAGACCCAGCTTTTAAAGGTTTTAATTGTTGTTTTGAAACATTTTGTAATTATTGAGTGACTTTTGGATCCTATGTTAAGGTGGCCTAATACCTACTACAATGTACAATCATTTTGGATATTATATCGTAGTTATCAGGTGCTTGATTACGGTTCTCGATGACCGTTTGATGATCGTTTATTCATAAAGAAAATAAGAAAACAACTCCGTGTGTTTATAATTGAAGCCGGCATTGACCTCATGGCTCTTCCAGTGCCTTTAACCATATGACTGTTGGGTGAAGCTCAACGTCTACAGGAGAAATAGCGTAGCAAAAACGGACATTGGACATCAATTTATTAAGTCTTTACATAACTGCACCTAAGACCATCAGGTCTTAACATAGTAACTACTATGACCATCCGGTCTTCACATGGAGAACTAAGATAATCCGGTTTTTACAAGGCGAACCTTGGCCATCACATCTTCACACATGGTCTACATGTACCTGCGACCCAGGAAGAAAGTTGGCTGGTCGCCAGACTTGCTGCTCGTCACTTATGTTAAGAAGATTCTCAAAATAAATGTCCCAAGTATCTACAATATTGAGGTCAATTTATTCCCCCTTACTTCTATTTGAACAGTTGTCGATACGGTTTGAAGTCCACTCTTAAGGTTTAAACCTGTTGAGAGAAGTTAGGTGATTAATGTTCGTTATTGAAGTTTTCAATCTCCCCAGACTTTCTCTTCCACCATTCTCTCTTTATTCGTCTACATAACTTTGTAACGGATTGTCTTGCCAATTTATAGCTATCCTTTATGAACCTGGTATTGCGTACTTGTAGAGCATTTCAAACAGCAATCTCTTTTGTATTGAAAAGCGTCAAGACATGCTTGATCCATCCAGGGTTTCTAGGAGTGGTTTTCTGGTCGTCCAAGTATTCCCTCAGCAGTGGTTAAAACAACATCTTTAAGTAAATACCCGAACATATCGGCGTCTCCATAAATAATCTCTGATTTCTCTAGTGTTTCGGCAACGTGTTTTGGTATCTCTTTTCAGTTTCAACACTCTCTAGTGATAATATGTTTAAACGTTTTCGTTGATTGAATTTCGGAGTGCCTCGGTTTATAAAGTGAAACTTTATCTTAGCGCATACAAGAAGTGGTCACGGCCAATGTATGCACCTCTAAAAGAACGCACATCCAGAAGGCTCTAAAAAAATGTGTTGGTAATAGCACGTAATTAATTTGATTTCGAGTGTCCATGCTGTAAGGCCCCAGTCTGCTTATGAATCGTTTGATTTGGAAAGAAAGTACCGACAATTCTCAAATTATTAGATAATGCAAACTCAGCCATATTCTCACCATTATCATTCACATTCAGATGCAGCAGACCCACCATTATTTCCATATCTCTGTCAACCTACCCATTAAAGTCACCAAGAACCATAATAAAGTCGCGTTTTGGTGTTTGTTTCATAACCTCTTAAAGTGGTATGTAGAAGGTTTCCTTCTCGTTGACAGTCTTAGTGGGTTTTAGTGGGTGTGTGTACAGGAACGAGAGAAATGTTATTGTAGGTTCCGCGTAGCAGATTCTCTCATTTATTTTTTTTTATTCAAAGTTAAGCATGTTTAATGTTAATTATAACGGATTACGAATTAACCTCCCTGAATATCCGAAGATACCATGCTAACTAGGGTTTGAGTAGATAAATCAAGTTTCTTTGCGAAATTTATTGAAGTTGGTTTTAAAATTTTCTGGATTAAAATTGTCAGGGAACACCCACGCAGGTAAGGCATTCCAGAGATGAGAAACTCGGTTGAAAAAATTACGTTGGAAAGCAAAAGTTCTACCTTGTTATTTGAACCGGGCTCAATTTCATCAACGGCTCAACGGCTGATTGTATGCGTGAACCCACAAGAAAACCAGTACCAAACTCTCTTCAAAGCGAATACTACAGTATAAAAAGTGACTATCCAAACTTTGTGTGCGTACCGGTTTTCGGAGTCTGCTCCTTTTTACGTCCATTTAAATTTTTGTTTTGGTTTCCGTGTCTCTTATTCTTTTTCTGATACCTTATTTAAACGAAATTTTTTTTTAAAGATAGAAATATGTTGTACTGTAACCTGGTGAATACCCAGTTAGAGCACCTTCTCAAATTCAGCTTCCTTTAGATGTTGTACTGCGACCGGGTGAACACCCAGTTAGAGCATCTCCTCCAATCGAGCCTCCCTTAGATGTTGTACTGTGACCTGGTGGATACCCAGTTAGAGCACCTTCTCAATCCAGCTTCCCTTAGATGTTGTACTGCGACCTGGTGAATACCCAGTTAGAGCACCTCCTCCAATTCAGTCTCATTTAGATGTTGCACTGCGACCTGGTGAATATACAGTTAGAGCACCTCCAATCCAGCCTCCTTTAGATGATTTACCACGACCTGGTGAATACACAATTATAGCACTTCCTCCAATTCAGCCTCCCTTTGATGTTGTACTGCGACATGATGAATACCCAGTTAGATCATCCCTTCCAATGTTCGTTACATTCCTGCATAGGATCTTTATGAAACTTTGGCAAATGATTCAAGTTGTTGAGTTGAAAATGGAAGATCTGGATTCATTACAAAATTGGACAAATTGTCGAGGGTCTACCTAACACCTCTAAGTTTAAAGCTTCAATAGCTTGTGATCCCGGCTCATGATCTTATTGAAACTTGGTATATAAGGTTTTAGTATTGTTTTCAATATTTCTGCATACCAACCTCTGGTTGGTCACTTTCGGCTAAAAAGTTTTTTTTTCTGGTGTTTATTCCTACTGCCTACAATTACCGATCGATTTTCATGAAACGTTAGTAAAAGCTTTCATTTTACTAGCCTTAGGAGGACATTGGATAAAGGGTTGGGGGTCCACCATACAACAGGTGTTTTTCACGTTTTTTATATCTTTTATGTTTGTTGGGAGCAAACAACATTCGTTCGTCCGTGAATTTTGATGACACCTTAGAAAAAGATGCAAATATGTATGGCAAGGAGCTGATTTGAGCGATATTGAGCAAAGTGGTGGGAGGGTCCGCTGAGCACCTGTTTCTTTGAAAGCTCAATATCATCTGTCCCTGATAATCGAATTCGATGAAACTTGGTACATACGCATTTAGTACGGTTCAAAAAATTTTGCACCCCATTTTCCGGATTTTCGCTTCCGGTAAAATTTGTTTTTGTAATATTTTGAATTTTTTCAGTTTCTTTATGCACACTAAAGCCTACAATAATGAAATGAGTATGATGAAACTTATGAAAAAGATTTCAATTAGTGTGAGAAGATAATGATCAACTTTTGTGACACATCGATCAACGTCGACCATACAACTGATCGACCATACAACTGCTGACTTTTCTCACTTTGTTTTAAAAGTTTGTTGGGAACATACAGACTTCGTTCATTAATCAATTTTGATGACACTTTGGAAATAGATGGAGATGTGAATCTTTTTTATTCACTGATTAGTTTTTGGACGATATTGGGATAAGTGGGGGGAGCCTTCTGAACACCTGTTTATTTGAAATTTCAATAACATCAGTTCCTGAACATCGATTTTGATTAAACTTGGTATATATCCTAAGAGTATAATTTGTAACGGTTCTGCATTCCAACTTCCGGTTTTTTACTTCCGGTAAAAATTTTTTTTTATTTTTTCTCGCCCAACAGAATTTATATTTTTTAGCATACTACATCTTCTTGAATGTTTTTATAATTAGAACCACGCAAAATCTATAACTTTGGTTAGCTAATAATTAAAGTATTTGGTGGATTTTAGCTCACTTTATATCCAGAACATTTTGTTTCCAGAGCTGTGGTGAAGTTAGCCTATGCATCAGCGTCGCAATATTTTTTTAATTCGAATGGCATTGTAGCAACAAACAATTTTAATTAAATTAAGAACAGGATTGCAAACGGCACAATTTGATTGAAATAAAACAAAATTGATAATTAATCATGTAAAAAATAAAGTCTACTAACACTATTGATGAGACTAATCAATATTATTCATCAAATAATAGTTTATAGTTATAACTATCCACTGATAGTTATCCACTGATAATCAAATTAATGATACAAAAATTGAAATAAAAAAAATTTAAGTGATTTTATTTTTTTCCCCATTTTTTATTTCACTAATTAAATAGTATATTATTGAATTAGGAGCTAAAGTTGTACTTTTTGTGTTGAGTCTATAGTTTGGCGGCCAACCGTAGGGAGGCCGACCATTATAGACGAAACACAAAAAGTCACTTTAGCTCCGAATTCAATACACTATTTTTTCGGAAAACGTTTAAATTTGTTTAAAAATATGAAATTAATGCATCAAATTTTTTATAAATATGTTTTAGGTAATAAATTTTCTGAAATTAATTTTTATTGATTTTAATTCATTAAAATGAACCGAAATGCATTCTGTTTTGAACAAATTAATAATATCATGTTATTTTACTTTACTGCCGCCGTAAAAATATGAAAATTACTTTACTGCCGCCGTAAAATTATGAAAATTACTTTACAGCCGCCGTAAAAATATGAAAGTTACTTTACAGCTGCCGGCAGACAAAATAAAAATGGCGTTACTTTTGCAGCCGCCGGCTAAAAAGTAAGACTTTAACTACTCCCCAGCGGCAGTAAAGTTAAACTTTACAGCCGTTTACCGAAAAAATAATATTTTGCTTTTCTCTAGCAATGAAGAATGTGATGTGATTTATAAAAGTAATTATGTGGCATTTTTGTGTGCACTTTAGTTTAACAAACATTTCATACGTAAATTAACTAGCTTTAGATAGTTTTATCTAACTGCTCTTGCTAAATGCAAAATGATGCGAATATTACAATTTTTTCAACATATTTATAGTACTAATAAAATATTTTATGTTTTACTGATATATTATGAGTCGTTTAGACCTTAGTTACCGAAATAATAATGAATTCTTCCCCAAGGGAATTATAATACAATTTGAAGTAAAAAATAACTAACTTGACCAATTAAAACGTAAAATCAAATACTTGATAAAAATAAATGTTTTAGTTTAAGAAATGTTTTATAGTAAAAAATGAAAATATTTATGTATTCTGTGAATTATTAGATGTCAATTACCTTGTGAAACTTACTAACTTACTAACCTTACTAACATACTAACTATTAAACGTTTCCAGCGGGAATTAACATCCTTATCCCTTCCCTTGATACATAAATAACTATTAAATTAAATGATAATAAAAAAAGTACAAGAATTATAAGAGTATTTAGATTATTAGAATATTTTAATGTAAATATACTTATTTGGAAAGCACGAGCATCGCCGTGCGGGTACCTGCTAGTAAATAAATAAAATTATAATAAATCATTAATTGTAATTCATTGTTTTTGTTTCTTTACATGTGAAACGCAGGTTTGTGAAATTTGCAATAAAGTGTGTTCAACCAAAGAAAAATTAGAAAGGCATATCAGGCAAATTCATACAGGAGAAAAATTGTTCAAATGTTACAGATGTCATAAAGAATTTACAGAACAAAATGATTTGAAATTGCATTTAAAAATGCATAAAAATGAAAAAAAGGTAAGACTAAATTTATTAGATAGTTTGATTAAAGATAAAGACTAAAGGCTATCTTTAAAACGTTAAAAATCGTTGCAATATAATTTAACGAAAATTATTCAATAAGCCGTCGAACAGGTCAACTTGGTGTAGCTATTCAGTAATTGCCATGTAGTGTCGTTTTAAGGTTTGTTTCAATCACATTGTAGTCTTTTTCATTAACAAAAAGCCTTTGTAAGATTGACCGGTAAGCGGACTTTATTTTCACGTCAGTTTGTTGAAGAAACATTTTAAAAAATGACTTTGGTTTAACACTAGCTCTTCATAGTGTGACTACCAATATTAATTGCTTTCTTCGAGTTATTTTTCCTATAAAACAAACCTTTGCCTTGCATCGTAATGCTCGATTTATAGTCGGTAACTTTAACTTAACGTAAAGTACAAATGTATGAAAATGCACTAGAGCATTTGTAGTCGTTAACGCAAACTTAACGTAAAGTTCATTTCATTCTATCTTAAAGATTTTGCTAAGGATTTTTTGACGTTTAGTATAAAAACTGAAGAAAACTAATATTTAATTGCAAGTGTCCATAAAAATAAAATTTTATTTATTAAAAAATGCAAAGGATATAAAAAGAGTGATTTTAAAGCCAAATATTAGCATGAAATTAATATGAAAATGAAATTTTTTATTTTTAAATTTTATATCAAATTTTTATTTCGAATTTTATTATTTTAAATTTTGATTTTAAAATCAGTTTGTTACTTTTAAAGAAATGATTGATTTATATGATTGATTACAAAACCAAAATCAATATCAAATCAAACGTCAAAAAATACGTAATTTTTTACCGACTATAAATCAAAATTTTGTAGTGTCTTAAGTTACGGTTAAGTTAAAGTTAACGTTAAGTTAACAGTGCCAATTATAAATCGGGCATTATACATCGTTTCTATTTTCTCAAACTTACCTTTAAGTTGAGTTTTCTAAACCTTGAAACTACTTCCAATCATCATTAAGTTCTGATTTTACTTATACGAGTGTCTGTTAAAAGCTAATGATTTGGCTTTGATAATGATAGCTTCCAAAACTGTCAAGATTTGCTTGATCTAGATTCCGCCATTTTGTATTACATTTTTATCGGTTTTCGCTCAAATCAGCTTGGACAAAATATGCAATAACAAATGCTAATTTCCTCACCGTTATGAAAACAATAAATTTTCGCACAAAGTTTAATCACCGTTTAATACATAACTTTAAATACACATATTTAATGCTCAATAAAATAGTTTAATGTTTTGAAATTTCACACAAATATTATAAACTTATCACACATAATTATATTAAATAACTTTTTAATTCTTTCGATATATTATACGTAAAACTTATACTCAAACTGACTCATACTCACAATTTGAAACGAAATTCTGAAGCCATCCTGTTTCCTCGAGAGAGGGCACTGGATGTCCTGGGAAAACGAATCTTTATTTTTGTCCCTCTTGTTGGAAATCCGGACCTGCTCATCGCTAGGCTGGAGTTTCAGGGTAAGCTGGTCGTGGGTTTGTCCGGCAGCCAAAGGGTCCTAGAAGAGCAGAAATTAACTACTTATAAACATGGTAGGGTTGAAAATTCCTACCTTACCGCGAAACCACGAAATCACTCTCTATTTACACTTTTAAAAGTTAGGGAGACATTTGTGCCCATAATTATGAAAGTGGTCTAAGTCATATATTTCTTGTTTTGAGATATTTAAAGGTTTGTAAATGATTAAATTAAGAAACATTTCTATATTATGAAAAATTTTATTTTAGCGCTTTGTTAGTCTTCAATAATGAAAGTTTATTATGCATGTGAAATTTTGTATAAATCTCATTCCGAAATATGCTTTTTACAGTTTGAATTGACTTAGACCATTTTCATAATTAACTGAACGGCGTATAAATGACTTAACGCAAAAGCAAACTTTGAAATTCTAATGTTGTTTATTAGTTATTTTCTCAACTCATTATTTTGCTACCATTAACTTTCACTTAAAAAAGTGTAATTTTGACATTTAGGAGGAACAGTTCATTTTTATGGGCCGACGATATAAAAACTTGCAACACAACGTTTTGGCAATTATTTTTGACATTTTGTTCGACTTTTTTGTTTTTTTTTCTTCAAATTTTGTCTAAGATTACTATCATAATTAACTCTAGATGAATTACATTTTTGTTGAAATAACAAGTACTCTATAACGGATCTTTTTTGACAATATCGTACAAATGACATTGGGCTAATTTAGTTTGAAGTAATTTGATGCGATATAATGGATAAACTCATTTTTTTCAAATTTTGACTTAGACCACTTTCATAATTATGGGCACATTTGGCCTTTAAACGTTACAGGTATGATGTTACCTTACCCTTACCCTCACCTAAAAAATATACCATCTTACGCAATATTGTTTTAAATTAAAAATAATATAATTAACTTAAACGACTCACATTTTCCTGCGAGGAGGTTACAATTCCAGAAATATTTCACCAAACAAACAAACTCGACCGCAGTTACTCCAATAAAAACAACAACACTTGTCGGCCTCTTCATTACCTACGATACCCGCATGACTAGGTATCGAGTTAACTGTAGCTTTGTTAATAGTTTCAAGCTTGTTCAGCTTGCTCACAGTCTCCAACATTCTTGAATGTGTTGGTGTCGAGTTTAACGCTTGAACTGCTGCTTGGCTGTCCGACAAGATGACAATTCTCTTGTTTTTATATTTTCTTCCTAAACTGAAGTCTGCTCACCTTCCGATAGCAAATATGTCGGCCTGAGAGACGCTTGGGATGCCCTAGGGCTCAAAGTATTTGGTTTTTGGTCCAAATACTCCTGCACCCACCTCTGCCTCGGTCTGAACCATCCGTGTACCATTTGATTACATCGTTACTTAGTGGTACGTAGTGGATTTACTTTACTACCATTCCGCTTTTTTGCACGACTGCGACGTATATTTCCTGTCGAAGTTGAACTGCTTAATCATTCCGTGTCTTTTCCTTTCATTCCCTGCATGCTGAATCTCAGTATCGTTTCGCTGGTTACCCTCTTAACCTGCAAGTAGTGTGGAACAAGCCCTAACAGCAGACGCGGTAGGGAATGTTCTCACTGCCCCCGTGATGTAGATACACACCAGCCTCTACACTTTTTCCAACCTCGCCTTCCCAGCGTTAAGTTGGGCTCTTTTGTTCCATGCGATTGCTCCGTAAGTGATGAATGGTCTCACTATAATGGTAAATATTCACCTTAAGATAGCGGGTTTGCCCCTCGTGTTTTATCCGCAAGGGGTTTGCATACCATCAGAGCTCTTACGACTTTGCTTAGCACCTCTTCAATGTGGTTTCTCCACAATAGTTTGCTATCTATTCTTAGTGAATGGTACCACCGTAGTCTTACTCATATTTAGTTTTAGTCCCACAGAAGTGCACCAGGTGTCTTTCAGATTTAGTTCCCTCTGTACAATGTCACAGAGTGTTTCTTCGAACTTATCCCTGGCGATAATGACAATGTCATCCGCGTACCCAAAATATTTAATGCACTGGTTACTTAATACAACCACAATTTCGCCCCTAGTGGTGTCAGGGTCACCCTTGTGGGCATTACCACTCTTGTTTTTTTACTATTCTAGTTCTGAGCATCTCAGACATCCAGTTAGTTGTGGTGCTGTCAACCTTTTTCCCGCTTAGAGCCTTCTTGACTGCTCCATGCGAGGTGTTATCAAAAGCTCCTTCAATGTCCGAAAAGGCACAGACAGCAACTTTCTTGTTGTCCACTGTCTCCACTAATTCTTTCTTCAACTTGAACAGTGCAGTTTCCGTTGATCTACCCGTTCTTTATGGGTGTTGACCATCTTGCAAAAGTGATCTCGACAAGGTATTGATTCGTGCGTAGTTCTCGATCACCTTTTCCATCGTTTTTAACATGAAAGATTTTGAACTGATGTGTTTATGATACTTCTGTTGGGTGACATCGTTCTTACCTAACTTTGGAATAAATATCACTTTTCCTGTTGTTCATGGTTCTGGAATATTGTCATGTGCCAGACTGCTCTTGAAGATGTCCAGGAGGTGCATTAATAGCCACTTCTTCAGGAGAGCTGGGACCGTTTTGTTCACTCTTTGGTGATTTGTATGACTGTACAATTCCTATGACTCAATTGATACGATCCTCCGTAACCAGTAAAGCAGCCAGCCTACAGTCCTCTGGGCTTGGTCTTTTACATTTCTTCTTACTCGCGTCTTACTTCGCGCTTATGCCTCCCGGAAAGTGCGTTTCTAGAAAAAGAGCAACTCTTCGCTGCCCATCCTCCGTATGCGTTCCATCCGGCTTTCTCAATAAAGTTTTATTCTCGACACCGCTCTTCGCCAAAGCTTCATACACCCTAGCCGCTACAGGCGTTGCAGATATATTTGCACAGGTTGTGCTGAAGCTGCCCCTCTTTGCCCTTCTGATTTATTTATTGTAGATGGTAAGCACTCTGGTACCTTCTTCTTTGTTTCCGAATTGCTTTGCTCTATTAAAGAGCCTTCATAGTTCTGTCCTTAATTTTGACAATTCCTTGCTCCACCAAAACGCATCACTTTGCTTTTTTACCTTAGTAATTAGGCAGCTGATTTCGAACGCTTTGGTGATTGACAGGTTTACCTCTGCTAAAGCTTGTTTCGTTAATCACTGTAGATGTTCTTTTAGGTTCTCCTCCAATTGATACCGTCTTGTGTTCCTGTGGTGTTCCGAACCGGGAATGATTTCTCTTTCGTACTATCCGGTTCGAGCAGAATCATTCTATAATCCGACAAGGGGGTTCATTTGGAACTCTAGTTCTTTATGAACTGCCCTACATTGGTCCTTCCTACCATTGAATCTAGCACTTCCTGTCTTGCCCTTGTGACAAAAGTAAGTGTGCTCCCGACGTTAAACGCACTTAGGTTTTTTTAATTAACAGAAACTTACCTCTTTGGTTTCTATCCGTACTTCCCCATGTCTCGCTGTGAGCATTTGTATCACAACTGATAATGAGATGCCACTTCTTCTTGTTGCACCATTCCACCAGCCCCTGTTCCTCTGTAGACAGTATCAGTACCCCGTCACCTGCACAATATGCTGATGCAACCACTAACTGGCGGCGAATACCTCCAAGTTCGATGGGACTTGATATCACCACCAAGGCCCTGGTAAGAAAATGCCAAAGCAATTATAATTAATGTTTTTCCTAATCATAATGCACGCTCTAGGTGAATTTGCATTATTATACCATACTACCTTCGCCTCGCTTTTTGCAAGGCCCCTCACTCTGTTTTTGTGGATCCAAGGTTCCTGTATCAGCGTAAGCCCTAGCTGTTACTTAGTGAATGTTCTGGCAACAATAGCTGACGCTGCTTTGGTGTGGTAGACATTCACTTGGGCCGCACGTACGTTTCCTGCCGCTTCTACTACTGAAACCCTCTGTAGCAGCATCTTATTACACAACCATATTTGCCACCTCACTGGGTGTCGTTAAGGTTGTGGGTGCCTACCTGTACGGTGGTGGTATCTGAGGTACTTCTCCCAAGATGCCGTCAGACCCCTTTTTCCGTTCCTTCTGCTGTCAGCCTTCTAGGTCCATAGACAATGACTTTGCCAAACTGGTAGTTGAGGGTATTCCCTAACCCCGAAAAGGTTGTATATTGTAATTCAAACTCCTTTTGTTAAAAAAATATATTGCATACAAAAAACTAATCCGAAGTTTTATAATTTCATTTTTTCTAGAAATTAATGACTTTAGTACTGGTTTTAGTTTTATTAACTTTTTCTAGTATAACTTATCTGTATTTTATTTAATATATCGTTTAGGAAATACTAGAAAATCAAAACAAAGCCAGTGGCAACTTTAAGGATTATCAACTAGAAGGAAGAAACACAAGTTTGACATCAGAATATGTCAATCAGAATACACATTCATATCTTGATTCATATCTTGATTCATTTATAAGTTTTCTTACGGTCCCTTTTGAAAACGTTAAACACCTCCAAACTAATTCAAAAAACAACGCAGTGGAAGTTCTAAAGCAGAATATACCAATAGGAAGCCAATCTAAAGCAGAATATAGCAATCAGAGCTTACCTTCATATCTTCATTCTTTACAAAATTTTGATCCAGAAAAGGGATTGAGTAATACAGTAAGTAAATATTCAAATTTTTAATTGAAAAACCAAATAAAATTTAACACAGAGCATCAATGCTTCAACTAATAAAAACTAGTTCACAATTGGGTTTTGGATATCCCGAAAAATAAATCTTTGGATGTCCTGAAAAATAAATCTCTAACATTAGGCAGTTCTTCCTGCTGTTATCGTAATTGTTTGAATGACTTTGAGCATAACAACATAACCTGAATATATTTTAAAATCAACAATATTCAAATATTCAAGCCACATTGCTCGCGAAACGCTTTGCTTTGATCGTTTTGAAAACTCCTAAAGAAATAGCATAAATCTAGTTTTCAGGAGTTAATATGAAAAATCTTCATCTCAAATCCAAAATGGTCGAAAAACTCTTAAATCCGTTAAATATCAACAAAGCCTCCGAATTTCCACCCACTCTTACTACAATTTTCTACAAATCCTATTATTCAGGTATTTTTCCTTCGTGCTTGAAGTTGGCAAATGTGCAGCCCGTTCCCAAAAAGGAACAATATATGATTATCAACATCCAATCTATTAAAAACAACAACCGATCTATTAAACTATCAACATCCGATCAAGAACCGATCTATTAAACTATGTGCGTACTAGAAAAAGGTAATAAAAGGCTCGTTATCGCATTAAACATCTCAAAAGCATTTGATCGAATCTGGCGTACCAACCTGATCAACAAGCTCGTTGCGTACGGATTTCACCCCGCAGTCATGAAGCTGGTTTCTCACCAAACGCTACATTGGGATATCCATTGAAGACTTTTCTTTCTGTCTAAATTAATTAAAGCTGGTGTAAATGTTTGTTAAAATTAATGTGCACACAAAAATGTAACCTCAAGGCTCAGTTTATCCCCACTCTATTTTTAATTTATATCAGCAAACTGTTGAATTCAAGGTCCAACCCTATTTGACGATATTCCGGTCGTGTTGGTGTTACCAATTTTACCAAATATTATTAAAATCTCTACCCTTTTCTGTAAACGAAGTTATTATTATCGATAAAGTTTAATTAATTTTTGTTTTTTTTACAGAAAATAATATCACATACTAGTTCTGAACAAACAGAAAGTGTTCCTCAAGATAGCTTAATAAATGAAATTGAAACTAATACTGAAAATATAAAAATCGAGTTGGTTGAAACAGCTATAGTGGAACATATTAACACCGAAATATGTGAGGTAAGCATATTTTTATTGTCATTTTATTTCAGACATTCAACAACTAATTTGTGTGACAATTTAAATTTTAAACTTATATTTTGGTAACTAACTAACAACACTTTATCTTTCTTTATTTTTTTAAGCTCAAAATTGAAATAAAAGATTCAACATTATCAAGTGACAAGTGCATTGAAGAAACAATTTGTAAAGAAGAAGTAATTTTGCCTGATGAACGCATTTAAATTAAACTTTTATAACCAAAGTGCAACTGTATTTATAAGTATAAGTTTTACAAACCGTAGAATTTTTAAATCGGAGCTAACTTTTAAATTTTGTTGGCGACGGTTGGTAAATAATATAGATTTAAACTTTTACCAGGTAAACAATTTTTAAAAAATGCCTGAAATGTGCATTAATTATGCATGGCACAAAATTGTGCATAACACATGTTATGCACATGGTGTCCACCATACCGTGCACATGTCGTAAAACGCCTTCGCACATATATGCGCATACATTTCAGACTAATATTCACTACATCAACGGATTTTCATAAAACTGGCAACAAATCGACAAAACGTCATTTTTCCAAACAAACCGAAAATATCCACAAAGCATGCTGACATTCCTATACCCGTTATTATATTAACCCCAAATTTCATGAAAATACGTGTTTTCGTTTTAGTCTCCTCTTTCAGATTACATATCCTTCGCAAAGTTTTGTGACAACTTTTTTTCTGATTTCCAAAAAGTATAAGTACGCCTTTTTTGCATAATTTTTCTATTACTTCACCACAATTTTAAATTGTGTGAAGTAATGCAATCTATCGTGAAAAAAAAATCTTTCATACCCCAAATTTTGTTTTTTCTTTTGTTTTGGACCATCCTCTATCTAAATAGCCAATAAAAATTTTAGTGTACGTCTGTATGTGCGTGGGTGTGTGTGAACTTTCTGCATAGGATCTTGATGAAAATTTGGCAAATGATACAGGTTCATTTGAAAATGGAAGATCTGGATTCATTTCAAATTTGGACAAAATGGCGGGGGGTCTCCCGAACACCTTTAAGTTCAAATCTTGAATAACTTCTGATACCGGACTATGATCTTATTGAAACTTAGTAAATAAGGTTTTAGTACAGTTTCCAATATTTCTGCATACCAACTTTCGGTTTGTTACTTCCGGTTAAAAAGTTTTTTTTCCAGGTGTTTATCCCTGCTGTAGCCTACAATTACCGATCGATTTTCATGAAACGTTGGTAAAAGCTTTCAAATAACATGAGAAAGATTTTGTCAGCTTTTGGAGTACATTGGATAAAGGGGTTGGGGGTCCACCATACAACAGGTGGTTTTTCCCACAATGTTTTTATGTTTGTTGGGAGCATAAAACATCCATTCGTGAATGAATTTTGATGACAGTTTGGAAAAAGATGCAAACATGTATGACAAGGAACTGATTAGTTTTTGAGCGGTAGTGAACAAAATGGTGGGAGGGTCCCTGAAGCACCTGTTTTTTTGAAAGCTCAATAACATCTGTACCTGATAATCGAATTGGATGAAACTTGGTACATACACATTTAGTACGGTTCACAACAGTTTCTCATCCCAACTTCCGGTTTTCACTTCCGGTAAAAAATGTTTTTTTGTAGTTTTTTGAAGTTTTTTCAGTGTGTTTATGCACACTACAGCCTACAATAATGAAGTGATTATGATGAAACTTATGGAAAAGGGTCCAATTAGTGTGAGAAGATAATTACCATCTTTTGGGACACATTGATCAAAGTGGCGGGGGGTCTACCATAAAACTGCTGACTTTTCACACTTTGTTTTTAAAGTTTGTTGGGAGCATACAGACTTCATTCATTAATCAATTCTAATGACACCTTTGAAAAAGATGGAGACTTAAATGACAAAGAACTGATTAGTTTTTGGACAATATTAGGATAAGTGGTACGGGGCCTCCCAAAACGTGTTTACTGTGTCATCATTTTTTCAATGTTTGTTGGGAGCACACAGCATTCGTTCGTGAATGAATTTTGATGAAACTTTGGAAAAAGATGCAAACATGTATGGCAAAGCACTGATTAGTTTTTGAGCGATAGTGAACAAAGTGGTGGGGGGTGTCCCCAACACCTGTTTTTTTGAAAGCTCAATAACATCTGTACCTGATAATCAAATTGAATGAAACTTGGTACATAAGCATTTAGTATGGTTTACAACAGTTCTGCATCCCAGGTTCCGGTTTTTTACTTCCGGTAAAAAAATTTTTTTTTTAATTGTTGGAAGTTTTTTCAATGTCTTTATGCACACAACAGCCTGCAATAATGAAATGATTATGATGAAACTTATGGAAAAGGTTCCAATTAGTGTAAGAAGATAATTATCATCTTTTGGAACACATTGATCAAAGTGGCGGGGGGTCTACCATACAACTGCTGACTTTTCACACTTTGTTTTTAAAGTTTGTTGGGAGCATACAGACTTCATTCATTAATCAATTTTAATGACACTTTGAAAAAAAATGAAGACTTAAATGACAAAGAATTGATTAGCTTTTGGACAATATTGGGATAAGTGGTGGGGGTCCTCCCAAACACCTGTTTATTGTTTCAATGTTTGTTGGAAGCATACAATATTCGTTCGTTAAGTAATTTTGATGACACTTCGCAAAAAGATGCAAATATGTGTGGCAAGGAACTGATTAGTTTTTTAGCGATAGTGAACAAAGTGGTAGGTGGTCCTCCGAGCACCTGTTATTTTGGAAGCTCAATAACTTTTGTACCTGACAATCGAAATGGATGAATCTTGGTGCATACACATTTAGTACGGTTTACAACAGTTCTGCATCCTAACTTCCGGTTTATCACTTCCGGTAAAATTTTTTTTTTTTACTTTTTCTCGTACAACAGAATTTATGTTTGTTGGGATACTACTGCTTTCTTTAATATTTTTATTATTAGAACTACGAAGTGGTCAGCTTTCCAGGTCAAGTCAGCTTTTAATTAAGGTATTTGATGGGTATTAGCTCATTATATATCCAGAACACTATGTTTCCAGAGCTGTGGTGAAGTCAGCCTATGCATCAGCGTCGCAATATTTTTGTTTTTCCAAAAAAAATTGAAATAAGATATGCTGGAAGCTCTGGATATCCATAAAATCAAAATTAGTCTGAACAGGACGGTTGAGCATAAAACTGGCCCTAAATCGACAAAACGACAATTTTTTTAGCCGGGTAAAACGATTGGTTGGATTTTTCTGTGTGTTAATTATACAAACGTGTTCCTTGTAACAAAAGCCAAAATGTAAGGAAATTTATTTGTACTTCATTTCACAATATTAATATGATATGACATATTTTCTTTATATTAGTACATAGAGTAGAATTGTAACGGCCTTTTCGGCAGCGCGCAGTTAAGTATTTTAATTATTTTGTTGGGCTAAGGTCCTTTGCCTTGGTATAACAAAACGTGCCAGCAACCTATACATTTCAACTATCACTAAACAAAATACCAATTCTAAACAAATATTTTTAATAAAACACTATATGAGCAATTTCACGAAGATTCAACATCGTTTTGACTTGACCCCTTTTAATTTTGATTATTTTTTGTTTATAGACAGTCTTTGATAAATAAAAAATACAAGTTCTCTTAGAATTTTTTTTTTCGACCAGGGGTCTTCACAGGGTGCCCTTCAATTTTTGTTATTTTGTGATGTGAGTGCATTTTGACGAGCGATTGTAGAAAAACTACTCAATCGATTTTCATAAATGATATGTCGTTGAATAGGTATTAGAACAAAGTTTTTAAAAATGTACACTGTTAATTTTTTGAAATAATTTTTAACGGTGTAACATAAGAAAAAAATGGTGTAATTGAAAAAAAGATGGCATAGCCTTTTTTTTTTTTTTTAAACTAAATTGAAGCTTATTTTATATCTAACAACTTGTGAAAGTTTAGGACTAGCATCATTTTTTGTTTTAGAGATAAAATTCGTTGTGCATATGACTGTCGGGAATCAGTTTTTTTTGTTCTGAAGAAAAATTATAAAAATGGCGATTTTTAGATTCAGATTTTTTTTTTATGTTAAATATCAAATATTTTATTATTAAATGAACTTTTTAAAAAGCAATTTCAGTCAAGTTTAGCAAAATTTTGCGACATTTTGACTCGACCCTTTTTAATTTGGTCTATTTTGGTTTATTTTTAGTTTATAGATAGCCTTTGATAAATGAAAAATACGGCTTCAAGTAGAATTTTTTTAAATATAGACCAAAATAGACCAAATTAAAAAGGGTCGAGTCAAAATGTCGCAAAATTTTGCTGAACTTGACTGAAATTGCTTTTTAAAAAGTTCATTTAATAATAAAATATTTGATATTTAACATAAAAAAAAAATCTGAATCTAAAAATCGCCATTTTTATAATTTTTCTTCAGAACAAAAAAAAAACTGATTCCCGACAGTCATATGCACAACGAATTTTATCTCTAAAACAAAAAATGATGCTAGTCCTAAACTTTCACAAGTTGTTAGATATAAAATAAGCTTCAATTTAGTTTAAAAAAAAAAAAAAGAAGGCTATGCCATCTTTTTTTCAATTACACCATTTTTTTCTTATGTTACACCGTTAAAAATTATTTCAAAAAATTAACAGTGTACATTTTTAAAAACTTTGTTCTAATACCTATTCAACGACATATCATTTATGAAAATCGATTGAGTAGTTACAATCGCTCGTCAAAATGCACTCACATCACAAAATAACAAAAATTGAGGGGCACCCTGTGAAGACCCCTGGTCGAAAAAAAAAATTCTAAGAGAACTTGTATTTTTTATTTATCAAAGACTATCTATAAACAAAAAATAATCAAAATTAAAAGGGGTCAAGTCAAAACGTTGTTGAATCTTCGTGAAATTGCTCATATATTGCACAGATCAATATTCTATATTATTTTTTTTTTATTAATAAAACAATTTTTTTTTTTGACAATCTTAATTTTATTACAGAAAATATGTATGTGAATCTTGCAAAAATCAAAATAATTTTTATGCCTATTTCAATTAATTACACTGTTTGTTTTATATTACTTTTTACTAGTTTATTTTTATCACATATCAATTAAACGGAAATTACAAGAATAATTAAACATGAACAAATCAATTATTTACAAGGATAAATCACAGCTACGAAAAAAAACGGAATACTTTAATATTTAAATACTTCTAATTAACAATTGTATTAAGTGCTTTCTATTTTTTATATATCAGGCATTCCGTGTTGCGTATGAGAATATTTTTTGGTGTTTAGAATTATGTTATGGTATAATTAATTTATTCAGTTCATTTATTTACGTGGTTAATTTACTATGTGTGTATCATTAATCATTATATTGGAATATAGTTTTAACATGTACTCTAAATCTTAACTGTGTTATCAAGTATTTTGTTGGGTTGCGTACGGTGGACATAAATTTTAGTTTTGTCGATACATAATATTTTAATGCGTTTTGCTGTTTTAGTTGCATACTCAGCGAAGTCACTTGTTGAGTCGATCTGTAACCGTCTGGACCTTTGCCGTGTGATGTAGCATTCTTTTTTGCTTAAACATGATAATTCTTGTCATTTATTACGGTATAGGTAAAAGGCAATGCACGAAATAAATATTTTGTTTTGAATGAATTATTGAAATTTTGAGACTGCGGCTTACTTTTTCACAGAATGCACAATATATTTATATAGATATATATTATTTTAATTAAATTTTTCTTTATTTTATTTTAAATTTTCAAACTTATTTAATTTTTATTTCAATTAGTTTATATAAAATAATAACAAAAAATACTCAAACATTCACTCAACGTTTTATTTTCGTTGATCTGCATCTGCAACCTTCCTGAACTGCATCCAAAAACTACAAAACGATCTTCGAAAATCTTTTCTCATCCAACATTTTGCAAATCCATATCATCATCTCTAAACACGTTTTAAATTTTAAACTGGTTCTCCTACTAGATATTGTTATAATTTCCCCTTATTTTTGTTTTTCTAATAATAACTTGATTTTGTATTTATTGATTATAAATATGTTTTCCTTATTTTTAATTAATTAGGGTGAGTTAAGAAGTTTTGACGTTAAAGTTTTGAACTTTGAATATTTTATGTTATTGTTTTACATTTCTCTTAATTGTCCATAGTTTGCATAATCTTAACTCTTCTACAAATTCATCGAGCATTACCGGATCCATATAGATTTTATTGAAATACAATATTACAAAGCTGATATTTCTGATAGCTTTTTTATTTTGAATGATCTGAAAACCGTGCAACTTATGTATAAGGTAACAAGAGTCTTCCAAGTAATAAATGTATAACATTGTTTTGACTGTTCGAGAAGTAGGGATTTTTTCGATCTTTATCCCTATCAAAATCATATGTATCTTGATGATATTTGTGAATCTATTGGAACTATAGTAATATTTATTATCAAATCTCTTCTGATCAATTGAATAAAACACGATAACTCTTGTTCGTCAAAACAACACAATCAATTTTTTATTATTATATTTAATGACTTCCTCTTTTACATTTCCAAAATCTCTTTTCTTTATCTCGCGCCCTCATACGGACAAAACGAGAAAACTAATATAATTATATAAATTTATAGTGACATCTTTGAAACAAAACTTACATTAATTTATTCATTACAACATTCGGCCATATCTGACACCGCAAGCGGACTCGATTGCTGAGAAAACAGTTTCATATTGAATGGTGCACAAACTCCATTAAACGGTCTAGTAGTAAGTTTTTGACCAGGAATATCCTCAACACGATACCTATCATTCGGCAAACATTCAGTCACTACATATGGTCCACGATATTTTACAAGAAATTTCGGATTAACTCCGGTTTCGGTAATATTATTTTTTAATAAAAACGAAATCTCCTATTTCATACTTATAACCTTCTTTTCGTTTCTTGTCGAATGCCAATTTATTTTTAATTTGACTCGATAACGTATTAGAGACGATTAATTTCCTCACTTCGGCTAAATTTCTATCAGATTCGTTAATAAAATCAATTAAGTTATTCAGATCATTATTTTCTTTAATTTGTTCAACTCCAAAGAGAGCAATAGAAGGTGTCATTTGAATAGTTCGACAGTGACTATTATTCAGAACGTATTCTGCATCGGAAAACACATTGTGTTAGTTAATACCCTTTTCCGGATCAATTAATTTGGAAATTACGGGGATTATGGAACGATTCCACCTTTCGATCTGACCATTTGATTGAGGTGAATTTGTGGCATTTAATACTAAATTGATATTATGTTTGGTTACGAATTCCTCAAACTGTTTTGATTTGAATCCGGTACCTCGATCGGCAATTATTCTCTTCGGTACGCTAAAAGTATTGAAGTACGATTTTAAAAGTTTATTTATACCCTTTGTACCAGTAGATTTAGTAGGATATAGTTTTATAAATTTGGTGAATCCATCGATTACTGCAAGGATGTGTTTATATCCTTTTTGCGTAACCTCTAGAGGTCCCATGTGGTCGATATGTATTGTATGGAACGGACTACTACATTTATCAAAAAGATGAAGAAGACCTTCCTTCTTCCCATCTTTCGGCTGAAATACCAAACATCTAATACAAGACTTTATAAGTTCAGAGACTTTATCATGCAGGCCCGGAAACCAATATCGTTGACGAATTTTGGCAGACGTTTTATTATTATGAAATGATCGGCCTCATGACTTTGTCGAATTATTTCGTCTTTAAGACAACTTGGAACGTAAAACAATAGTTTGTTTTTATCGGCTTTTCGATAGACTACATTATTATGCAATTCATACAACTTATCGTTATTTTCTTTCAATAATCTTTTATGAATTTCAAAACTCTTACTATCGGTTAATTGTAACGAAGCTAACTTTGAGGATAAAGTGCACTCGTTTAGTATGAGAATATTAAAAGAACGACTCAAAGCGTCTACGTGTTGCATACGATTACCCACACGATGACAAATCTCGTAATTAGCAAAATATAACGCCCAACGAGCAATTCGGTTGTTTAAATCTTTTTTTGAAAGAGTTTGTTGGAGCGAGTTGCAATCTGTTATTACTTTAAAATGTATACCGTGGAGGTAAATATGGAAGCGCTGTAAAGCGTAAAATATTGCTAGAGTCTCCAACTCGAAAGAATGATACTTCCGTTCTGTATCAGATGTTCTCTTGCTATAGATCATAACTGGGTGGAATTTATCATCGGGTTGTTTTTGAAATAGAATGGCACCGAAACCATTCTGACTAGCATTCGTGTGCAGTTCTGTATCATAAGTACGATTATAAATAGACAACAACGGTGCGGAAACTAACATAGATTTTAATTCATTAAACGAATCAATTTGTTCGGTTTCGAATTTAAAAACCGCATCTTTTTTTAACATTTCATACAAAGGTTTCGCAATTCGCAATACACGCATAATTAGGGATAAATTTTCTAAAAAAAAACTATGAAACGGTGTAATTCATGAGGATTTTACGGTTCGGGAAACTCATTAACGGATTTTATGTGACGGTCTGATGGTTTAATTCCATTCATACTTATTTCATATCCTAAAAAGTCCAGTTTTGGTTTTACGAATTGACATTTTTTCGGCTGAATTTCAAGACAATTCCGATGCATAAGATCGAATACTTTTTTAAGAATCTCATAATGTTGTTCTAGGGTCTTTGTCGCAATCGTTATGTCGTCGATATAAATAACGACATCACCGGTATCTAACAATGGTTTAATAATTTGGTTTATATACCGTTGAAAAACTGCAGGAGCATTGCTCAAACCAAACGGCATTTTGATATATTCAAATTGACCATCTTGTGTAGTAAATAACGTATATTTAATCGAATCCGGGTGAATGGGAATATGATGAAAACCATTCCGTCCAAAATTGATCCAAAATTGAAAAATACGTTTTGCCTTGAAGTTTGTCTAAACAATCCTCAATAACAGGTAACGGAAACCGATCTTTTAAGGTAACTTTATTTAATTCACGGAAATCTATACATAAACGTTTTTGATTATTTTTTTTCGGAACAAGGACAACTTTGCTAGAATAGTCACTATTACTCGGTCGTATAATATTCCTTTGAGATCTTGAACAATTTCATTAATAATTTTACGATCTTCGAAGGAGTAACGTCGCGGTGCACAACAAATCGGTTTATTAGATTCAATAATAGTATTCATTTCATACGAAGTTTCGGGATTAAAATTAACAGGTTTCGATGTAAAATTATTTATAATCTTACTCACGGTTTTTTCGATTTGAAAATCATCCGAAACATTTCCAAAATACGGTCTAATATTATATTTAGAACAATCGGTTTCAATAAAATCTATGCTTAATATTTCATTAAAATATTCCAATCGATCGTCGGTTTTACTTTTTTCACTAGGTTCGATTTTTACTATTGGAGTGTCACCATTCGATATTAAATTATATCGAAATTATACTGGACAACGATTTGGATAGATTTATATAACTCAGCTAGATTCGATGGTCGACTTGACAAAATAGTTCTTCGAACTTCCATATCATTAATTCCGTCGACAACATATTGAATAATAGCAGATTCACTCAAATTTGCACTTTTACCCATAGCTACCATATCGTAATAATAGTATAGGTACGTTTCCTCCGGTGTTTTAATTCTATTAACCATTCTACGATGCATTGCGGATTCGTTAGAATGCGATGGAAATGCAAGTTGAATTTGTTTTCTGAAATCAATCCAACTATTTATTGATTGAATAAATAGAAATTTACCTGCAGCTCCAGTTAATTTTCGCTTTGCGACAAAATATTTTTGTGAGTCATTCCAATTATAAAAACAAGCAGCGGATTCATTTTCGTTTAACCAGCTTACGGTGGATACACTAGGATTCTCTCCATCAAATTCACTAATAATACTTATATCCATATTATTATAATTAGTTTGAATACTTTCCTGTTCTAAGCGGTTCAGGTTGATATTATTCGGAGCAATATTTTGCTGTAAAATATTCGGTGTTAAAACGTTTTGTTGAACATTGCGTAAACATTGATTAGGTGTTGAAGAATTCCAATCTTGACAATCTTCGAAACACACGTTGGAGTATCGCCTCCCATAGTTTTGTTGATGTTGATCAACTGGTTGATAATAATTTGTTGAATCACAACGAACATTTGTAATATTTTCCATTTCTGGCGGTGGTGATTCTTCATCAATCAATCTCGGCGGTTTATTTCTATATTTCAATAAACTTGAAATTTGTTGATCATAATAATTTATTTGTTCTTGTAACTCGGCAATTATCGATTTTATATTTGGATCAGCCATCATGATTTTTCATACGGATTTTTCACTACACTAACAATTAATTTGCGCGGTGCTATCCCACTTCTGCAGGTAAATTTCTGATTGCAGTAATATTTATTATCAAATCTCTTCTGATCAATTGAATAAAACACGATAACTCTTGTTCGTCAAAACAACACAATCAATTCTTTATTATTATATTTAATGACTTCCTCTTTTACATTTCCAAAATCTCTTTTCTTTATCTCGCGCCCTCATACGGACAAAACGAGAAAACTAATATAATTATATAAATCTGTAGTGACATCTTTGAAACAAAACTTACATTAATTTATTCATTACAACAGAACCATTTAGGAATTTCGCTACGTTTTAGTTTGATGAAAACTTTTATTGCTTTCCTTGCAGACCTCAATCACTCACATTCACACATTAACATAAAATTACTAATAATTTATACAAATAAATCTTATTTATTCTATTCAAGTAAAACTATGACTTTATGCTTGGAACAATCTCAAGCCTCAACATTTACCCGTTACAGTACACCGTTCTATAAATTTCGAGAGCATTTTGTGTTCACCAACAAATTTAGAACAACAATAACACACAAAATGCTCTCGAAAGTCTCAGACTCAATGTCTGTCTTTCGAAGCGTTTTTATCATGAACCTTTCACCGTAAATAATGATAACCAAGCCTTTTTAATAACACTCCAGATACCCCACCGATTCCTCAACAACAATACTTTTAGCAAATACATAACAAGTATTAACAAGTTGTTTTTGAATCCCTTACTATTGCTTTGACTATAGTCTGTAGACCAAGATGAAATATCTTAAACATCCCCAATTTGCCTATGATAGTTTAACATCCGGCCGACAATTTGATTGGAACAAAACGACGAACAGAGATAACAACAAACACAACATTCAAATGAACATGTACCTAAATCACTATTCCCTAGTTTTTCTCGAACGCGACTTTTAATATATTGAGCAGTTAATTTGACGTTAAATTTGTCGATTGCTTTGGATTGTCAAAAAGATTTCTTCAGCACGATCTCTCCAGGTAAGTATTCAACGGGTTTGGTTCTAAGATTATAGTGAGTTGAATACTTATCATATGCCTTTTTAAGGTTCTCAGCAGTACTTTAATAGATCACATATTAACTGACTTGCTAACATTTTCCTATAATATAGATATGTGGCGTTTCCACCTTTTTATTTCTTTAAATTTTCACCTTTTTGTTTCTTTAACTTTTTCAAAATTAAGTTGGCAATAGTTTTGATTGATTGGAAAAGTACACTGTTTTTTAATTTTAAATTTAAGTAGTCTGAGCAAAATTTTTTTGTTCAGAATTAATTGTTTTTCAAATTCATAAAAATAAGTTGAGTTTTTCTTTGTTCAAGAAGTTAAAAAAATATAATTGTTTTTTTTTCAAATACGTTAAAATAAATCGCTTTTTAGTTAGATCAAAAAGATCTGTATTTCGAATGAATGTTAATTATATATACATTGCGAATGTTATTATATAAAGTAAAAACTATTTAAATATATATACATAATTAAAGTTATTAAATTTAATAAAAACTAACCAATGAAATTTAATCTCAAAATTTGTATTATTGTGGAGCATATGTGATTTGATTATCATTCACCCATTCACCAAATCATCGATATCAATATACAAATAAATTTGGAATTGAATTTAAAAATAGAGAGATAGAGATTAAACCTACCAGATTCAAAAGGAGTGTTAAGGATTATAATATAGCGAGAATGACTAGCTATTATTTAGGACACGAGCAAATATATATAGCGAGAAATTAATAACAAGCTATAGATATGTACATCAAACACAATATTATCGGATCACAAACAGTTGTTTATTACAGTATCTAAGATTGATTTATCGCCAACAACGCATAATAGTATATTTAAAACTTTAGATTACAAAGCAATTCTCAATGATCCTCTTTGGCTAAAGATAGGTAATATGCGAAGTATATTTGAACTCTCGAGCAATTTAATGGAACTTGTATCAGCACATACACATCTAAGCCGTAGGAAAAAGACTAAAAGTATCGATGCCTCATGGATGACTACAGATATAAAAAATTTAATAAAGGAACTCGAAAAATTTTTTAAACTAAAAAATAAGTTTGAGAATGATCTTTTTTTGGTCGAAAAACATAAATCACTGAGCGCTTTAGTAGTTTCAAAAATAAAAAAAGCCAGAAGAGAAAAAGGTTTTCAGTTTATAAGTGATAACATTGATAAACCCAAAGAACTTTGGAAATATTTCAATGAAGCAATTTTTAATAGAACGCCAAGTCTGAAATGTGCGGCTGGCATTAAAATTGGAAATGAGTTTATAACAAATGAACAACAGATAGCTGAACATTTTAATGAATATTTTATAAGCATCACAGAAGATATTATTAGACATTTCAAAGAGCCTAATGTAGTTGATTTTGAATATATAGATTATACAGTTAGTCATACGTTTGAGCTCTGGCCAACAAATGAAAGGGAAATTAAAGAAGTTGTTTTTAGTTTAAACTCAAAAGCGGCTGTTGGAGTAGATAATATATCTGGGAATGAAACAAATTTAGCCAACTACAGGCCAATCTCAATATTAACTGCTGTATCTAAAATTTTTGAAAAAGTTATTTTGGAAAGAGTCAACAAACTTTTGTCTTCAAATAACTTTATTAGTGATCGACAGTTTGGATTTACTTCAAAGTCTAATACCACAGCGGCATGTTTATCTTTTACTGATTTCTTTAGCAGAAATGTTGATAAAGGATTATTTTGTGGATGTCTTTTCTTAGACTTACGCAGAGCTTTTGATACTGTCGATCCTGACATAATGATTATCAAACTAAAAATGAAGGGACTAGATCCTGTGCAACTTAACCTATTCAGAAGCTACCTAACTAACAGAAAGCAACTAGTTAAAGTTAATGAAGAAGTCAGTTCTGAAAAAATATCAAACATGGGCGTTCCACAGAGGTCTATTTTAAGTCCATCTCTGTTCATTATTTTTATAAATGATATATTGTTTATTAGTTTGGCAGGACAAATGCAGCTATATGCTGATGATTGTTCGATTATGTATGCCACAGATTCTCTAGAGGATTTACTTACACAAATGAGTTGCGATTTGCAAATTTTAAAAGGTTGGTTTGACGTTAATCATTTAATGCTGAACCATAGCAAAACAAAGTTTATGGTATTCCAGAATAAACATTTGGAAGTCGATATTTTTAATAACTACCCAGTTACATATGATTCTTTCGTAATTAAAAGGGCTACCAACTATACTTATTTAGGTTTGGTAATTGATAGCAGATTGAATTGGGCGAATCATATTGATAAATTAAAAAAAACTATATCCCCATACATTTTTGCTATCAAGCGTATAAGACATGTACTCCCCAAAAAATCCTTGATGCTTTTGTATTTTGCTTACATACACTCGCGCTTAGTTTATCTGAACCCGATATGGAGTGGCTGTGCAGCTTATAAATTATCCGAGCTAGAAATTTTGCAAAAACAGGTACTAAAACATATTATAAATGCACCTTTAAGGTATCCTACAGTGAAACTTTTTGATGAATTTCAGTCGCTGAGTTTTTTGATTGACCGAGAGCTACTGATTCTGATACATAAAATTATTCATGGTAAAATAAAGCACAACCTGGCATTAATAAAATTTCACAACCAGCATGTATATTGTACAAGAAGAAAATCCGATTTTGTTGTCGATTATTTTAGAACAGGCTCGTCAAAAAATAATGTTTTATATGGGGGTCTGCCCCAATATAATAAGCTACCTCAAGAACTGAAACACACAGTGGATATAACATATTTTAAAAAGCAAATATCTATATATCTTAAATGTATGAATCAGCCTTTAGAAATCTCATAACATATTAGTTTTATTTATTGTTTTTGTTCTTTAATATATTATATAGTCTCTATGTTTCTTTATTTATTTTAGAATTTATTAAAAGGAATATAAATTTAATAACCAATGTTACTAAATTTTAATTACTTGCACATAAAGTGCAAGTAAAACTAATTTTGTGTTGAATTGTAAGTTGACAAATAGCGTTGTATAAAAAAATAGTATTATGAAGTTGCGTTATAACCATTATGGTTCGAGCAACTGACATTTAGAAGAATGTATATGAATAACTAAATATTTTTTTTTAATTTTATTTAAAAAAATTTTATTTAACAACATGTTAAAATTATTGTCAAATGAAAAAATAAAGAACAAAAAAAACTAAGGATAAGGTTTCAGTCGATTTAGTAGAGAAAAGCAATTTGGAAGATAAACCTTAACGCAATTTAATTCACCCTTAATACATATAAAAAACTTTTTTGGTCAGAATGCAACAACATAAAATATTAAACTGGGCACCGCAATTGGTAGAGAAATGAAAATAAGTAAGCAAAACCGTCATAGACTCATAGAGGCATTTGCAGTGAATGTATAATAATTAATTGGTCATTCAACCAAGAAGTGTGGAATCGGAACGGGCTTTTTCAACCTTCAGAAATATTAGTTCCAAATTAACAAACAGGTTTGACGATAAATCAGTTTGACGAATTATGTTTTCTAAAATCTATTTCTTAAATCATTCGGAAGTGTATGGTTCTGGATTTTCTTTATGTAATATTATTAAAGTTTTATTTTGGTTCTTCAATTTTTATTTTTTTAAGAAGTTTTATTAGTAAGTAAATGTTTTACATGTTTATTCTTTTCGACATTAAAAAATGAATAATGAGTTTTTTATTTAAACATTT
Source organism: Diogma glabrata (assembly GCA_963693315.1). NCBI lineage: Eukaryota > Metazoa > Arthropoda > Insecta > Diptera > Cylindrotomidae > Diogma > Diogma glabrata. Next base: position 111,306,170 of record OY856188.1, read on the forward strand.
TGTTTTTTCTTAATTATTTATGGTTTTCCATACAAATTTTAAAACCCGGGAATCCCGGGATTTAAAATTTATGAATCTCGTAGTCCCAGGATTCATAAACCACCACGGGATTGCAATCTGATGGCGGAAAAATACGATAGGTTACGATCGGTGTTACATACGGAATGAACGATAGAAAACGGTTAAAAACTTGTTTAGTTTTACCAAAAAATTTCAATCAAATACATCAGATTCAGAACGATTAACAACGATAGAAATTTATCGTAAAAAACCCATTGAAACCAAATCTGAAATATCCCATAGGTTACGGTGGACTACGATTGGTTTGTTTTTCTTGAAAAAATTTCAATCGTAAATTTCAGATTCAAGCCGATAGGAATTTGTTGGCGGAAAAATACGATAGGTTACGATTGGTGCTACATATGGAATGTACGATAGAAAACTATTCAAACTTGTTCAGTTTTACCAAAAAATTTCAAGTCGTGATCTTCAGATTTAAAACGATTAACTACGATAGAAATTCTATCGTATAAAAACCATTGAAACCGAAAAGTAAAAAATCCTATGGATAACGATAGATTACGATTGGTGGATTTCTCCCGAAAACATCTCAATCGTAAATTTCAGATTCAGCCCGATAGAAATCTAATGACGGGAAAATACGATAGGTTACGATTGGTGCTATATATGTAATGTCGGATAGAAAACAATTCAAAACTGTTTCAATTTCACCAAAAAAATTTCAATCGTGATCTTCAGATTCAAAACGAATAACTACGATACTACGATAGAAAAACCATTGAAACCGAAAACTGAAAAATCCTATAGGTTACGATAGATTACGGTGCGTTTTCTATCTGGCAGATATAGTCTATGCGCTTAAAATGATTAAATCCGATAGAAACGGATAACAAACGATAGAAAACTATTCGTTTTCAATCGTTTTCTATCGATTTCTTTCGATTTTTACTTCACCACAATTTTAAATTGTGTGAAGTAATGCAATCTATCGTGAAAAAAAAAAATCTTACATACCCCAAATTTTGTTTTTTCTTTTGTTTTGGACCATCCTCTATCTAAATAGCCAATAAAAATGTTGGTGTACGTCTGTATATGCGTGGGTGGGTGGGTGGGTGTGTGTGTGACCTTTCGGCATAGGATTGGTGTTTAAATAAAGTTTAAATCTTGAATAACTTCTGATCCCGGACTATGATCTTATTGAAACTTCGTATATAAGGTTTTAGTACAGTTTCCAATATTTCTGCTTACCAACTTCCGGTTTGTCACTTCCGGTTAAAAAGTTTTTTTTTAGGTGTTTATCCCTACTGTAGCCTACAATTACCGATCGATTTTCATGAAACGTTGGTAAAAGCTTTCAAATAACATGAGAAAGATTTTAACAGCTTTTGGAGTACATTGGATAAAGGGTTTGGGGGTCCACCATACAACAGGTGGTTTTCCCACAATGTTTTTATGTTTGTTGGGAGCATAAAATATTCATTCGTGAAGGAATTTTGATGACACTTTAGAAAAAGATGCAAACATGTATGACAAGGAACTGATTAGTTTTTGAGCGATAGTGAACAAAATGGTGGGGGGTCCCTGGAGCACCTGTATTTTTAAAAGCTCTATAACATCTGTACCTGACAATTGAATTGGATGAAACTTGGTACATGAGTATTTAGTACTTTTCACAATAGTTCTGCATCCCAACTTCCGGTTTTTCACTTCCGGTAAAAAATGGTTTTTGTACTTTTTTGAAGTTTTTTCAGTGTGTTTATGCACACTACAGCCTACAGTAATGAAGTGATTATGCTGAAACTTATGAAAAGGGTTCCAATTAGTGTGAGAAGATAATTATCATCTTTTGGGAAACATTGATCAAAGTGGCGGGGGTCTACCATACAAATGCTGACTTTTCACACTTTGTTTTTCAAGTTATTTGGGAGCATACAGACTTCATTCATTAATTTATTTTAATGACACTTTAAAAAAAAATGGAGACTTAAGTAACAAAGAACTGATTAGTTTTTGGATAATATTGGAATAAGTGGTGGAGGTCCTCCCGAACACCTGTTTAATGTGTCATTATTTTTTCAATGTTTGTTGGGAACACACAGCATCCGTTCGTGAACGAATTTTGATGACACTTTGGAAAAAGATGCAAACCTGTATGGCAAGGAACTGATTAGTTTTTGAGCGATAGTGAACAAAGTGGTGGGGGGTGTCCCAAACACCTGTTTTTTTGAAAGCTCTATAACATCTGTACCTGATAATCAAATTGGATGAAACTTGGTACATAAGCATTTAGTATGGTTTACAACAGTTATACATGCCAACTTCCAGTTTTTTATTTCCTGTAAAAAAAATTTTGTTTAATTGTTGGAAGTTTTTTCAGTGTCTTTATGCACACTACAGCCTACAATAATGAAATGATTATGATGAAACTTATGGAAAAGCTTCCAATTAGTGTAAGAAGATAAGTATCATCTTTTGGAACACATTGATAAAAGTGGCAGGGGGTCTACCATACAACTGCTGACTTTTCACACTTTGTTTTTAAAGTTTGTTGGGAGACTATCAGACTTCGTTCATTAATAAATTTTAATGACACTTTGAAAAAGGATGGAGACTTAAATGACAAAGAATTGATTAGTTTTTGTACAATATTGGGATAAGTGGAGGGGTCCTCCCGAACACCTGTTTATTGTTTCAATGTTTGTTGGAAGCATACAACATTCGTTTGTTAAGTAATTTTGATGACACTTGGCAAAAAGATGCAAATATGCGTGGCAAGGAACTGATTAGTTTTTTAGCGATAGTGAACAAAGTGGTAGGTGGTCCTCCGAGCACCTGTTTTTTATTTATTTATTTTATTTATTTATTCGACACGTCAACAAACAGAAAATTCCAATAACTTGTTGACTTAAATTAAATTAAAATATACATATTATAATAACAATACATCATATGAATTTAAGATTAAACTAATCAAACATATAATAATATAAAAAAGAAAATATAACCTAAACATAACCTGTTATTTTGGAAGCTCAATAACTTCTGTACCTGATAATCGAATTGGATGAAACTTGGTACATATACATATAGTACGGTTTACAACAGTTCTGCATCCTAACTTCCGGTTTTTCACTTCCGGTTAATTTTTTTTTTTACTCTTCTGGTACAACAGAATTTAAGTTTGTTGGGATACTACTGCTTGCTTTAATATTTTTATTATTAGAACTACGAAGTCTTTAACATTGGTTAGCTTTTAATTAAAGTATTTGATGGATATTAGCTCATTATATATCCAGAACACTATGTTTCCTATGTGGAATAAACAATATTGGGCTTATCATTTCGCGGCCCATTCGAAATCCATCCTTCTCTAATATGTACCCTAAATACTATGGTTGCTCAACGCAAAATTTCGGGTTTTCCGGACTTATTGTAAAACCTCCCTCTTAACCTTCGCGCAATTTCTCGAAGTACTTCCATATGATGCTCAAACGTATCTGTCGCCACGATAATATCATCTATATAAACGAATACGTTTGGCTCAAGATCTGTTCCAATGCACTTATCTTAAGCTTTACATAAAGCTTGGGCACTATTACACAAGCCAAATGGGAGTTTTCTAAATTGGAAATGGCCTCTACCAATTACATTAAATGCCGTCTCTTCACGCGAACCTGCATCCAACTTCACCTGCGAATAGGCATCAGAAAGGTCGATTGAGGACAAATATTTTGTAGTTCTCACCTGGCCCAATATACGACTTATGTTCGGTAAAGGATATGCGTCTTTAACCGGTAAACTGTTCAAACCTCGAACGTCTAAACAAAAACGAATTTTACCACTAGATTTTTTAACCGCAACGAGAGGATTCGCCCACTCACTTTTCGCTTCTTCAATTACTCCCAGTGGTAGCATTCTATTCAACTCTCCATCTACCTCCTTCTGCCGGTATGGAGAAATTGGGTATGGTCGCTTTACTACAGGTTTGGATCCAACAGTTATTTCGATTCTATGTTTAACCAACTTTGAACATCCCAAGAATCGGACAGAGAAGAATTGGACACCTCAAATTCTTTTCGTACTTCCTCAAGGGCCATGGTCTCCACTTCTTAAAGTCCCATATGTCCTGCTGTTGTTTCTACCACACTACATTCTTGAATATTGCCTGAAAACTTTGGTGCTATTCCAAAAATCAATACCTAACACGAGTTCTTTTGAAATCAAAGGTATCACAAGGGTTGGTACTAATGCTATTCGGTTTATTACTTTAAATGGAACCAAAGCTTTACAATTTGCTCTGCAAACCGTACCATCTGCCGTTTTTATGGCGCACTCTTCCTTTTCACACTTTAATCCTAACTGTGATATAAGATCTAAACTTCCTTTTCCCAATATCGTACAATTTGCTCCAGAGTCCAAAAGTCCTTTTATTTTCTTACCTAGTACGTCTACTTTAAGATAAGGTCGCCTATTTTTATTTATATTTATTACTATTGGGTTTATTTGTTGTTCTTGGCGCGCATCTCCAATTGGGATGTCTTTACAAGCCTCTAAGATTGGGAAGACAGAGTGGCTTCGACTAACTCTTCTTCCCTGATTTCGTTTCCCGCTCGGGTATCCCTTCTTAAAATCTCTCTACGGGTCGGTTACTTGTTCTAGTACTATTAGCCATATTATCTCTATTATCTCATATTATCTCTCGTTCGAGTCGTTTCTCCTTCCGCTCCACAATAAAAACAAACTAGTCTTTTTTGTGGTTGACGACATGTTCTATGCGTATGACCGGGTCGTTCGCAGTTCCAACAACCTGTCGCGTTAGCTGAATGAAAACTCCTTTCGTCAATATCTTGATTCGTTCGCTCCGGTCTATCAGTTTGTTCTACTCTTCTTCGTAATTCCCTACTATTAGATCTTTACCGTTCATTCATCCGTTCTATGGCATGTACTTTATTTGCACGATATCTCATCCCTGAACTCAACCTGTGTTCTCTATTCGAACTTGGTATGTTCATATTCTCTCTTCGAGACACACATCCTCCTGTCGGCCATCCTACCTCTCGATTATCCATAAAACTCACTCCTCTTCTGTTTTCTCTGTGGCGAACATCTAAATTAAAACTTTAAAAATTTTAATTTAGTATGCGATGTTTTTTTCTTGATTTCAATTTAAAAAAAACAAAATATTTTTCAGTTCTAATTTTTCCGTTTTGTAAAAACGAGCTTTTGGATTTTACTTCCATCTTAGAAGTTCCTATTATATTATCCATATAATTAAGAAATTGCTAAATATAATTTAATAAATCTAAATTGTTTAATTTTTAATTTGATTTAAACAAAAGTTCAATATAGTTTAATTTGTCTTAATAAGTTTATTTACTAATTAAACTTAGTTGTGATTTGTGAAAATAAATATAGTTATTTATTATACAAGGGAAAAAAGTAGTAGATTTTAGCTCGAGGTTGTGTTGTCTCCCGACGCGAAGCGGAGGGAGACAAAAAACCGAGAGCTAAAATCTACAATTTTTCCCGTGTATAATACACTATTTTTTTCTGTGACTGGATAAATATTAATATAATTATTGAAAAAATAATATTAAACAAATATTACAACATGTATATTCACCACACCATACGAATTTTTCTTGAATAAAAACTTAAAATTAAGTTTCATTTTATTTGTCAAAACCAGTTATTAACATCAAGAAGAAAACGGTATAACTTTTCATTAACATTCAAATAGTCATAAATGTTCATAAATATTCATAATATTCATCATTTATGTGTATATATGTATTTATATATATATTTTTATCTATCCGGGAAAAAAGTACATACTTTTTTCCTGGGGAAAAAAGTATTTTATGAAAAGTAGCATTTTTGCACCCGTCAGCAGAAGTAAAATGTTAAACTTTTTTCCCGTCACAGAAAAAAATAATTTATGGTATTGTAATTTATCTTCAACAATTTTTACTGTTACGAATTTGAATATAAATATTTAAAAAAAAAGCTTTGGATTATTGAAATTATTGATGTTTTGGAATTGATGTAATTGATGATATTCAGTTTGTTTTATGGAAGTGAGATTATAATACAAACTGAGAATAATTATTAAACACACTATCAAATTAAATCGAAAAATATACTATATGGATTTATAAGCGAGAATGACTAGCTTTGGGAATGCTGTAAATTTGCTCAAATTAAATAGGACAGATAGCGAGAAATACTAGCTATAATTGGGAGTGAATTTCGTGAATCGGACAAACTGGATACAAATAAAGAAAATATTTAAATATAAATCTTGATTTATATAGCGAGAATCTTTATACAAGCTATAGTTTGCTGTGTAGAACATAGTTTTACAACTGCAAGATTTCTAAATTGGGAAAAACAAGATCTTCGCTCTACTAAAAGTTTTGTTTCATCCAGTTGTCGACAGAGATCAATCAAGTGTTCCAACGAGTCTATATTGATTGTTGCTAATTGGAAAGAATATTCAGGCAACATATTTCTCTTCACAATATAGATTTTATAACCCTCCTCTAAAGGTGGTTCGACTCTTTGGAACAAGGACTTCATATCCGTTATAAAAGTAAAGAATAGTTCTGATACCTTGACGTAAAGTAAAGAACCTAAACCTAGGTTCTACCCTAAAAAAGTAAAGAATAGTTCTGATACCCTGAATAAAGTATGAAAAACTATGAAAAAAAAATGAAAATTTATGAAAAACAAATATGATAAACTATGAAAAACTATAAAAAAATATGAAAAACTATCTAAATTAATGAAAAACATATCTAAATTTGGACATTTTTCATAAATTTTCATAGTTATTACATAGTTTTTCTATAAAAAATTATGAATTTCTATGAATTTTTATGACAATGGTTAATGAAAATTTAAAATATAGGTATGCAAAACTATGATGGTTGGCGGTTCGAAATTCGAAGGTGTCATTTTTGGAAGGATGTTTCCATACGAATAAAAAATTGAAGAAAAACGTGTTCTAGACCGAGTTGTGAAAACTTGACCATTTTTGATTTTTCTGAAACTTCATATTAAAAGTATGGACAAAATAAAAAATACAACTTATTTTACAATTTTTTTAAAGTCATAGTTTGAGCATATGGGGCACCCCGATATGTATGAAAAATTAAAATTCTGCCAATCCGATGTAACTTTGAAATTCAATTGCGCAAGAACCGCTATATCGATTTTATCAAACTTTTTTTTGTTTGATAGATGATTAGTTGGTCGGTTGAAAAAAATTAGTTTATTGTTTTTGTAATTTATTTTTAAATAAAAATATTAAAAATACTTTTATAAAGATAGCGCTAGGGTCGAACATCAATTGGAATTTAATTAATTTTTTCCCTGAAAATAGTTCTATTCTTACTTCAAAATATATCAGATTTACAAGGAGGCGTTAATTTTTGTTCTTGAGATATTCAATTTTAAAGATTTTTAGTACGACTAAAATTCGAATTTTTCATCATTTTTTCGATCAATTTTTATCATCAAAAAATTTTAACCTCTGAAGTTTGAAAAAATGATAAAAAACTCGAATTTTAGTTGAACCAAAAATCTTTAAAATTAAATATCTCAAGAACAAAAATTAACGCCTCCTTGTTAATTTGATATATTTTAAAGTAAGAATAGAACTATTTTCAGGAAAAAAATTAATCAAATTCCAATTGATGTTCGACCCTAGCGCTATCTTTAAAAAAGTTTTTTTAATATTTTCATCTAAAAATTAATTACAAAAACAATTAATTAATTTTTTTTCAAACGACCAACTAATCATTTATCAAACAAAAAAAAGTTTGATGAAATCGGTATAGCCGTTCTTGAGCAATTTAATTTCAAAGTTACATCGGATTAGCAGAATTTTCGTTTTTCATGCATTTTGGGGTGCCCGCTAAGCTGAAACTGTGCACTTTAACAAAATTGTAAAATAAGTTTTATTTTTTATTTTGTCCGTACTACTTACATGTCAAGTTTGAAAAAAATCAAAAATGGTCAAGCTCAAATCTCGACTTTTTCACCTGCGTAGATAACGTTTTTCATCAATTATGCATGCCCATTCGATCAAGAAACTGAATAATTTTACATTCATATCAGAGTGTCACTACTTAACATCTTTGAATTGAGTATCAGCAAAAATCATAGCATTACCTACTAAGATTTTAAATTTCACCGTAAACATAAGGGCGGGCGAAATAGCTAATTATGTATTAAGGGCGTAAAGTAGGACTTTTTTGCTTCAGAGTGAAGTCAAAGAAACACTCGAAAGCAAAAAGAAACTTTATGTCCGAATTACGTACAAAGTTTGTTGTACGAGTAAGATTCTATAAGATTTATGCTAAAATAATATATAATACCAAACACAAATTTTGGCATATTGAGTGATAATTATGTAAAAACCTAAATTTTTAGAAAAGCTCACAATTGCTCCTATTTTATCCTGGTTTCAACAAGGTTGTTTTTATAGATAAATGGAAAGATTAGATCCTTTGCATCATTTTGCATTTGTGAACAAATTGTGGGCAAATGCGGTGGCCAAAGTTATATGGTGTCAAACTTTCAACTTCACCCCCTCCCCCCCCCCTTTGAGATTTAAACTAAATTTAGATTTTTACTAAATTCTCAAATTATGAAGCTCCGCTAATCTGCTTCAAAACTGAGTGATTAACTATCGGATTAAGGTGTAACTGACATTAAATGATTATTATATGCTTTTGTTAAAACGCAACGTTACCTTTTCGGAATATTCAGAAATTTTGTTTGACTTTTGTAACTTTCGCCCTTTTGAGTTTCCGCCAAATTTAGTTTTCATATTTATCATGCAGAGAACCTAATCTATCTATTTACAAAATCGCTATTTTGAATACCGAAATAAAATAGGATTCGAAAAAATTTTACGTGCTCAATATAATCAGATTTTTTCTTAGTTTTTTATAGTTCATAAACATAATTTTTCAGATAAATTCATAATTGTTTACCTAATTTTCATAGAAAATAAGAGATTTTAAAAAAAATTAACACGTTCATAGTCATAGTTTTTCATTTTTCAAAGACATACTTTTGCAGAGAAATTCATACTTTTTCCTAAAAAATTATATTTGTTCCTATTATTTTCTATGAAAAATTATTATTGTCTATGACTTTTCGTTTCATAGCTTTTCATTGAATTTCTTTGAATTTTTCATAGATTTTTTTCCGTCAGGGTAATCCCTGAATTCTATTATTTATTTCTTCTTTTAAGAAGAAATTGTAATTCCTCGAAAGAAACTCGCGTTGCGCTGCATCTACTAGACATTGCCAACTCTGAAAACCTCCCTCATTACTCCAGAACCACTTCCCCGCTTTGTCCGGGAACAAATAGTGTGCGTTACTTAGTAATTGCTCTGATGTGACTCCTTCACCCCTCGCGAAACTATTAACTCTAGAAAGAAAATCATTTAAGGATAACCCAGTGAACACAAGACGTAAATATGACATCACACGAACGTCATATATGTGTGATGTAGTTGTTACGTAAATTTGACATAAAAATGACACTCGTCATGACTATATCCTGGTATCATTTATATGATGCTTTAATGACATCACACTGATCTTAAATTTGACTTCGATATGATGTCATAATTTGGACTTAAATATGACCTTATTATGATTTTGTTAAATTTCACTAGAGGTATATCCATTTTAATTGTATATAGTTTGAAAAATTTTGCGTATAGTTAGTTATTGCTTCCAAGCAGGTTATATAATCCTAGCAGGTACGTAATGAGTAATGAATGACCAATGAATGACGACGGGTAAGTGTTTTTGTTATAAATTTGTTTTTCAATTGTTGTTAAATTTGTTTTTAATTAAAAATATAATACATCACAAAAAAAAATTATATTACTATGATATCAACCTTATATCATAACAACGTCACAAATATCTCCACAGACATCACATTTATGTCATAGTTATATCATTATTGTTATGTCATGCTCTTACGTAAACAAGTGGGAAATAATGATATACATATGACTTATATATGACCCAGATCTTACATAAGACGTGACTTAGCGTGATGTCATTTTGATATCACAATGACGTAAATGTGTTTTCTGGGAAGCCGTGTTCGTCCCCGGTAAACGTAATCTTCCATCTATGTATCTTACTAGGACGATATTCAATTGGTGTATTTCTATAGTGTTCCATAAATGGTTTATTCTCCAGCTCATATAATCTTTTGTTAAAATTTCATGTTCTTTTTATGAAAAAAAAAATGACTTTTTCGCTCTATACAAAAAGAATTCGACATAAATAACACAGTAGCGATTTTTCAAAGTAACGGTTAACGAAAACAAAGCAAATTACATTGTCAGTTTTGTCAATTTGTTGTTTATTTCATTACTCAGCCAGCTTCAGCTACATGGTGACAAAATATTTTAATTAAAAATAAATTGATTGGGAAAATCAATAAAATAAGAAATGGAAAACAACGTAGAACGAGTAAATAACAAAAAAGTATTTTTTACTCCTATTATAAAAATTATTACGTTTCTAAATTTAATTTTAGATACCAGCAAATATTTTGGAATGCCAAATAGTAATGCTAGATGAAATTAAAGAAGAAATAAATGAACCAGAACAACAAATGAATTCAAATCTTATATTTCAGTATGATATACAGAATAATTCTAAAATTCAAGACAACAGAATTAAAAGACGTGTACGTATAACCGTTTTTCAGGTTGTAGATAGATACAATACATATTTATAATAATAGTGTCAGGTTTTTCCTGTCTTCCATCGAAATGGCCTAGCTCTCAATTAGATAAACATAATTGGAAAATCATTTTATGGATTAATTTTCGATCCGATACGATCACTAATTAGTAAGCAAAAACAGGTGGTTCTATTAAAGTTTATATACTACCTTTTTTGTTACACAACAACAAGAACACAATGGTCCTGATCTAGAATATTTCTTCAACAGCTTCAGTAACTCCAACGGTTGCACTTACAAATTTCCAGCACTAACACAGCGTCCACATTTTGACATAAATAAAATAACACCGAAAACATTTTATTTACAACTAAAAATCATTTAGCTTACATCCGTATGTTGTGTTTTAGTTAAATGTGTCTATCCTCTTTTCGGTCGGTCGTCGAACTATAGAGTACAAAGCATTAGTGCAGAACAAACGTATTTTTGGTTTGTTGTTAGTCAAGAAGACAATTGCTTTACATCATTAATAGATTTGACACTGTTTTTCTTAACTAACATTAGACAATAAAGATAAATAGTTTTTGTCCGAAACATATAAGCGATGGTAAAACTTAAAACAGATGCAGATTCATCCAAATAAATTCGATTTGATCCATCCAACAATATAAATATTTAAAATTATAATTATATATATGAAAAGCTGGCTGGCTGGTACTGCTAGTCTAGCACATGTTTTTTAATATGTTTTTTATTTTCCTTCAGAATCCTGCTAACTTTTCAAGTCGCACCAGAATAACGAATAGGCAGAAAACAGAGTTACTGGAACGGGTTGTAGCTAATTATAATATCGCGATAAATCGGCATCAATCGATAAATGGGAATAAATTAAAACGCAGTTTTTGGAACAAATTGACAACTGACTTAAATGCAATGGGCGGAGCTGTGAAAGACTTGATGAGTTGGCGAAAGGTAACTGTTATCAAAATTCATCTATGTTTGCATTCATGCAAAGTAATTATAACTTCTTTTTAACATTGCAGTCATTTTCTGATATCAGAAGAGGGACCAGAATGAAGCTTAAAACAATCGAGAAAGACCGCTGTAACACCGTGAATGATGAAGTGCTCGATGTCGAACTAAGCTCACTAGAGGAGCATTTAATTAACGTAATGTCTTCGAAGCATGCGGAAGAGCTCAACACTGGACAGGTAGGGTTTGTAATAAAATTATCAGCAATTGTACCGTGGATTCAACTAATTTTTTTTTATAGTATACATGTAATGTTGCACAGTATATGGATATAGAAAGATCGAAAAATTCAGAATCAAACTTAGAAGAGAATAACCCAATTAGAGAGTTGTCTGGAATAGTCAAACCTCGAATTACATCTTCAGACTTCGATCATCCCATTTTAAATCAATTTTCCGGGTCATCTATCGTTAACGAAACTAAGGTAAGCTCAATTTTTTTTAAGTATAATATTGTTATGAAGGTATTCAATTCAATAATTTTAGGCTTCAACACCAACTCCAATGGTAGAACCAATATCCAAACAACAATCATTCAAAGAAAGATCTCCGCCAACACCACCACCCCATTCTCGTAACCAATTTAAAACTGCCCAAACAAACAACAATCGAGATGTATTGCTTTTGCAAACGGACACATCAAGAGACCTTCGTAAACAAATTCGTTTACTACAGATTGAAATGCGAAGAAACGAACGTCGACATATCGCGAGAGAACGATCACATGCTGAAGCTACTGCCCAAAGAGAGAAGCATATCCGTTTGCTAGAGATTGAAATGCAAAGAAACGAACGTCGACATGCCGTAAGGGAACAAGAACATGCTGAAGCAACCGCTCAAAGAGAGCGTCATCATTCAGAAATTATGGACCTTTATAGATCGATGTTTCAGCCACCGAACCAGTTTCCGTCCTAAGTTTCATCACTTCAATTTCTCATAAGTTTCCTTATATCCTTGAAATATAATTTGTTCCTTTTATCTAACTTACTGCTATATTATTTTTAAATTCGTCCTTTTTAGGACGATAGAATTTATATAAACAAATTTTATAAAATATGTTGGTCCTTTTAAGGACTTTAAAATACGATAATTTTTTTCAGGTGACCTATTTCATTATAAGGTTTTTTTGGTTTATCTGGTTTCAGTTGCAGTATTCAATCTCTTCTCTACGCGATGATTTTCTGATCATTTTGTAATTTGTACCGATCATAAAATTCGACCATTTGGACCATGGAGTTGTTACTTCGTGGCTTACAATTAATAAATAGTAAATTGAAATAAGTCACTTCTATCAATTGTAAATAATGCCAAATAACAATTAAAATTCTAACTATAATTTATTTACAGCTCCAAAAGAAGACCAAACACCTATGGTAGATTACCATTTTTTTAATTTTATATTGGATCAATAATTATATATTGAACATTTAATTGAGTTTTTTTTTAATAATCTTGTTAATATAAACCAACATCTCGACCAAAGCAGGCAAACAGGGAATTTTGTGGTTCTGTTTTCCATTCAAGTTGCACCTTACTGATAAGGTTTAAAAGAAGCCTAACCAAGATGGTTCTAACTATAATCAAGTCCATTTCCATTGTGTGGGCATGTGCTTTATTGCTCCGATAACAATACAAATATCAGGAACAATTTTTTTTCTGAAAATTAGTTATAAAATATAATGGGGATATGCAAGTTAAAAACAAAAGAAAAACGAGAAGTAATTAAAAGCTTAAACCGAGTTGACATCTACATATAAGTTGACATCTTATCCAAAATCAACTTAAGTTAAATGTAGTTTTTCCTTCACAAAAACACATCTTGATTTATTGACGTCAAATGAAAATGCAATTATTATAAAAAAAATAAAATTATTAAAATTATTTAAAATAATGAATGATACATTATTCTAATTGGTTTTACTGTAACATTTATGACTTTAAAATTGGTTACTAAGCATAGGATGATCGTACCCCTCCTGAATTGACAGCCGCCTCGGTGTCACTTAACTGCAAAACCCTAAAAAACGCTTTCATTAGTAGATATAATCGATTCATTTGGTTGCAACTGCAAATCAAAGATGAGAGTGCTCAGACAAGGCGTTCCACAAGGTGGAGTTCTGTCACCTTCACTATTCAATCTCTACCTAAGTAGTTTATATGCCCCACCAGAAGAAATAACCATAACGTCATATGCAGACGAATGCACGGTGCTTTCAACAGGAAACAACCTGAGACAACTCACTAATATCCTGAACGAATGGTTTAAAACCAGGAAACTGAAACTCACCGAAAAGTCCACCTCCACATTTTTCACCACATGTACGAAGGAGGTAAACACTTAACACAAAAATCCGAGAAAGTTGGGGTCACATTCGATCCAATTCTTAAATTCAATGCTCATGCTCAGCAGGTGAACGCGAGATAAAAAAAAGAACAATGCATTGAAAGCGTTACCTCGTAGTTCATGGGGAAAATATAAAAACACGATCATAACAACCGAACAACGTATAAAGCAATGAGAAGACCTATTTTAAATTACGCTGCATCCATATGGACACCTCAAGTCGCTAACACCCACTGGAATAAGTTACAAGTAACACAAAACGCAGCCTTGTGAACAGCAACCGGATGTTATTTGATGGCTCATCGAGATCACCTTCACCAAGAATGTAACATATTCCGTCAACATAATGAAATGCTTACCAAACAATATCTATGGGCCTGTCACATAAAGCAACATCCCTGCAATGACAACTTATCCACGACTGCACCACCTAGAAACATCAGGGGTACTGCGAAATGTTTCTTAAATGATGTCAGAAACAACCAAGTAACCGGCAACATCGACGAGCTTACGTATAAAACGGACATACGAGCTTACGTATAAAACGGCCAATAGTAAGCCACCAGAAGCCGCTGCGGAAGAGGTCAAATTACCGATAATTAATTAATTATCCACCCTAGCGCAGTTAAGATCCGGTTGGTCACACATCTTAAATAACTAAATGAATAAAATTAACCAGGTTGACAAATGTCCCGCATGTGAGGGCACACGGCATGATACAAACCACCTATTCAATTGTCCAGTAAAACCAACCGACTTGACGGTTTGTGGTACCGCCCACGGGCAGTAGCAGAGTTCCTGAATCTGAACATGGAGCCGACAGAGTAGCACCACACCGTCGCTACAACAACAACATTCATGTGGTTCATTCCGAGTTGCTTCCTTTTCCTGGTCATCTTCTAGACTTTCTTCTTCATCCGATAAACCTACATAATATTTTTTCATAAATTCGGCAGATGTAGAAGTCATCTGTGGACATTCGGTGTAATTGGATTTGACATCATATTCATAACACTAATATCCTCAAACGGTAATAAAAACTTAGCAACTTAATTTTAAGACCACTGCCGAACTGAACTCGTTTAATGACTACCTACGTACGTTTAATGACTACCCAGTCTCCTACTTTGTAAAAAGTACCAAACGGAAATGTGACGTCCTTTCGAAGAAGATTCGTTAACGGTCTAGCTATTCGGTATATCATTCGATAAACTTTCTGAAATATCGCGTGACACCAATACCATCCGGCCTCAACACGTGTTTCTGTTTGTGGTAAAAATACGTGTTTCTGTTTGTGGTAAAAACTCGTTCCCAACAATCACATCTTAACGACGGATCCCATCCTCAGCATCTATATGGCGAATAAAGAAATTTTAGCTTAAAATAAATGTTCAGAATGATGGCCTTCGACTTCAATGCACTTATTAATCCGCTCTTCAAATGACTGTACACAACTGAGAAGTGTGTCTGCTTGAATTTCGGCACAAGCATTTTTGATTCGCCCAATCATATTCTCACGTGTTGTTGGTTCTTGTTTGTAAACTTTCTCTTTGAGATAGTCCCACAAGAAGAAATCTGGCGAAGTAAGATCTGGTGATCTGGCAGGCCAATTTACATCTATCATGAATCGAACAAAATTTTTTAGTCAAATCGTAAGTACTTTTAGCCGTAGAATCCGTATCTGCAATAAAAAATTGGGGTTCCTATTTTAGATTCAAAGTTACCCCCGCCCACCTACAAAGAGGGGGGGGGGGGGTACTATTTTTTTGCACTAATGTGTTTCCCCCGCGGAATGATTCAATTTTGAATATCGACATTTTTTCCGTAGAGTGCTTATTTTTCGAGATATTTCGAGATAGTTTCAGATTAAAATAATCACCCGGTATATTTATTGAAAAAAAAATGAAAATAACTTTTTTTCAAAGCACAATGTTTGATTTTATTTTATTGAACAATTAATAATTTAATTTTAAGTTTAGAACTTGATTCTACGACGGCTCAAACAAGAAGAAGAATTGTTACATTAATTTAATTTAATTTAAATAATTTGACAGATATGTGTTAGATATGTGTGTGTAATTTGTTTCTTTAGATAAAAGTAAGTTAAATACAATCAAATGACTTTAGAGTTTGTTTGGCGGTTTTGATATTAATTTTATTTTAGATTGAGTTGGAACACTATCTTTCTTTTCGAAAATTTAAAACTAATCTGTTAATCTCTAATTAATCAATTATTAAATTTAATAATTAAAAGTAATATTATTTTCCTAACAACTTTTATTAAAAATATAAATTTCAGACGCGTTTCGGATATAAATATCCATCATCCTTGGATATAAATATTGTTGAAATAAGAACTCATTTTGTGGTTTATAGGTTTATAGGGTAAACTATATGAATGCTTTTTTAGTTTTGACATGTATTATGTATATATATATATAATTTGTATCGAAATAAATCTCTCTTTGTGTGAACTCGAAACAGTGCGTTTCACTTTGGTAATTCATACATATATTAATAAAAACCGCGTGATATTCCAACAGGTTATGTGCCCAGTTTTCGTATAAATTTATTTAATATATGTAAGTTTCAAGTTAAAGTGTTATTATTCAGTTCAAGAGCAATTAAATTGGTGTTATGTCAGAAAATATGTTTTCAATTCCTAAACTTGTTGGACGTGAAAACTACGATTCGTGGAGAGTCGCTGTTAAGGCATATTTACAGCACGAGGGACTGTGGGATTGTATCGAGAAAGAAAAAGACGAGCAGAATGCTGATCGAGTAGTAAAAACGACAGCAAAGATAATACTTCTAATTGATCCGGTAAACTATGTGCACGTGCAAGATGCAAAATCTTCCAAAGAAGCGTGGAAAAATTTAGAAAATGCATTTGCTGATTCGGGGTTAAGCCGAAAAGTTGGTTTGTTGAAATCATTAATCACAACAAGATTAAGTGAATGTTCATCAGTTGAAGAGTATGTTAATAAAGTAATTTCAACTGCTTATAAATTAAATGCAATAGGTTTTGCAGTAGGTGATGAATGGACGGGGACATTACTATTAGCAGGTCTATCAGAAGAATACAAACCTATGATTATGGCAATCGAAAGTTCAGGCGTTCAAATTTCAGCCGATTTTATTAAAAATAAAATATTACAAGACGTCAAAATTGAGTCTGCGGAAAGTCACACAGTTGCTTTAATTACTAAGAAACATAAATCAAGAACTAAATTCGATATTAGTAAAATAAGATGTTTTCAGTGTAACAACTATGGACATTATGCAAAAAGTTGTCCACAGAAACAAACAAAAACAACGAAAGCTACAGATCGTTCGCTATATGCATCGTTTCTAACTAATTCAACCAATAATACCGATTGGTATATAGATTCCGGCGCAACAGCACACATGACGACTCAAGGCAATAAATTAAAAGATGTTTCAATGCCAGCAATAAATGAAGTAATGACAGCAAATAATGGGCGTATGAAAGTAGAGGCTGTTGGTGATATCAGTTTAAATGTCAACATTGAAAATCACGTTGAAAAAGTGAATATTAAAAATGTGTTACATGTTCAGGACCTATGTGTAAATCTTCTGTCAGTAAGCCAAATGGTTAAAAATAATAAAAAAGTCGTATTTGATACTAATGGATGCCGAGTTTATGATGCGAATAATGATGTGGTTGCAACAGCAAGCCATCGCAATGGCATTTTCATTCTTGATCAACCAAAGCTAGAATTAAATATGTTAGCAAATACAAAGAATTTGACTGAACAGCAAGCAAATATTTGGCATAGAAGAATGGGCCATATTAATTTTAATAGTTTACAAAAATTAATATTAAACTTTGGTGAAAATTTCAATGTGAATACGATCAACAGTGAATGTGACATTTGCTTAAAAGGTAAACAAAATAGACTTCCATTCAAAAACGTTGGTACACGGGCAAATGATCTTTTGGAAATAGTACATTCAGATCTATGTGGCCCAATAGAAGAAACGTCTTTAGGGGGCGCTCGTTATTTTATGGTACTAATTGATGATTTTAGCAGAAAAGTATTTGTTTATTTTTTGAAAGATAAAACTGAAACTCTCAGTTGTTTTATTGACTTCAAGAATTTAGTAGAGAATCAAACAAATAAACGAATAAAAATTTTACGAACAGACAATGGCACAGAGTTTTGTAATGCTCCGTTTCAAGCATTATTTCGTAATTCAGGAATACTTCATCAATTAACAGCAGTCTATTCACCCCAACAAAATGGAGTTTCTGAAAGGATGAATAGAACGTTAGTGGAGAGAGCGCTTTTTGATGCTGGATTACAAAAAAAGTTTTGGGCTGAAGCATTAAACACAGCTGCATACGTGATCAACCGTTCACCCAACCGATCATTGGAAGGAAAAATACCAGAAGAAGTTTGGTCAGACAGAAAAATCAACTTAAAAAGACTCCGGGTATTTGGTTGTATTTGTTATGTGCATGTTCCGAAGCAGAAAAGGAAGAAATTTGATTCAAAATCAAATCAATCTATTTTCATGGGCTACAGTGAAACTTCTAAAGCATATAAAGTATACGATCCAGTTCAAAAGAAGATGCTTACAAGTCGAGATGTTATCTTCTTTGAAAATCAGCGATATGAAAACCAGGTAACTATATCATCAAACAAAACTAATTATGATATATTTTTAGAAATTGATTCAGCAAGAGTAAACGTACGGCAAGATAATAGTTCAGAAGTGAATGTTATAAATGAGGTTCCAGTTTCCAACAGTCATTTGGAAAATTTAGCTACAGATTGTAATTCAATAGAGATTGATGGTGATACACATTTTTCCAACGATGTTACAAATAATTTCATTGACAGTGATGGTTTAAATAATAACGATGTTTCCTTAAATTCAAACAAGTATACCGATGTTAATATAAGGAGATCGTCTAGAATTCCGAAACCCATATCAATGAATGACTATGTTACATATAGTGCAATTTCTATGGAAACGAACGACCCGTTATCAACCGAAGAAGCTCTTAATAGAGCTGATAGCAACTTTTGGAAAGAGGCTATGGATACTGGATACGTATTTAAGTTTCAAGATTGTCCTATATCTTGGAATTCGAGGAAACAGCCAACAGTAGCGTTATCGACAGCCGAAGCGGAGTATATGTCAATGACAACAGCAGCTCAAGAGGCATTATGGCTAAAAGGTCTTCAACGTGAGCTGATAAGAAATACAACAGAAAGTGTTCCGTTATATTGTGACAACCAAAGTGCAATACAATTGAGCTCAAATGTCACTTATCATCCTAGATCAAAACATATTGATATAAAGCATCATTTTATTCAAGAGATGGTGAGCACCAAGAAAATTCAGCCAGTTAGCCAAATTTAGCTGTTTGTACTTTGTTGTATGACGTAAATGTGACATGGAAATTTTTGAATTTGTTATAGTTTTTGAAATATTTTTGGAATTTTGAAAAAAGTTTCAATCTTTGATTTTGTAAGTATTTTTGGAATATTTTTAGAATTTCGGAAAAAGTTTGAATTTTTAAGAATTTTTGGAATATTACTAGAATTTAGAAAAAGTTTAAATATTTGATTTTATTCCAATTTTTGGAATAATTTTGGAATTTTGAAAAAAAATTCAATTTTTGATTTTGTTATAATTTTTGCAGTATTTTCAGAATTTTTGAAAAAAGTTTAATCTAATCCTTGGTTTTGTAATAATTTTCGGAATATTTTTAAAATTTTGGAAAAAGTTTGATTTTATTTAATTTTTATAATGTTTTTCGAACTTTGAAAGAAATATGAATTTGTGACTTTGTAATATTTTCTCGAAACGCTAAATGGAGAGGTTTTTGAGTAGTTTGCTGATTGTATCATCTTTTCTTTTTTTTTTTATTTGGCGTTCATGCTCCATGTAAGAGTGTTGTCAGGCTAATCAGCTTTGAATATTCACCACGGTCATTCGCGGTCACGGTCACGGTCATTATTACGTCGGTCTCCCATTGTAGTCGTGGTCTACCTCGCGGTCGCCCACTCGAGTCGCCCATAGAGTCTCTCGTTCGAGAGAGTCGTAGGCCTGCCTGAAATCAATGAAGAGTTGGTGCACAGGTATGTTGAACTCTCGGCACTTTTCAAAACTCATCCTTATCGAGAAAAGTGCATCGGTGGTACCTCGGCCCCGCCGGAAGTCACACTGATATTCTCCAATCAGTTGTTCAGCAAAAGTATTGATTTTTGATAGCAAAATGTAGGAAAAGATCTTATATGCTGTGCAGAGCGATTCCTCTGTAGTTTGCACATTGTAGGCGATTACCTTTTTTATGGATTGGTATCAGCATAGCTGTATTGCAGTCCTGTGGCATGGTTTCAGTCCTTCAGATCATTTGAACAAGCTCAAACAATCTTAAGGATAGGGTTTCGCCACCATATACAATCATTTCGGATGTTATATCGTCGATACCAGGTGCTTTATTGCGTTTTAATTTTGACAGCGCCGCTTCAAATTCCTCTTTGGTTGGTTCGTCTACATGTACCTTTGACGCACGAATAAGCTTTGCTCATCGCCCGACTTGTTGCTGGACACTTAAGTTGAGAAGATTTCCAAAATAAGCGACCCAAGTATCTATAATATTTTTAAGGTCTACTTGTAGCTCCCCATCTCGTTTTGAATAGCAGTCGATCTAGTTTGAGGGCCCTTCTTTAAGGTTTTAACCTGTTGAAAGAAGTTACGCGATTGATGTTCCTTATTGAAGCTTTCAATCTCCTCACACTTTCTCTTCCACCATTCTCTCTTCGTTCGTCTACATAGCTTTGTAACGGCTTGTCTTGCCAGTTTATAGTTCTCCTTCGGGGACCTGGTGTTGCGTCCTTGTAGACACTTCAGATAGCAATCTGTTTTATATTTGATAGCGTCAAGTCATGCTTGATCCATCCATGGTTTCTCGGAGTGGTTCTGTGGTCGTCCAAGTATTCCCTCAGCTGCGCTTAAAACAGCATCTTTGAGCAAATACCATGACTTATCGACGTCTCCATTAATGGTTTCTGATTTCTCCAATGTTTCGGCAATATGATTTTGATACCTCTCTTCCGTTTCAGCATTCTTTAATGATGAGATGTTAGAACGTTTTCGTTGTTTGAATTTTGGAATGCCTGGATTTGGGAAGTGGAACCTCATCGTAGCACATACAAGGAAATGGTCACTTCCAATGTATGCACATCTAAAGGATTGCACATCCAGAACGTGCTGTTATTAGCACGTGATCAATTTGATTTTGAGTGTTTCCATTCGGTGAGACCCAAGTCTGCTTATGAATCGATCGATGCGGAAAGAACGTACTGGCAATTCTCCAATTATTTGATAATGCAAACTCAGTCATTCTATCGCCATTATCATTCGAATTCAAATGCAGACTATTGGGAACCACCACATTTCCATAAGAGATATCTCTTCCAACCTGCCCATTAAAATATATGTGTTATTATGTGTAATATATTTCATAGATAAAAGTTACACTATGGTAACACCATTATTTAATAATGTATTTGACAGGAAGTCAAAATGTTGTTGTTGCAATAAAAATGGATACGCAACATGACGTATGATTTGTGAAGAATAAATTTAAAATAATTAAAAGAATCGTGTATGTTTTATCTTTATTCAATACATCACATTGGCGACGAAAAATAGTGAAGTCACGCAATAAATATAGTAATAAAGAAAATAATTAAATTTTGCAACATTTAATTAAATAAAAGCATGGCTGACACAAAAGCTTTATGGGACAATATGCCACCTTTTAATTACAAAAGTGATAACTGGAAGATGTACAAAGGCAGATTCCAACAATTTTTGACAACATTTAAGATATCAGATGAAGACCAAAAAAAGGCGGCTCTTCTTAATTTTTGCGGAAGTGATACTTACAGCTTAATATATAGCTTATGTACTCCAAAGGATCCAGGTAATTTAAGTTATGAAGAAGTTATAAAATTACTGGATGAATTTCTGATTCCACCAAAAAAATTTTTGTTGAAAGAAAAATATTTTATGAGACAAGCAAAAATATGGACGAAACACATAATGAATACCTTTTAAGATTAAGAATGCTTGCGAGTGAATGCAGTTTCAAAAATAGATTGGAAGAATCAATTTTGGACAAATTTATAATGAGTTTGTCAAATAAAGCATTCGGACGAATAGCTGAAGAAGGAGAAGGTGTAACTCTTAAAAAAGCTTTAGAGTTAGCTGAAAAATATGATCCGGTAAAAATTAATATGGAAGGTGAAATAAATGTAGTAAAAAAATCAAACCATCCAACGTATAAACCTAAACAGTCAGAATACTTGGACAAAAACAAACAATAAAAGACAACCGGAGAACCAGTGTAAACATTGTGGTTATACCAACCATTTATCGATCAGATGCAGATTTAAATATTTTGTTTGTAACAAATGTCACATAAAAGGACATTTAGAAAAAGTGTGCAGCAAATATAAAACTATTGCTTCTTGTGAAGAAGTGTCATACAACATGTCAACAGTAGGCGAAAATCAGACCACCGATGAATTAAATAGCATGGTTATGAATGGAAAAGACAACAGTAGCAGTTTTATAAATGAACCTGTCAAAAGAGAAATAATTCACGAGATCAACGAAAATAAAAACAATCATTGTAAGTTTGAACAGAATAATAATATTTTTGATGAAATATACTCAAATAAAACTCATGAGGGAAAATACAAACATAGTGAAATTGATTTAATTATTTTAAATCAGAAATTATCTTTCATCTTAGATTCTGGTGCATCAATTAGCGCTATTCCCTTGAGTATATTTCAACAAAAATTTTATAAACAAATATTGTATAACGAAAGTATCGTTATAAAAGGCTATGGAGGAAATATTTTAGATGTCATTGGTTCAATGACAGTAAGCATTAACTATAATAATATCAATGGAAATTTTAAATTTTTTATAATCAAAGGAGCCGAAAATCCAATTTTAGGTAGGGATTTTATGAATATTTTTCAAATTAAATGTGTAAATATTTTTCATATTAGTAATGTGCAAAATGATATAGACATATTAAAGAAATTAATTTTAGGGTTTGAAGAATTAGGTGATAGTAAAATTGGGAAATTTAATAATACTAAAGTGCATTTAGATATAGAGGAAAACGTAAAACCCATATATTTTAAACCAAGGAAAATTCCATATGCGTTTATGAAAAGTGTAGAAGATGAACTGAACAAATTAGAACAGGAGGGTATAATTATGAAAACCGATAATACTGAATGGGGAACACCGTTAGTGCCCATATTAAAGGAAGACGGTACAATCCGAATTTGTGCCGATTATAAAGTAACTTTAAATAAGTATTTAAAAGATAATAATCATCCTTTACCAAGGATTGATGAAATTATATTTCGGTTAAGAGAGGATAAAGTTTTTTCAAAAATAGACCTCGCTAGGGCTTATAATCAGTTAGAGTTGGACGATGAGTCGAAGAAATTGGCCGTATGGAGTACACATTTAGGGAATTTTATCATGAACAGATTACCATTTGGTGTAAAACCTGCGACTGGTATTTTCCAAAGAGAAATGGAGAAAATTTTAGAAGGAATACCAGGCGTAGTGTGTTTCATTGATGATTTTGTGGTTTCAGGGCCAAATTTAAAAGTGCACAATGAAAGACTTAAAATGGTTTTAGATCGTATAAAAAACAAGGGTATAAAATTGAACAAAAATAAATGCGAGTTTGCTAAAGATAAAATAGCGTTTTTAGGATATATAATATCGAATGAAGGGATTCATAAGATCAGCAAAAATGAAGAAATTATGAATTTCCCAAAGCCAAAAAATTTAACCGAAGTTAGATCTTTTATGGGTATGGTTAATTATTTTGGAAAGTTTATAAAAAATTTATCGACCAAAATGGCACCGATTTATGATCTTTTAAAGGGTACAGACAATATAGAGTGGAATGAAGACTGCGATAAGTGTTTTGAGTCAATTAAAAATGAAATAGTAGCAGATAATGTGTTAATTAAATTTAACCCAGACTTACCCTTAATTCTAACATGCGATGCATCAAACGTAGGAGTAGGGGCCGTATTAGCTCACCAGTTTCGAAATGGTATAGAAAGACCACTTGAATGTGCTTCAAGGACTTTGTCAAATGCAGAGAAAAATTACAGCGTAGTAGAAAAGGAAGCATTGGCTATAATATTTGCAACAAAAAAATTTTTCCAATACTTAATTGGAAGGAAATTTACATTAGTAACGGACCATAAGCCGCTTTTGGCGATTTTTGGAGAAAATAAAGGATTACCCCAAATGTCTACAAGTAGACTACAAAGGTGTTCTTGTCATTTATCAGCTTTTAACTATGAGATCAGGTATGTTAAATCAAAAGAGAATTGCGCAGACAGCTTATCTAGATATCCTTTAAATTTGAGCAGTAACGTTATAGATGACAACGTAGAATTAAATTATTTATGTTTTGCAAACAAAAATCCTAACGTTCCAATAGATGTAGACGATGTTAGAAATGAAACGGAAAAAGACGAAGAATTACAAACTTATTACTGTTTGTAATTCTTCGTCTTTTTGCAATCAAAAATAATGAGGTAGAAAAATTAGACAAATGTAAATTTTCAGCATATTTAAATAAGAAAAACGAGTTAGTAATTGAACAAAATGTATTAATGTGGGGTCATAGGGTAATAATCCCGTTTAATATTAGAGAAAAATTAATTAAGCAAGTTCATATTTCTCATTTGGGGATAGTGAAAACCAAATCATTATTAAGATCATATGTATGGTGGCCTGGTCTAGATAAACAAATCGAAAACCATATAAGAGGTTGTGAAGCTTGTATATCTACGCTTCCAGATCCAAAGAAAAGTGCAGTTATACCATGGATGGATCCTGAAGAACCTTGGAAAAGAGTCCATATAGACTTTGCGGGTCCAATTAATGGTCTAAATTTTTTTATTGTTATTGATGCACACAGTAAATGGATAGAAAAAGCTTATACAAAGGTTCCAAATGCAAAATTTTGTATTACGTATTTAATGTATACGTTCTCTAGATATGGAATACCGAAACAATTAGTGTCGGACAATGGTACTCAGTTCACATCGGATGAGTTCCAAATATTTTTAAAATCTTGTGGTATAAAACATTCATTAACAGCAACGTATTATCCGCAAACAAATGGAGCGGCAGAAAATGCTGTCAAGACAATTAAGAATGCTTTAAAAAATGCAGGTTTTGAAAGAAATCCAAACAAGGTCGATGAGATTTTATGTAATTTTCTAACCGATTACAGAAATTCGGTACATTGTACATCTGGATTTACACCAGCATCAAGCATTTTAAATTACAAACCACTTATTAAATTAGATCTCCTTATTCCAGAGATTAAAAAAAACAATGACCACGTATTTACAGACAGAAACGAAAATAGAACTTTTATTTCGGGTGAAAACGTTATGACGCGAGATTATAAAAATAATAAAAAAAAGTGGATTAAAGCGGAAATATTGATGAGATTAGGACCAAGAATGTATAGATGTAGATTAGAAAATGGAAAAATCACGAAAAGGCATATCGATCAAATAAGATCATATTATAATCAAAAGACTATAGAAAATAATAATCCTCACCAAGACAATGACAAAATTGAAGATCAGTACAACAAAGATAAAGAAAATGTAGGAATAGATCAAAACAATTATAACAAAGAAAATCAAATAATTGTTCAGTTTGATACACCTTCTAATGAAGAATTAGTACAGTCAGGTATCGAAGGTAGTATTCATTCGGATAGTGACCAAGATGTTAGTTATGAAGATGCAAATGATATTCAGGGTTTCCAAAGTGGAACAAATAGTTTAAGAAGAGGAAGTGATAGGGAACCAGTAGAGTTAAACATTCCACAGAGTGGAAGATTAAGAGATAGGGCTTGAATAAAAAAACCGATTAGGTATTTTAGTTATAGTGATAATACACTTATAACAAATTAATGCATTTGTAATGCTAATCTAAAAACAAAAACAAATTTTTATTTAATAATAAAAATAAATGTTTATTGTTATTTATAATAAAAATTAAACCTATTATAATTTAAACGATTATATACATGTTACTTTAAAATGAAATAATTGTAAGTGAAAGGAACTTTATAATATTTAAAACTAAAAATGTAAAAATTATGTATGTAAAAATTTGCATACATAAATTTGAAGCAATTAAAAAGTATGAATTTCAAAATTTAAAATTGATAAAATTATAGTATGCAATTTTAGGGGAAGCCAGTGTAATATATTTCATAGATAAAAGTTACACTATGGTAACACCATTATTTAATAATGTATTTGACAGGAAGTCAAAATGTTGTTGTTGCAATAAAAATGGATACGCAAGATGACGTATGATTTGTGAAGAATAAATTTAAAATAATTAAAAGAATCGTGTATGTTTTATCTTTATTCAATACATCACATTATGGTTTTCCATATTATTCACTAAAATTCAATAAAATAAAATTCAATTCAATTCAATTCAATTCAATTCAATTCATTCAATAAAATAAAATTAAAAATAAACAATAAAAAGTATATTTTTTAAATATTGCATTTTGCCCATTAAAGTCCCCAAGAACCATAATGAACTCGCGTGTTGGTGTTTGTTTTATAATAAGATTGCCAGATTTTTTTTAGAGGCATTCCGGGCCGGAAAATCCGGGTGGTTTTTTTATAAATCCGGGCAAAATCCGGGCGACAAGTGTCAAAATTTCCATTTGAAATGCCGGGCGAAATACAAAATTTTTAAAAATCGCACAGAAAAGAAGAAAACAAAACGACTATGTTTTTTCATAAATAACCTTTGAAAACTCTTTATTGCTTTGAAATGTTGAAATATATATTGTTAATAATATTTTTAATTCTGTTTATTACAGAAAGAGTTCTATGCTTAAATTGTCAACATTGTATTCAATCAATCTCCATCGATGCCGATGACTGTCCACTCTCTTGAGTACCAAACAAACTATCAGCTCTCATTTTGTATTTTTCACTTTCAGCAACTTTTTGGAGAAAACCAGCATCTTCTTTTGTTTTTGTATAAAACTCTGGACATGTCTCCTTCCAGTTGAATTTTACCATCAATTGTGCCCGAACGTTTTCCAGTGTCAATTTGTCTTTTTCTTTTGTCCAAATGTCATTGATGTGAGAAAATATGCGCTCAGTTGTCGTATTGGCCGCTGGGATAACTAAACCAAACTCCACGATTTGCAGCAAACGATTGAACGAACAGGAGCACAATATATAAATTATAAAACGTTGAAATGATGTCAATTGTTTATATATTTTCATATGAAACATTGAAAATAACACGATTTAACATGTGAAACATATTTGAATAAGAAAGATACAGATTATTGAAATTTTGACTATAAAACGAATTAATATTATATATATATATTTTTTTCAATGAATAAATGTTGGAAAAATCCGGGCGATTTCCGGTTTTTGTTTAGAAATCCGGGCGTCCGAACCGGGCGATTTTTCAGCCAAGTTTTACCAAAAAAGCCGGGCGAGTCCGGCTTTAGCCGGGCGATCTGGCAAGCTTATTTTATAACCTCTTCCAGTGCTATGTAGAAATCATCCTTCTTGTCGACGGTCTTAGCTTCAGTGGGTGCATGCACGGCAATAAGAGAAATATTGTTGTATGTATCGCGTAGGTACACGTAGGTAGCAGATCCTCTCACTGACCGGGATGAATTTCATCACGGCTTCTTGTATGCGTGCACCAACAAGAAAGCCAGTTCCAAATTCTCTTCGAGAAGGATGACCACTACAGTATAGAGAGTGACTATCCAAATCTTGTTTTCCGATTATCGGCTGTCTAATTTCTTGCAGAGCAATAATATCCATCCTATACCTCTCAGCCTCTGTTTCTAGACTTATAAGAGCATCAGGAGCGCTCAGGCTGCGCACGTTAGACGTTCCGATTCGGTAGTCTGGTCCTTTTTCACGTACAGGTTGAATTCTATTTTGAAATCCAGGTCTGTTATTCTCTTTCTGATTTCCAAATTTAACAAAGTTTTTTTCCGGGGTTAGAGTGTTAACCTTAGGCTCAACCCAAATTGTCGTGAATGGGTTCGTTCTGCATCTTAAGGTTACCAGAAACAACCTTTTTGCATGTTTATATAGCGAGCTGCTTGATCCAAGACAAACGCCCGCTCTAAGCCACCCCTGACATGGAGAACAGACGCTTGAGTCGCATTGGTTTTAAGGTGGCAATTCGCCGTAATGTACTGTCAGTTACTAAGCAGTTTTTACTCTGCTTGTCTCCAATACACCAACCTAATTCTGTCAGCATTACCCAGGCGGCACGGCGTGGACGTCGAATTTCGGATTCCGCTACCCATCATCTTTTCACTAAATTATATAAATTTATGATCGGTTATGATTTTCGGGCAACGTGTTGATGTTTCGTGTTAGTTTTGTAATAAATTTCTAAACAGAAAAAAAATAATGTGAAAAGCCCCATTGTAAACGATTCAGAACGATAGGATATTGACCTTTTTACTTAAACGTCAAAATGAAATATTAAAAATACTTACAAATATCCGGGTGCCAATAGTGAATTTATGTTAATACAAAATCTGCAGTTTTTGTATGAAAATGTTGTGCCCCGGTATGCGGCCAACAATAAGTTGATAACTTTTATTAACTATTACCAACAATAATTTATTTTGTTACTATTATTTATCACCAACTTCAATCAAAGTCACCAAACTATGATTTATTCCTTTCAAACATTAAAACACAATTATTTTTAGACAAGAACTGGTAATTATATTTTCCAAAATTTCTATTTATTTATCACCAACAATATTAGAAAAAATATAACTCTTTAACTTTAAAAATTTTTCAAACACAATTTTTCTTTAGGAGCTTACAGCTCGTTTAGGCTACCACACAACAACTGATTTTTCAATTTTGTTTTTCGTTGAACGATGTTTCTTCAAACCAAGAACTACGTGACAAAAAACGCTGTCTTGCATTCTTGGTGAAACTTAAATCCATCATACGATGTAAAATAAAACTTTTGTTTTCTTTTAAACAAATTAAGAAATCATTCGATTAAATTTTGTTTATTCTAACATAATAATTAGAATATGATATTGGGTAACAATACAATGTATAGTAGAATGTACACTGGATACATAAGGTGTTAAACCGAAGTTAGAATGTACACTGGATACATAAGGTGTTAAATTAAGTAAAATGAAATGGTGGGTTGGTTACCACATTACCCCCCGCTAGTGAAAGATATTTCTTACATATTGCTAAGAAATATCTCTTTAGTTCCCAGAGCCAAAAAAAATCAGTTGTTACAAAATAAAATTTAAACCTTACATAATAAGAGAAATTTTGGAATTCTAAGACACTAGAAATGAATGTATTCAATTGAATAGAATGAAAAATTGCTTTGAAAAGTGAAAGATCCGTAACAAAAGTTTTATCTCAATTCCGGTCGGTTCGGGGAATCGAACCGGTACGATTCCCCGAACCGACCGGAATTGAGATAAAACTTTTGTTACGGATCTTTCACTTTTCAAAGCAATTTTTCATTCTATTCAATTGAATACATTCATTTCTAGTGTCTTAGAATTCTAAACTACATAATGGTTAGATCCATTGCTAAACTCTTAATAAAATCTTGAATTTAAATTGGTTAGTGGCCATTCTCCACTAGTTGGGATTTGTCTCCCATATTCGTAGATCCATAATGTTCTTCATTCAATGTCAACTTAGTTGAGGTATGAAGAACGGTAAAACGTGTTCGTAGAATAAATAAATAAGACAAAAAATTGACATTAAAAATGAATTAAATAATTGTGATGTTAAGTCGATCGTCCAAAAACAATATTTTATCTCGTCGCTGGTCGAGTTGGTTAAATGGTTAACCATATAAACTTTGATCAGAGGGACGCCGGTTCGATTCCCCGAACCGACCGGAATTGAGATAAAACTTTTGTTACGGATCTTTCACTTTTCAAAGCAATTTTTCATTCTATTCAATTGAATACATTCATTTCTAGTGTCTTAGAATTCTAAACTACATAATGGTTAGATCCATTGCTAAACTCTTAATAAAATCTTGAAGAGAAATTTTGTTTTTCTCTACTTTCTCAATTCTTTATATTTTATATAGGCTTAACCTTACAAAATGATAAAAATTTTTCCCCTAATTCTTTATATAAATCTCTTATAAATTTACCCTTACAAAATAAAAAAATTTTTTGTTTTTTTTTTCTTAATTCTTTATATAAATCTCTTATAAATTTACCCTTACAAAATGAAAAAAAAATTTTTGTTTTTTTTCTTAATTCTTTATTTAAATCTCTTATAAATTTACCCTTACAAAATGAAAAAATTTTTTTTTTTTTTCATATAAATCTCTTATAAATTTACCCTTACTAAATGAGAGCAAAAAAAACATTTATTTCTTAACTCTTCATACCAAAATTTCATATCAACTTAACCTTAGAAAATGAGAAAAAAAATTTTTTTTTTTTTTTTTGAAATATTTGCCATCTGTTGAACCAAAGAAGGTAAAACAACAAAACAATACCTTACGGTAATTGTAAATTCAACTGTCTCTAGACTACCCCTTGGGCTCTTATTTGCGCAATTGAGGCACCGATAAATTTTTGCTTCCAATATTTAACGGCAAAATAAAGTAAACCGAGAAAGATCAAGCATACGAATATTCCTATATGGGTGTATGCAATAATATTCTCGTTTGTCGGAGTAGGATGTAGTGGTGTACTCTGTACTGCTTGAGGTGCGATTATTTGTTGTACCTATTCCGGATAAAGAAATTAAAAGGTTATTGTTAAACTGCGTTATGAATTTTCTAATTGTCAAGACCCCATAACCCAAGAAGTTTGTTGTTAGTGTTAGGTGCAAGTGAGGTAAGTGCGATTAAATTCCAAATAATAAAAATTAAAAATTTTCAACGCCATAATCCTAATATACGGCCAAACAACTCTACCAAAGAGCTAGATAACCAATAAACTCCAACTTCTAAACTCTACCAAAGAGCTAGATAACCAATGAAACTTCAACTACTAAACTCTACCAAAGAGCTAGGTAGCCAATAAACTTCAATTTCTAAACTCTACCAAAGAGCTAGATAACCAATAAACTTCAACTTCTAGACTCTACCAAAGAGCTAGATAACAAATAAACTTCAACTTCTAAACTCTACCAAAGAGCTAGATAACCAATAAAACTTCAATTCCTAAACTCTACCAAAGAGCTAGATAGCCATAAACTTCAACTTCTAGACTCTACCAAAGAGCTAGATAACAAATAAACTTCAATTCCTAAACTCTACCAAAGAGCTAGATAACCAATAAACTTCAACTTCTAGACGCTACCAAAGAGCTAGATAACAAATAAACTTCAATTCCTAAACTCTACCAAAGAGCTAGATAACCAATAAACTTCAACTTCTAGACTCTACCAAAGAGCTAGATAACCAATAAACTTCAACCACTAAACTCTACCAAAGAGCTAGATAACAAATATACACCGGGTTGCACTTCATCTGAGTGCACCAAAAGTACCGGTTCCTATAACATAAAACATTAATACCTTCTCTAGTTGATGCTCAACAAGTACCTTCATTCCGCATTGGCCTGTTGATTGCACTCGGCACCGTATCAACTTCCGTATGGGCTTTAGGGTTGCTGGCATCAACCACAGTAAACTACCAAAATCCTACGTATTCATTTGACACCCCTGTCAACTCTCCCTATATACAAACTTTCAATTCTTAGAAATTGTTATTGGACCTTTGTTAACTAAAAATTTGTCACCAGCGAATCATGGATTCGGAAATCTCTTATATGTTTCTAGCCTAACATTTTGATTAGGATGTTCAAAAAAAAAGAATTTACCATAAAAATAAACAAACAACTAAAAGAAATTGGACTTTAAATTATATATGTATCAAAAAAAAAATCTTACTTCCATATGTTGAAGGTGGTTTTAACAGCGTCGTTTTGATTAATTTCACCGCCTTTTCCTTCTATTTCGTTGAATCCGCCTTGAAATTGTAAAACAGGGAGTTTTTCCTTATTCCGCGAGATTCAGCACTTGATTCCGACGGTCAATTATAACTGGATCCTTGTTTAAATTTTCCATTGCTAATTTATTGCTTCCCACAATCAAAGATTTCTTTTCCTTCTTCCAAAACTTACAATAGCTTCAATAACCCTTTCAACTAATTTTCTCTTATCGCCTCACAACTCCTTCGATGTTCCGGAATATATTTTACATTATTGAATGCATATTTCAAAATTCAACTGGTTTTTTATTCCATTACGATCATCTGTACAAATTTTTGACTGTAGTGCAGATATTAAGTATTAACTCAACTCACTTAGTTAAATTTTAGTTTTTTTACTTTTATTGATATAACAGATTAAATGTTGTACTAGTTAATATCGAATTATTACATTGAAAAAAGACTAATTAAGATTATCATTTAGTCTTAATTTATAATTTGGAATCACGTAAATGTGACACGTTCTTAATTGAATCCAGTTAAAAACAAATGGATTTTTTTCTTTTTTTTATGCAACAAACTTTGAGTTAATATTAAAACTAAGCGAAAACTAAACATGGAAAATATGTTTTCCCTTTTAAAACCAAACACGAATTTTTGTTAAACATTTAATTAATTGTTTGAAAGTCAAACATGGAATGAAATATTTTTCCTCAAAAATCACCCATGTGATTTTTGACGTTTTTTTCTTTTATATTTTTTTTTTAAAAGAAAGTCAAGCAACTGAACAAACAAAAACGAGTGCGTTCTTATATTTATGTTAATGTACGAATTGAAGCTGGTCTGTGTTATTAGAAAAATTTAATTATTATAATGGGAAAATGAAAATGAAATGTTAATTGTGTTTGAGTCAGATTAAGAATAGGGATTGGTTTTATCATGTTAATTAGCATAAAGCCGACGTTACAAACCATGAATTCAAGATGTTAAGCAAGACTTTCAATCTTGAAGTCACAAAAAAACGTCGCCATCCCTTTCATGACAGGAAACCACCGAACTGCATTTATTAAAAAGTTGTACCTGGGATCGGAGTATCAACAGCCACTGGCGTCACGACCGATGACCAATCCCTACACTCATGAAGTCCGCGAGGAACTCCACTGAGTATTGAGACCGACCATCCATCAGAACGTTAGCACTATTGACACCCCGATACTACCAGCAAGTATGACCCAGAAGATGTGAACCACAGCGACGACAACTAGCCAGAGGAACGACCCTACCTAACGAAAAGACATCATTCCCTGATATCCTTCGCATGATGAACTCCAAGATTCTTACCGCTCATATCTATGCACTCATAAAGTACATTTCCAATCTTAGTTTTAATCATTGCAGGTAAGAACTTTGGAGCCAATTTCGCCGAGAATTTCTTAGTAGCGTCACTCAAATGATGCTGCCGTACATACACACGTTGTTGTGGTTCGAAGGTTCGTAGTTTAGATCGCAGGTTATAATGATGTTGTGATTTCTTAAAAGCTACAGACAGGTTCTGTTGTACTCGATTTCTGAGCATGGTCAAGTGATCAGAGCGTTCGATTTCCTCACCAATATCTTCACCCAGCACGTGAAGTGATCTCATCAGATGATAAATGTTACCATCTGATATCGGATGTTGACCGAATAGCAAATAGTACGGTGAGTACTTTGTCGCAGAATGTACTGCAGCTCGCAGTGCATATGCAATTTCACCAATGTGTGCATCCCACTTGGTATGTTGACCTTTTAAGAACGCTCGGATTGCTGCTAAAACTGATCGGTTGACCCGCTCTGACGCGTTGCTTTGTGGACTATAAACACCGGTCCTAATATGTTTGATGCCGAAATCTGACAAAAGACTTTGAAAGTTCCTACTAGTGAACTGCTTGCCATTGTCACTGTGTAGAAACTCTGGAACCCCATAAGTAAGAAACACTTCATTCTTTAGAAAAGCATTCACCTTCGGTGAAGTTGCGTCTCTAAGCGGTTTCAATATTACAAACTTCGTAGCATGATCCAGAACTATCAGTAACACCGTATTCCCAAGTGTAGAACGAGGGTACGGTCCCAAAAAATCTATATAGACTCTCTGCCATGGACGTGCTGTTTCGAATTGATATTGCATCGGAGGACGCAATATCTGATTCGTGGCTTTTGTTTGTTTACATGTGTCGCAGGACACAACATAGTTGTGTACCTGTGACGCCATGCCCGGCCAATAATAAAGACGTCGAAGTAATTCTAAAGTCTTTTTAACACCTCCATGAGCAGCAGTACTATCATCATGATGTTTCTGAATCATGTTTGAAGTCATCGGTTTTGGTACCCAGAGTTTCCACACAGGAACATCGTTGGGTATTGCATCAGGTCTTGGCTCAATACGTATGTATAGCTTATCATCCACGACTTTAACAGATGGAAAGTCCTTAGGAGATGATTGAACTTTAGCTATCATATCCGTATATTCCTTGTGCCGATAACCTTCATTGTCGATTTTAATGTCGTTAACATGATGTAATAATGCTTCCGTCAATTCCTCGTGTGTATCGTCATAAAGACGAGATAGAGCATCAGGGACTATATTTTGGGTACCTTTTTGGTGGACAATGGAAAAATCCATGTGTTGGAGTTTTAGGCTCCACCTAGCCAGACGACCACTCAAGTCTTTCTGTGACATAAGCCACTTCAGACTTGAGTGATCAGTCACGATTGTAAATCGGTGACCCTCAACATAGCCCCTGAATTTCTTCACACTTAGAATTGCCGCAAGACATTCCAGCTCAGAAACTGAATAGTTTCGTTGAGCTTTATTTAATTTCTTCGACATGAAGGCTATCGGACACTCTTGTCCCTCCTCGTCGACCTGATATAATACACTACCTACCCCTGTCAGACTCGCATCGCATCTAATAAAGAACTCTTTATTATAATCCGGGTTAATTAATACCGGTGCTGTAGTCAGCAATTTTTTTAGATTTTCAAAAGCTGTCTGCGCTTCCACTGTCCATTTTAATTTTCCAGAACTTTTCTTTAATAGGTCTGTGATCGGTGATACCACGCTTGCATAGTTTGGTATGAAACGTTGGTACCAACCGGCCATACCTAATAACCGTCGAATTTGTTTAACTGTAGATGGAGCTGGGTACTCTGCTACAGCTCTTACCTTGTCAGGGTCAGTTCGAAGACCGTCCTCACCAACCAAAAAACCTAAGTATTTCACCTCTCTCAGAACAAATTTGCTTTTCTTGAGGTTAATTGTTAACCCAGCCGCTCTCAACAACGAAGAGACTTTGGACAGCAATTCCATATGTTCCTGGAACGTGGAAGAGACTACCAATAGATCATCTAAATAAACAAAGACATTTTCGTGATATTGATGTGGTATCACTTTGTGCATTAGCCGACACATTGTCTGGGGAGCATTGCACAATCCAAAGGGCATAACCCGGAATTGATACAATGGACGACCAGGCACTGTGAAGGCTGTCTTGTCTCTAGATGCTTCTGCCAGAGGAATCTGCCAGAAAGCATCTTTGAGATCAATACTTGAAATGTACTTTGTGCTATTTAGACGACCTAGTAAGCCATCAGTCAAGGGAAGTGGGTAAGCGTCCTTTTTCGTTAGTGAATTGACACGACGGCTATCAATACATAATCGGTTTTTACCAGATTCTTTCTGTACCAAAACCACTGGCGAGCACCAAGAACTGTTACTCTCTTCGATCACGCCCATTTGAAGCATTCGGTCAAGTTCGGCATAAACCTTTAGTTGAACAGCCGGCGATGTGGGATAGTGCCTCTGTTTAACAGGTGCATTATCACCAACATCGATGACATGTTCAACCAAAGAAGTCTTTCCGAGTCCAGACACTTCAAATGACGGGAAAGAATCCTTGATCATATCCAGTTCATGTTGCTGATCAGTGGTGAGGTTATGTGTATTAAAAGTTTGTAGCTCTGTGCGAGTCAGTTCACTAACAAAAGAAGGAACAATACCGAATTTCTCCCAGAAATCTATGCCCAGGTAGAGAGAGCTCTTCTCGTAATCCAGGGACTATATGGAACCGCATTGGTTTAGTGGAGCCATTCACAGTTATTGGAATTTCTATGTAACCCAAAATTTTATTTGCAGTACCATCTGCCGTACGAATACACGAAGTGTACTTACGGTAAGTTGTACCTGATGATTCCAATAATTCCAAGGAATTTCTTCCAAGTATTGTGATTGACGCTCCACTATCCAATAGTCCTGAAATATGTTTGTCCAAAATCCTTATTGTTAGTCGCGGCCGAGGATCCTTTGTTTCTGAAAGGATAGATGAAATACAAGCTTTACGAAATAATTTCCTCATCCTCCAATATCTGATATTACGTTCCAGACGTCTAAAATACGTTCGATGTAATGATGGGAAATTAAATGTATTCGATGATTTTATTTGGGTTTCGTTGGTGGTTGCCGATCGTCCTGCGTCGCTACATCTCTCGTCGCCTTCTTCGTGCTGTTGTTCGGGCTGTTTTGAATCCATCGTTTCAACATATCGATATCGATCTAGTTCCACATCCACCTCATAATCATCCACCTGCTGTAGCTTGCTAATTCTTAAATTTGATGTTCTGGTCGGAACTGGTGTGGACCACAACCGTTCAAACTTCTGACATAAAGTCCGAAGTTCATCAATTGAATGTATTGTTGCAGCTAGAGTAGCGTTTTGGAGCTCCACACTCAGTCCCTCCCGAGCAATTTCTAGCATTTCACGGTCAGCAAATGGACGTGCTAAACGACGGTTTAACGAACCAATCTCCACCAGATACTCGTACACGCTCTCCTTTGACTTTTGTTTGCGGTTCAGAAGAACTCGCAAGATCGCCTTATCATCAGTGAGCGTACCGAAGGTTTGTAGGAGTCCCTCCCTTAACACTGGATAGGTCACCACCTCATATTCATGAGTTAAATTCAGATAGTATCTGTCGGCAGCCCCCTTGAGATACCGTGGAACGATAGACCTAAGGTCGTCCCAATTCACACGGTCCCTCCTGGCAGCCGCCTCCACTCTGTGAACAAACTCATGAACATCAGGAGAGTGACCATCTCCTGTGAAGGTTGGAACCCAATTTGAGTCATAACGACTCAAATTGTTCCCATGAACCCCTCGGTACTCCACTGGTGCTAACGCTGGAGCCGCGTCACGCCATACCTGAGGAGGTTGGTTGTATGGTGGTGGTGCTGTAAGTGGAGCTTGTGGATATAATGGTGGTGGTTGTACCTGTGGTACTGATGGATAATTTAATGATAATTGCGGTTGTACTAATGCTGGACTGTTGTGTATGTGTTCAGCTTGGAGTAATGGACCCAATTGTGGTATTGCAAAGTCCTCTGCCCAATTGTTCCCCCTGCAGTTCACACCCCGAACCAGACATTCGATCTGTAGTTCGGTGGGTGCCAAACCATAGAACGGATGGTCAACGTCTAGTTGGTTTGACATTTTGATGGTAAAACCCGAAAAATTATGAACTCGCTAACAACAACACTAAAACCAATTCCCAACAACAAATGTAGTTAGTACGATGGAAAAATGAAAACAATGAAAAACGCAAAACGAAAAAAAACAACGAACGCCCCAAAAAAAAAATTTTGTAAAAACAAACTTGTAAAAGAACAAAAAAACCGCTGTCGCCGCTAATCTTTACTTCATCTTTCACAAAAATTCCTAAAATATTGTATGTGTAAAAATATAATTTATTTATTTAATTTCAGATATACTGAAATATATATATATACCTAAAATTAGTTATTGACGATAGCACCCCTAAGAATATTTATTTATTTTTAAAAGAAAATTGAAAAATAAAAATATTTAGAAGAATGTTTATTTATTGGATGCACCGTCCTAACTTTGAAATATTGATTTATTTTTTTTTAAAAAAGTAAAAAATATTTATTTATATCTTGATGTAATTTGCTTAGTTAAGAAAATTTATTTTATTTAGCTACCTAAAATTAACTTAAATTTAAAAAAATTATTTATTTAATAAAAATTTTATTTAATTAATTTTCGAAAAATTTGTTTTATTTATTTTATTTTTTATTTAATATAATAAGAGATTCCCAAAATCAAGATTCGTCTGGAGACAATTTAAAAAGTAAGTATGGCTACAATATCCATATTGTTTAAATTTAAAATATCGCGTTCGCGAGCTCACTCCAGCAATGCATGTGAGAACTGACTAGAAAAGCCCCTAACGACCAGATTCTACAGAACAGTTTCTCCCCAACCTAATAAAAACAATCACAACTGTCACGATTAGACACTAGGTCCATTTCTACTGACCCAGTTGTGCTTGTTTAACCTACAAATAAATTACAACTAAACCTAATGCGAAAGTTGAAGAACGCTCCCGAGCACCAGACTTCAAAACCTAAACTCCATGAAAAATTGTTTTATTGAAAACTAAATGAAAAAATGGAAAAGTTTTTTGAATTTGTATGAGGTGAAGCCTCTGATCCTGAAAGCAAAGTACAATTGGTTCTTCTCTTCATTACACCGAAGAAGCCTCTGAGCAAAGAATGGTACTACTGGTTTGCACCTAAGTACAAACACAGCAACACCACTCCTCGTCCCTGAGAACTTCCTCGCCGAATGAGAGAAGAAACCAATGTTCTTCGATCGCATAACCCCGGTGGCCATAGGCGATCTAAGAACGCCATCATCGTTAAGGGGAGAAGCCCCATGGATGGCTTTTTAGGCCTACCGCTGAGAAAAATATTAATTATAACCTTATACAATACCATATATATATATAAAAACACCAATAATTGGTTTTCCAAAAGAAATTCAAAACAAAAAAAATTAATCACCAATAAAAAATTGAAAATACAAAAAATATATCCTGCACACACCCATATCATGTTCAATGAGCGAATTCAACGAACCATTGTACTTGTATTTGTATACAATAACCTATTTACAACTATGTACAAGACTGTACATTGACAGTACCAAAAAATATTTACAAAATATGTACAATGTCATTCCAAAATATGTACACGATTATATGCAAAAAAGATATATGAACTATATACAAAAGAAAATTATTTACAAATATGTACAATATGTACAAAAACAAATTCAAATGACAGCACAAAAAAACAATCTCCAAAAAAAATTGCTGTCCCAAAACGGTTTTTTTTCAAACAAGCAAAAAATAATTAATTTTAATTAATTATACAATGAGGAACAGGGGCCTCCTGATTGTATACATATTCTTAAAAAAAATTAAAAAAATTCCAATCTGACCACAAAAAAAACCAATACTGGTTATCCAAAAATTTATATAACAAATTTTTATTTTCAAAAACAATAATATATGATGTTCCAAAAATATTATTACCAAAAAACCGGCTTGCCAACGCCCAGCAATAAAAATAATAAATAACTCAGCCAGAACTGGTTCTATAAATCAATATTATATCACAAATTAACCGTAATTTCGGTTATACTACAAAGCAAAAAACCTAAAGGGTCCCTGTTTCGGCGCCAGTTTGTTATTGGACCTTTGTTAACTAAAAATTTGTCACCAGCGAATCATGGATTCGGAAATCTCTTATATGTTTCTAGCCTAACATTTTGATTAGGATGTTCAAAAAAAAAGAATTTACCATAAAAATAAACAAACAACTAAAAGAAATTGGACTTTAAATTATATATGTATCAAAAAAAAAATCTTACTTCCATATGTTGAAGGTGGTTTTAACAGCGTCGTTTTGATTAATTTCACCGCCTTTTCCTTCTATTTCGTTGAATCCGCCTTGAAATTGTAAAACAGGGAGTTTTTCCTTATTCCGCGAGATTCAGCACTTGATTCCGACGGTCAATTATAACTGGATCCTTGTTTAAATTTTCCATTGCTAATTTATTGCTTCCCACAATCAAAGATTTCTTTTCCTTCTTCCAAAACTTACAATAGCTTCAATAACCCTTTCAACTAATTTTCTCTCATCGCCTCACAACTCCTTCGATGTTCCGGAATATATTTTACATTATTGAATGCATATTTCAAAATTCAACTGGTTTTTTATTCCATTACGATCATCTGTACAAATTTTTGACTGTAGTGCAGATATTAAGTATTAACTCAACTCACTTAGTTAAATTTTAGTTTTTTTACTTTTATTGATATAACAGATTAAATGTTGTACTAGTTAATATCGAATTATTACATTGAAAAAAGACTAATTAAGATTATCATTTAGTCTTAATTTATAATTTGGAATCACGTAAATGTGACACGTTCTTAATTGAATCCAGTTAAAAACAAATGGATTTTTTTCTTTTTTTTATGCAACAAACTTTGAGTTAATATTAAAACTAAGCGAAAACTAAACATGGAAAATATGTTTTCCCTTTTAAAACCAAACACGAATTTTTGTTAAACATTTAATTAATTGTTTGAAAGTCAAACATGGAATGAAATATTTTTCCTCAAAAATCACCCATGTGATTTTTGACGTTTTTTTCTTTTATATTTTTTTTTTAAAAGAAAGTCAAGCAACTGAACAAACAAAAACGAGTGCGTTCTTATATTTATGTTAATGTACGAATTGAAGCTGGTCTGTGTTATTAGAAAAATTTAATTATTATAATGGGAAAATGAAAATGAAATGTTAATTGTGTTTGAGTCAGATTAAGAATAGGGATTGGTTTTATCATGTTAATTAGCATAAAGCCGACGTTACAAAATTTAAAATTCGATTGGTTTTGAGTGCTTGCTGTATTTAAATGTCTCAAATATACCACGTCGAAATAAGTTTTAAATCTGCCAGTTTTAGTGTATAATCGCAGAGGTCCTCTTAGTCCCTCCATGCGTAGAAAAGTAAGTAGTCCAAAAAAAATTTTTTTTTTTTTTAAATAGAAGTTTATAAAAAATTTTAATCAATTTAGTTGACTTCCTTAAAGGTCAACAATTTTCCATTAAATTGTTTAAGAAGTTCAAACAAACCAAAAATGTTTCAATCAATAACCGTGATTTTTCGCAAATGTAGTCCAAAAAAATTTTTTTTTTTTGTTTATTTAATAGAAGTTTATCAAAAATTTCAATCAATTTCGTTTAAATCGTAACACTTTTTTAAATTTAATTATTGATTGCTTTATTTCAATTATAGATTGACTAATCAAAAGTTTTCACAAGTGTAAAAGGAAAATTTTTTATTTATTGAGGTTCCAGACAAAAATTACTTCGTAGAAATTTATCTAATTTTTAGAAACTTTAATCAATTTCCTTTAAGCTGCAACACCATTCAAATTTAATTATTGATTAATTATCAAAAAGGTTTTCACAAAAATAAACTATATCACCATTCAAATTTAATTATTGATTAATTATCAAAAAAAGGTTTCACAAAAATAAAAGGAAAATTTCAATTATAGAAATTCCAATAAAAATTATTTCCTAGAATTTTATTTAATTTTTAAGAGATTTCAATTAATTTCTTTTAAACTATTTCGCCATTCAAATTTAATTGATTAATTATCAAAAAGGTTTTCACAAAAATAAAAGGAAAATTTCAATTTATAGAAATTCCAATAAAAATTATTTCTTAGAAATTTATCTAATTTTTAAATTTCTTTTAAACTATATCACCATTCAAATTTAATTATTGATTAATTATCAAAAAGGTTTTCACAAAAATAAAAGGAAAATTTCAATTATAGAAATTCCAATAAAAATTATTTCTTAGAAATTTATCTAATTTTAAAATTTCTTTTAAACCATATCACCATTCAAATTTAATTATTGATTAATTATCAAAAAAGGTTTTCACAAAAATAAAAGGAAAATTTCAATTATAGAAATTCCAATAAAAATTATTTCTTAAAAATTTATCTAATTTTAAAATTTCTTTTAAACTATATCACCATTCAAATTTACTTATTGATTAATTATCAAAAAGGTTTTCACAAGACTAAAAGGAAAATTTCAATTTATAGAAATTCCAATAAAAATTATTTCCTAGAATTTTATTTAATTTTTAAGAGATTTCAATTAATTTCTTTTAAACTATTTCACCATTCAAATTTAATTATTGATTGATTCAAAAAAAGGATTTTCACAAAAATAATTAGGAAAATTTTCAATTATGGAAATTCTAATAAAAATTATTTCTTAGAAATTTATTCAATTCAAGAGATTTCAATTGATTACTTTAAACCATATCACCATTAAAATTAATTTATTGATTAATTCAAAAACATTTCACTAAAATAATTAGGAAAATTTTCAATTATAGAAATTCTAATAAAAATTAAATCTTAGAAATTTATTTAATTTAAGAGATTTCAATTGATTTCTTTAAACCATATCACCATTAAAATTAATTTATTGATTAATTCAAAAACATTTCACAAAAATAATAAGGAAAATTTTCAACTATAGAAATTATAATAAAAATTATTTCTTGGAAATTTATTTAATTTAAGAGATTTCAATTAATTTCTTTAAACTATATCACCATTGAAATTAATTTATTGATTAATTAAAAAAAAAAAGGATTTTCACAAAAATAATTAGGAAAATTTTCAATTATAGAAATTCTAATATTAATATCCAGCTCCCAATTAAGAAAAAAAAATTGACTCACCCGAATTTGACAAGACTGGCTGCTTGATTTCCACAAGTTGCAGTTTCCCAAAAGTTGTGATTTATCAAAGGTTGCGATCTTCCCAAAGGTTAATATTAAAAGTGCGAGTTGTTCACAAGTTGATATTAAATGTGCGAGTTGTTCACAGGTTGATACTAAAAGTGCGAGTCGTTCACAGGTTGATATTAAAAAGTGCGAGTTGTTCACAGGTTGATATTAAAAAGTGCGAGTTGCTCACAAGTTGATATTAAAAAGTGCAAGTTGTTCACAGGTTGATATTAAAAGTGCGAGTTGTTCACAGGTTGATTTTAAAAGTGCGAGTCGTTCACAGGTTGATATTAAAAA
This sequence comes from Diogma glabrata, assembly GCA_963693315.1. Taxonomy (NCBI): domain Eukaryota; kingdom Metazoa; phylum Arthropoda; class Insecta; order Diptera; family Cylindrotomidae; genus Diogma; species Diogma glabrata. Next base: position 111,349,417 of record OY856188.1, read on the forward strand.
GTGCAAGTTGCTCACAAGTTGATATTAAAAAGTGCGAGTTGCTGTGTGGTACTCCTTTCTGATCTAATGATGGCTTGCGGCTAGTTCAGCTCCTGGCAAGGTCGCCAAAATATGTTGTGCCCCGGTATGCGGCCAACAATAAGTTGATAACTTTTATTAACTATTACCAACAATAATTTATTTTGTTACTATTATTTATCACCTTCAATCAAAGTCACCAAACTATGATTTATTCCTTTCAAACATTAAAACACAATTATTTTTAGACAAGAACTGGTAATTATATTTTCCAAAATTTCTATTTATTTATCACCAACAATATTAGAAAAAATATAACTCTTTAACTTTAAAAATTTTTCAAACACAATTTTTCTTTAGGAGCTTACAGCTCGTTTAGGCTACCACACAACAACTGATTTTTCAATTTTGTTTTTCGTTGAACGATGTTTCTTCAAACCAAGAACTACGTGACAAAAAACGCTGTCTTGCATTCTTGGTGAAACTTAAATCCATCATACGATGTAAAATAAAACTTTTGTTTTCTTTTAAACAAATTAAGAAATCATTCGATTAAATTTTGTTTATTCTAACATAATAATTAGAATATGATATTGGGTAACAATACAATGTATAGTAGAATGTACACTGGATATATAAGGTGTTAAACCGAAGTTAGAATGTACACTGGATACATAAGGTGTTAAACCGAAGTTAGAATGTACACTGGATACATAAGGTGTTAAATTAAGTAAAATGAAATGGTGGGTTGGTTACCACAAAAAGTGTTAAAATATAATTTAATAATGTAACTAGGAATTGTTAATAAAATTTATAAAAGTATTATGTATAAACTGGTTAAAAATATTCAATAAATTTGTGTTAAATCAATGTTTTTGCCAGTTGCCAGTAGTGATGTTTAGTTACTGGAAAATCTTCAGTTTGTGTATGAAAAGAGTAAAAAAAACAGTTTAAACTAGTTAAATAATAAATTAAACTACAAGTTAATAATAGTATTAATACAAGGGTATATATAAATTTGTTAAATATATTCATTAAATTTATGCTAAAGTCAATGATTTTTGTTTATTGACCTTTTTACTTAAACGTCAAAATGAAATATTAAAAATACTTACAAATATCCGGGAGCCAATAGTGAATTTATGTTAATACAAAATCTTCAGTTTTTGTATGAAAAGTGTTAAAAAATAATTTAATAATGTAACTAGGAAATGTTAATAACATTTATAAAGGTATTATGTATAAACTGGTTAAAAATATTCAATAAATTTGTGTTAAATCAATGTTTTTGGTTGCCAGTAGTGATGTTTAGTTAGTGCAAAATCTTCAGTTTTGTGTATGAAAAGAGTCAAAAAACAGTTTAAGCTAGTTAAATAATAAACTAAACTACAAGTTAATAAAAGCATTAATACAAGGGTATGTATAAATTTGTTAAATATATTCATTAAATTTATGCTAAAGTCAATGTTTTTTGTTTATAGTACACCTTTTTTTCCCGAAAAAAACTTGACATATGTGATCAGCTGATTTGTTTTTCGAAAACCTTAAATAATTGTTATTTCTTGCAAATCAAGATCGATTTGTGTTGCATTTAAATTGTTTTTAATATATTTGCATTATTATTGGTTTTGAAGTAAATTTTAATACATAACTACTGATTTCTAATTATCATTAGACAGAATAGCGACGTAACGGCAGATTACATACAGAAATATAACGACGTAACGACAGATTACCTACAGCAATATAACATTGATTTTGACATAAATTTATTGGATATATTTCACCAATTTATACACACTACTTGTATTAATATTATTATTAATTTGTAGTTTAGTTTATTATTTAACTATTTTAAATCATTTTTGGGTATTTTTCATAAATAAAACTGAAGATTTTCCAGCAACTAAACAACACTGCGGCCAACCAAAAACATCGATTTAACATAAATTTATGGAATATTTTTAACCAGTTTAAACTTACTACTTGTTTAAATGTAATTAACAATTCCTAGATAAATTTTCAGTTTATTTTTCAACACTTTTCATACAAAAACTGACGATTTTGTATTAACAAAAATTCAGTTTTGGCTCCCGGCCTTAAAATCAACTATTTTATCTGTCAAAATATTTTAAGGAAAATACTCAATAGTACACCTTGTACTAATTGATTCACTTCGTGAATCGGATTGGACTTTTATCACTTTGTTTCTGTTCAATATACTGTTAAATCTATACAAATCACAAGCACATCTGATATTCCATCGTTTTTATAGTAGGAAAAAAAATAAAAGTTAAAGCAAAGGAGATCACTCCCGCCATCCGGATTGTCCCTACACGGATCTTAAATTTTAGGAATCTCTTATTATTCTTCTAACTTTATCTTGACATTCCAAAGGAAAGAAAAAATACTTAAACAAAAATTAACATATCTTGAATTTAAAATACCTTGAATTAAAAATTGTTGATTGGTGATTCACTTCCAGCGTTGTTTTTCCCAAAAGATTTATTACCATACAAGTATTTCTGGATTCCACCAAAAGTTGCTGTAACCCTTTATAACTATCGTTATGAACCACTTGATAACAGACTAAAGATTTGCTTCCGACCAAAAGTAACAAATACTTCAATTTCAACGATAAATTATTCGTAACCTTCAACAACACAAACTCCAACAAATAGCTTACGTTGCATTGCTACTTCTTCCGTGAAAATTCATTAACATTTTGAAATGATGACAATGTTGTTAGGATTAATGCAAATAAACATAAAAATTCTTTACCGTAATTTATTATCATCTTCTTGAAAAAAATTTTGTTCCTGTTATATTTATAATATTAATTTCCTTCCCTTTCACAATAACATTCTTACTAGTATTACAATTTCCTAGATTTTTATTTAAATTCACAATATCATCAGTATTATCTATAATTTCTTTATTTTTCACTTTAACAGATCAAAAATAGAATGAATAATGAATATCCAATCCATTTGTTTGAGGAACCAAAATCGAATTGAATTTTAAAAATATCAAATTGGAAAAATGTGATTTTTCCTTTTTTACATCTCATGATGTCAAAACAAATCGGGTAATATTGAAAATTCAGCAAAGATTAATAACGACATCTGTTCGTTAGAATTGGAAATAAAATTGAGTACGTTCGTTTGCTTTTTATAGTATATTCAAAATTTAACTAGCAGTTAAGTTTTAGAAAATTTTAAAATTATTATTAATGTAAAAATGAACGGAAACTAATGAAATACATTTCTATTGAATTGAAAACAAAGAGGAATTTGGTTTTATTATTGTTTTGCGATTATTGCGATCGTTACACCATGAATTCAAGGTAAAAATCAAGATTTCTACTCTTGAAATCACAAAAACGCCGCCATCCCCTCCATGACAGAAAACCACCGAACTACTTCCACTTATTAAACTGTATCTGGGATCGAGATACCCACAGTCACTGGCGTCAAGACCGATGACCGGTTCCAATACTCATGAAGTCCTTAAGAACTTCACTGAGCATTGAGACCGACCATCCATCCGAACGCCAGCACCATGGACACCCCGATACAACCAGTAAGTATGACCTGAAGACGTGAACCCCAGAGACGACAATCAGCCAGAGGAACAACCCTACCTAACGAAAAGACATCATTCCCTGATGTCTTTCGCGTGATGGACTCCAAGACTCTTACCGCTCATATCTATGCACTCGTAGAGTACATTTCCAATCTTAGTCTTAATCATTGCAGGTAAGAACTTTGGAGCCAATTTTGCCGAGAATTTTTTTGTAGCGTCACTCAAATGATGTTGCCGTACAAACACACGTTGTTGTGGTTGAAAAGTCCGTAGTTTAGATCGCAGGTTGTACTGATGTTGCGATTTCTTAAAAGCTGCTTTTAAATTTTCCTGAACACGGTTCCTAAGCAGAGTCAAATGATCAGAGCGTTTTAATTCCTCACCAGCATCTTCACCAAGCTGGTGTAGTGATCTCAACAAATGGTAAGTATTTCCATCCGAGATTGGATGTTGACCAAATAATAAATAGTACGGTGAGTACTTGGTAGCAGAATGTACTGCACCCCGCAGTGCATATGCGATTTCACCAATTTGTGAGTCCCACTTGGTATGTTGACCTTTAATGAACGCTCGAATTTCTGCTAGAACTGACCTATTGACCTGCTCTGACGCGTTACTTTGAGGACTACAGACACCGGTCCTAATGTGTTTAATGCCGAAATCTGACAAAAGACTTTGAAAGTTCCTACTAGTGAACTGTTTGCCATTGTCACTGTGTAGAAACTCTGGTACCCCATATGTAAGAAACACTTCATTCCTTAGAAAAGCATTCAACTTCGGTGAAGTTGCGTTTCTAAGTGGTTTCAGTAGTACAAACTTCGTAGCATGATCCAGAACTATCAATAACACCGTATTCCCAAGTGTAGAACGAGGATACGGTCCCAAAAAATCTATATAGACTCTCTGCCATGGACGTGCTGTTTCGAATTGATATTGCATCGGAGGACGCAATATCTGATTCGTGGCTTTTGTTTGTTTACATGTGTCGCAGGACACAACATAGTTGTGTACCTGTGAAGCCATGCCCGGCCAATAATAAAGACGTCGAAGTAATTCTAAAGTCTTTTTAACACCTCCATGAGCAGCAGTACTATCATCATGATGTTTCTGAATCATGTTGGAAGTCATCGGTTTTGGTACCCAGAGTTTCCACACAGGAACATCGTTGGGTATTGCATCAGGTCTTGGCTCAATACGTATGTATAGCTTATCATCCACGACTTTAACTGATGGAAAGTCCTTTGGTGATGATTGAACTTTAGCTATCATATCCGTATATTCCTTGTGCCGATAACCTTCATTGTCGATTTTGATGTCGTTAATGTGATGTGTTAATGCTTCCGTCAATTCCTCGTGTGTATCGTCATAAAGACGAGATAGAGCATCAGGGACTATATTTTGGGTACCTTTTTGGTGGACAATGGTAAAATCCATATGTTGGAGTTTTAGGCTCCACCTAGCCAGACGACCACTCAAGTCTTTCTGTGACATAAGCCACTTCAGACTTGAGTGATCAGTCACAATTGTAAATCGGTGACCTTCAACATAGCCCCTGAATTTCTTCACACTCAGAATTGCCGCAAGACATTCAAGCTCAGAAACCGAATAATTTCTCTGAGCTTTATTTAGTTTCTTCGACATGAAGGCTATCGGACACTCTTGTCCGTCAGTATCAACCTGATACAACACACTACCTATCCCTGTCAGACTTGCATCGCATCTAATAAAGAATTCTTTATTATAGTCAGGGTTTATTAGAACTGGTGCTGTAGTCAGCAATCGTTTTAAATTTTCAAAAGCTGCTTGAGCTTCCAATGTCCATTTCAATTTCCCCGAACTCTTCTTTAATAAATCGGTAATTGGTGATACCACGCTTGCATAATTTGGTATGAAACGTTGGTACCAACCAGCCATTCCTAAAAGACGTCGTATTTGTTTCACTGTTGACGGAGCTGGATACTCAGCAACAGCTCTTACCTTATCCGGATCTGTTCGAAGACCATCTTCACCAACCAAAAATCCTAAGTATTTCACCTCTCTCAGAACAAATTTGCTTTTCTTGAGGTTTATGGTTAACCCAGCCGCTCTTAACAATGACGAGACTTTGGACAGCAATTCCATATGTTCCTGGAACGTGGAAGAGACTACCAATAGATCATCTAAATAAACAAAGACATTTTCGTGATATTGATGTGGTATCACTTTGTGCATTAGCCGACACATTGTCTGGGGAGCATTGCACAATCCAAAGGGCATAACCCGGAATTGATACAATGGACGACCAGGCACTGTGAAGGCTGTCTTGTCTCTAGATGCTTCTGCCAGAGGAATCTGCCAGAAAGCATCTTTGAGATCAATACTTGAAATGTACTTTGTGCTATTTAGACGACCTAGTAAGCCATCAATCAAGGGAAGTGGGTAAGCGTCCTTTTTCGTTAGTGAATTGACACGACGGCTATCAATACATAATCTGTTTTTACCAGATTCTTTTTGTACCAAAACCACTGGCGAGCACCAAGAACTGTTACTCTCTTCGATCACGCCCATTTGAAGCATTCGGTCGAGTTCGGCATAAACCTTTAGTTGAACAGCCGGCGATGTGGGATAGTGCCTCTGTTTAACAGGTGCATTATCACCAACATCGATGACATGTTCAACCAAAGAAGTCTTTCCGAGTCCAGACACTTCAAATGACGGGAAAGAATCCTTGATCATATCCAGTTCATGTTGCTGATCAGTGGTGAGGTTATGTGTATTAAAAGTTTGTAGCTCTGTGCGAGTCAGTTCACTAACAAATGAAGGAACAATACCAAATTTCTCCCAGAAATCTATGCCCAGGTAGAGCTCTTCTCGTAATCCAGGAACTATATGGAACCGCATTGGTTTAGTCGAGCCATTCACAGTTATTGGAATTTCTATGTAACCCAAAATTTTATTTGCAGTACCATCTGCCGTACGAATACACGAAGTGTACTTACGGTAAGTTGTACCTGATGATTCCAATAAATCCAAGGAATTTCTTCCAAGTATTGTGATTGACGCTCCACTATCCAATAATCCTGAAATATTTTTGTCCAAAATCCTAATTGTCAATCGCGGCCGAGGATCCTTTGTTTCTGAAAGGATAGATGAAACACAAGCTTTGCGAAATAATTTCCTCATCCTCCAATATCTAATGTTGCGTTCAAGACGTCTAAAATATGTGTGATGTAATGATGGGAAATTAAATGTACTAGGTGATTTTATTCTGGTTTCCTGAGTGGTGATCGATCGTCCTGCGTCGCTACATCTCTCGTCGTTTTCTTCGGGCTCATTGGATGTTGAACCGAGGGTACCATCCCCGAAGCATGTACTCTCGGACGGAAGTTTACCGACGGGTGACAATATGAACAATTTGCATAAACCACATCTGGTTTGTTACATTTCCAGCAGTGCAATTTTATCCGATTCTTAGAGCAATCAGGAGCTCGATGACCGTTTACTCCACATCTGAAACATACTATTGGTTGTCTGGATATTGATGGACCAGGTTGACTGTTGTCAAATGTTATGCTAGGTCGCTGCAATATCCGTCTCTGTGTTGAATCCACCGCATCAATATATCCATGTTGTTCTGCTTCAGCATCCACCTCATAATCATCCATTTGTTGTACCTCGCTAATTCTTAAATTTGATGTTCTGGTTGGAACTGGTGTGGACCACAAACGTTCAAACTCCTGACATAGAGTCCGAAGTTCATCAATAGAATGTATTGTTGCTGCAAGTGTAGCATTTTTGAGCTCCACACTAAGTCCCTCCCGAGCAATCTCTAGCATTTCTCGGTCAGCAAATGGACGTGCTAAGCGACGGTTTAACGAACCAATCTCCACCAGATATTCGTATACGCTCTCCTTTGACTTTTGTTTGCGGTTCAGAAGAACGCGCAAGATCGCCTTATCATCAGTGAGCGTACCGAAGGTTTGTAGGAGTCCCTCCCTTAGCACTGGATAGGTCACCACCTCATATTCATGAGTTAAGTTCAAATAGTATCTGTCGGCAGCCCCCTTGAGATACCGTGGAACGATAGACCTAAGGTCGTCCCAATTCACACGGTCCCTCCTGGCAGCTGCCTCAACTCTGTGAACGAACTCATGAACATCAGGAGAGTGACCATCTCCTGTGAAGGTTGGAACCCAATTTGAGTCATAACGACTCAAATTGTTCCCACGAACCCCTCGGTACTCCACTGGTGCTAACGCTGGAGCCGCGTCACGCCATACCTGAGGAGGTTGGTTGTATGGTGGTGGTGCTGTTAGTGGAGCTTGTGAATAATTTAATGATTGTTGTTGTACCAATGCTGGATTGTTGTGTATGTGTTCAGCTTGGAAAGATGGACCCAATAGTGGTATTGCAAGGTCCTCTGCTCTCAAACCTGATTGCTGAAAATAAGCCGGTGGTAACTGATCTGACCGTCTTTGTTGTTGCTGGTTTGGACGATTCAGACTATTTATTGTCTCAGTAATTGGCTGCACTGGGATCGGTGTGGATCTCTCACCTGGTTGAAAAGCAGGTGAAGCAGATGGAGCAGATGATACTCCTGGTTTATTCTGTATAATTGGACGTGTTGACAGTGATCCTATTATATCCCAAGCGCGTGACAATTGCGAGATAGCGTAGGTGCGGGCTTCTTGCAAGTCATTGCGAGGACCCAACCTATTCATCCTACCTGTATAATGCAACACTCGATTCGCCAAACCATCTAAGAAAGTCTGATTAACCGGTGCTTGAAGTCGACGTACCTGATCTACAACAACTTGTGCTGCCTGCACCACCGTTTGAGACTCAGCTACCAAGTCTCTCGCATGAGATACCATTACTGGAACTGCACCATGATTTACGTGGTTTCGCAGTTCCTCTGCCCAATTGACCCCTCCAAAATCCACACCCCGAACCAGACATTCGATCTGCAGCTCGGTGGGTTCCAGACCATAGAACGGATGGTCAACGTCTAGTTGGCTTGACATTTTGATGGTAAAATTTGTAAAGTCCCGAATTCGCAAAACACGTCAATGACAATAACGAAACCAATTTCAACTAAAAAATGTAGCTAGTACGCTGTAAAAGTGAAAACGAAAAACGCAAAACGAAAAAAAACAACGAACGCCCAAAAAAAAAAAGATTTTGTAAAAACAAACTTGTACAAGAACAAAAAAACCGCTGTCGCCGCTAATCTTTACTGAATCTTTTACAAAAGTTCCTAAAATATTGTATGTGTAAAAATATAATTTATTTATTTAATTTCAGATATACTGAAATATATATATATACCTAAAATTAGTTATTGACGATAGCACCCCTAAAAATATTTATTTATTTTTAAAAAAAATTGAAAAATAAAAAATATTCAAAAGAATGTTTATTTATCGGATGCACCGTCTTAACTTTGAAATATTTATTTATTTTTTAAAAAAAATAATAGATATTTATTTATATCTTGACGTTTTGCTTAATTAAGAAAATTTATTTATTTAGCTACCTAAAATTAACTTAAATTTAAAAAAATTATTTATTTAATAAAAATTTTATTTAATTTTTTGAAAAATTTGTTTGATTAATTTTATTTTTATTTAATAATATAAGAGATTCCCAAAATCAAGATTCGCTTGGAGACAATTTAAAAAGTAAGTATGGTACAATATCCATTTCATTTAAATTTGAATTCCCGCGTTCGCGAGCCCACTCCAACAATGCATGTGAGAACTGACTAGAAAAGCCCCTAACGACCAGATTCTACAGAACAGATTCTCCCCAACCTAATAAAACAATCACAACTGTCACGATTAGACACTAGGTCCATTTCTACTGACCCAGTTGTGCTTGTTTAACCTACAAATAAATTACAACTAAACCTAATGCGAAAGTTGAAGAACGCTCCCGAGCACCAGACTTCAAATCTTAAACTCTATGAAAAATTGTTCTATTGTAAAAGCTAAGTGGAAAAAAATGGTAAGTTTTTTGAATTTGTATGAGGTGAAGCCTCTGATCCTGAAAGCAAAGTATAATTGGTTCTTCTCTTCATTACACCGAAGAAGCCTCTGAGCAAAGAATGGTACTACTGGTTTGCACCTAAGTACAAACACAGCAACACCACTCCTCGTCCCTGAGAACTTCCTCGCCGAATGAAGAGAAGAAACCAATGTTCTTCGATCGCATAACCCCGGTGGCCATAGGCGATCTAAGAACGACATCAATGTTAAGGGAAGAAGCCCCATGGATGGCTTGTCAGGCCTACCGCTGAAGAAAGAATTATATTTATAACCTTATAAAATACCATATATATATATATATATAAAAACACCAATAATTGGTTTTCCAAAAGAAATTCAAAAAAAAATTAATCACCAATAAAAAATTGAAAATACAAAAAATATATCCTGCACACACCCATATCATGTTCAATGAGCGAATTCAACGAACCATTGTACTTGTATTTGTATACAATAACCTATTTACAACTATGTACAAGAATATTTACAATATGTACAACCCTGTACATTGACAGTACCAAAAAATATTTACAAAATATGTACAATGTCACTCCAAAATATGTACACGATTATATACAAAAATATGTACAATGAAAATATGTACAATATTATTCCATACAAAAAATATGTACAATGAAAATTACATTGGAACTATATACAAAAAAATTATTTACAAAAAATATTTACAAATATGTACAATATGTACAAAAACAATTCGAATGACAGCACAAAAAAAACAATCTCCAAAAAAAAATTGCTGTCCCAAAACGGTTTTTTTTTTCAAACAAGCAAAAAAAAATACATAAGCTTAGCTTATCCAACAACCAGGGACAGGAGCCTCCTGTGGTCCAATCCACTCCTCTACCTGTCGCGTGGTCGGTGAGATGGAGACCTCCTCGACCACCTCAACCACTTGAGTATCCTTGGTCGAGGAAGACCCCATCTCCACGACCAAGCGACTCTCTTCCTTCCTCTTCTTATTCCTTTCCCTCTTCTTCAGGGTCGATTTCCTATTCCTGGAGATCCTCCTCCTTTCACGCCAGCCCACATTCGGCTCTGACATAGGGAGATCCTGGATCAGCTGTTCCAGGAGGTCTCCAACTATCTGTTCCGAATGTGGATCTGGCTCTCCTCGATCCCCAGGTCTCGTTCTCTGTAGAACAGGTCTGTAGACCCGTCCTACCTCCTTCTCCCTATTTCCGCTTCGTATTATCTGGACCCCGTTGAAGAGGGATCGGACTGCTACCACGTCTTCACCATTGAAGCTCCTCTGCCCCTGCTGTTTTTTACAATACATATTATAAAGGAAATTCAAAAAAAAATTCCCAAAAAATTTAAAAAAACCAACAACAAAAATGATTTTGTTAGAAAATTTATATTCCCAAATAAATAAAATATTTCCCTTGAATTCAATATATATACATACTATTATTTTGTATATGTGAATTTAATATACATATAAACAAAAATAATACATATACATATATAAACAAACCGCACTGGTTTTATTCAAAATTATTTCTAAAACTGGTTTTCCAACCTATTTCAAAAAATTGCGCCAAAAATTCGCAATCAAATATAAATATTGCGCTAAAAAAATATTTATTTAAGTTCTTATACCGTACTAACGGTATCAGGTAATATAAAAAAAAAATTTGTTTCGAACCAAAATATATATAACAAAATAACCAAAAAATACAGGGTTCCTTGGTTTCGGCCCAGGTGTACTAATTGATTCACTTCGTGAATCGGATTGGACTTTTATCACTTTGTTTCTGTTCAATATACTGTTAAATCTATACAAATCACAAGCACATCTGATATTCCATCGTTTTTATAGTAGGAAAAAAAATAAAAGTTAAAGTAAAGGAGATCACTCCCGCCATCCGGATTGTCCCTACACGGATCTTAAATTTTAGGAATCTCTTATTATTCTTCTAACTTTATCTTGACATTCCAAAGGAAAGAAAAAATACTTAAACAAAAATTAACATATCTTGAATTTAAAATACCTTGAATTAAAAATTGTTGATTGGTGATTCACTTCCAGCGTTGTTTTTCCCAAAAGATTTATTACCATACAAGTATTTCTGGATTCCACCAAAAGTTGCTGTAACCCTTTATAACTATCGTTATGAACCACTTGATAACAGACTAAAGATTTGCTTCCGACCAAAAGTAACAAATACTTCAATTTCAACGATAAATTATTCGTAACCTTCAACAACACAAACTCCAACAAATAGCTTACGTTGCATTGCTACTTCTTCCGTGAAAATTCATTAACATTTTGAAATGATGACAATGTTGTTAGGATTAATGCAAATAAACATAAAAATTCTTTACCGTAATTTATTATCATCTTCTTGAAAAAAATTTTGTTCCTGTTATATTTATAATATTAATTTCCTTCCCTTTCACAATAACATTCTTACTAGTATTACAATTTCCTAGATTTTTATTTAAATTCACAATATCATCAGTATTATCTATAATTTCTTTATTTTTCACTTTAACAGATCAAAAATAGAATGAATAATGAATATCCAATCCATTTGTTTGAGGAACCAAAATCGAATTGAATTTTAAAAATATCAAATTGGAAAAATGTGATTTTTCCTTTTTTACATCTCATGATGTCAAAACAAATCGGGTAATATTGAAAATTCAGCAAAGATTAATAACGACATCTGTTCGTTAGAATTGGAAATAAAATTGAGTACGTTCGTTTGCTTTTTATAGTATATTCAAAATTTAACTAGCAGTTAAGTTTTAGAAAATTTTAAAATTATTATTAATGTAAAAATGAACGGAAACTAATGAAATACATTTCTATTGAATTGAAAACAAAGAGGAATTTGGTTTTATTATTGTTTTGCGATTATTGCGATCGTTACAACCTTTTTTCCCGAAAAAAACTTGACATATGTGATCAGCTGATTTGTATTTCGAAAACCTTAAATAATTGTTATTTCTTGCAAATCAAGATCGATTTGTGTTGTATTTAAATTGTTTTTAATATATTTGCATTATTATTGGTTTTGTAGTAAATTTTAATACATAATTACTGATTTCTAATTATCATTAGACAGAATATAGCGACGTAACGACAGATTACATACAGAAATATAACGACGTAACGACAGTTTACATACAGCAATATAACATTGATTTTAACATAAATTTATTGGATATATTTCACAAATTTAAACACACTACTTGTATTAATATTATTATTAATTTGTAGTTTAGTTTATTATTTAACTATTTTAAATCATTTTTGGGCATTTTTCATAAATAAAACTGAAGATTTTCTAGTAACTAAAAAACACTGCGGGCTACTAAAAACATCGATTTAACATAAATTTATGAAATATTTTTAACCAGTTTATACTTACTACTTGTTTAAATGTAATAAAAAATTTCTAGATAAATTTTCATTTTATTTTTCAACACTTTTCATACAAAAACTGACGATTTTGTATCAACAAAAATTCAGTTTAGGCTCCCGGCTCTAAAATCAACTATTTTATCTGTCAAAATATTTTAGGGAAAATACTCAATTGCACTAAAATTCGTCTTTTACGATAAGAAACGATTAAAACGGATAAAAATAAACAAAAACAAAATAATGTGCAAAAACCCATTGAAAACGATTCAAAACGATAGGATATTGCACTAAAACTTGGCTTTTACGATAAGAAACGATTAAAACGGATAGGAATTAACAGAGAAAAAATAATGTGAAATAACCCATTGAAAACGATTCAAAACGATAGGATATTGTCCTAAAATTCGGCTTTTACGATAAGAAACGATTAAAACGGATAGGAAGAAACACAAAAAATACTGTGAAGTAACCCATTGAAAACGATTCAAAACGATAGGATATTGCACTAAAACTCGGCTTTTACGATAAGAAACGATTAAAACGGATAGGAATAAACCAAAATAAATAATGTGAAAAAACCCATTGAAAACGATTCAAAACGGCTTTTACGATAAGAAACGATTAAAGGATAGGAATTAACAGAAAAAAAAATTATGTGAAAAAACCCATTGAAAACGATTCAAAACGATAGGATATTGCACTAAAATTCGGCTTTTAAACGATCAAAACGAATAGGAATTAACAGAAAAAAAAAATAATGTGAAAAAACCTATTGAAAACGATTCAAAACGATAGGATATTGCACTAAAATTCGGCATTTACGATAAGAAACGATTAAAACGGATAGGAATAAACAAAAAAAATAATGTGAAAAAACCCATTGAAAACGATTCAAAACGATAGGATAAAGCACTAAAATTTGGCTTTTACGATTAGAAACGATCAAAACGGATAGGACAGAAAATAAAATAATGTGAAATAACCCATTGAAAACGATTCAGATAATCTACCAAAAAACGATAGGAAACGATTAAAGCGATACAAACATTCTATCGGAAAAAAACGATACAGCCCCATTCATTTTCATTCAAAAACCGCATAGGAAACGATAGAAAACAGTTCTATTTTTTTACCAGATTTTTATTTCTATCAGAAAATAACGATAAGAAACACCCCAGAACGATAGAAATTGCATCCGCCACATAAGGCAAAACGTAAGAGTCCGCATCCGTTTCTATGGGAAAAATACGATTCCAACCCATAAATTCTCGTTCAAAAACCGCATAGGAAACTATAGAAAACGGTCTATTGAGTATTTTCCTTAAAATATTTTGACAGATAAAATAGTTAATTTCAAAGCCGGGAGCCAAAACTGAATGTTTGTTAATACAAAATCTTCAGTTTTTGTATGAAAAGTGTTAAAAAATAAACTGAAAATTTATCTAGGAATTGTTAATTACATTTAAACAAGTAGTAAGTATAAACTGGTTAAAAATATTCCATAAATTTATGTTAAATCGATGTTTTTGGTTGCCTGCAGTGTTGTTTAGTTACTGGAAAATCTTCAGTTTTATTTATGAAAAATACCCAAAAATGATTTAAAATAGTTAAATTAAACTAAAATACAAATTAATACAAATATTAATACAAGTAGTGTGTATAAATTGGTGAAATATATTAAATAAATTTCTATTAAAATCAATGTTAAATTGCTGTATGTAATCTGTCGTTACGTCGTTATATTTCTGTATGTAATCTGTCGTTACGTCGCTATAATCTGTCTAATGATAATTAAAAATCAGTAATTATGTATTAAAATTTACTGCAAAACCAATAATAATGCAAATACATTAAAAATAATTTAAATACAACACAAAACGATCTTGATTTGCAAGAAATAACAATTATTTAAGGTTTTCGAAATACAAATCAGCTGATCACATATGTCAAGTTTTTTTCGGGAAAAAAGGTGTACTATAAACAAAAAACATTGACTGTAGCATAAATTTATTGAATATATTTTACAAATTTATATATATCCTTGTATTAATGCTATTATTAACTTGTAGTTTAGTTTATTATTTAACTAGTTTGAACTGTTTTTTGACTCTTATCATACACAAAACTGAAAATTTTGCACTAACTAAACATCACTACTGGCAACCAAAAACATTAATTTAACACAAATTTATTGAATATTTTTAACCAGTTTATACATAATACTTTTATAAATGTTATTAACAATTCCTAGTTACATTATTAAATTATTTTTTAACACTTTTTATACAAAAACTGAAGATTTTGTATTAACATAAATTCACTATTGGCCTCCGGATATTTGTAAATATTTTTAATATTTCATTTTGACGTTTAAGTAAAAAGGTCAATGGGTTTTTATCTTTTTCTATCATTTTTTTAACAAGGGACTACATCACATATATATGATCTCTGTGTGATGTCATATTTACGTCTTGTGTTCACTGGGAAGGCTCTGATGGAATCATAAAACTACCCATAAAATGGCAAAAGGTTGTAGATAATAATTAATAGTGGTGCTGACTGCTGGGTACATATGTAATTTTTTCGTTGTACTTTTTTCCGTCCTCCTTTTTACAGTAGAAAAAATAGTCACCTTAATATTATATTTTAATACGAATATCAAAAAATAAATTTTAAATCAGGAAATCAGTGATGTAAGCCTCGACTCGTTTTCAAGCATGACTTGATAAAATATCCATTCGACGAAATATTAGCGGCGCACGCGTTCCCCGCATATATATGTAGGTGACGGTGTGGAGCCGGCTTTATAATAATGAATTTCGACCATTATAAAATATTTTTCGTTAAAGTAACGGTTAAGATGTATAACGGCTAGAAACGAAAAATTAGACCATTCTATTTGTCAATTTTGACAAGCGTCAATAACAACTGTAACCAAAGACAGTGGCAAACAGAAAATCATATTTCTGCAGGATTGTTAAAAAAGTAGTACCAAGAGATTTCGTATTTTACCGGATTACAAATTAAAACATGGAACAAGAATTTGACATTAAAACTGAACTATCATCCGAAGCTATTAAAAACAATTTAACCGAAGGGGTAGGTTTCAAAACTCATTTCTTATAGATTTTATTTTTAATCCTACTGTAATTCTAGACATCAATAAATGTTTTGGGATTTGATATAAAATTATTGGATGATTCCACAGATAAAAAAAAAGAAGCTAACCAAAGCAAGGAACTCACAAGAGCCAAGAAAAAAACACCTATAAAAATTATTATACCGACATTAGTAAGATCTCTTTATTTATTTTAGTTGTCGCTATGTCCAATTCTTATCACTAACAAGCAACGGAAACATTGATATGAACCAAAAATTGCTTTTTTTTCACTGATCCAGTTTTTCTATTATTCCCTCTGTCCCTACAAAAGTTTTTTCTATTGATGCAGCACGTATTTCCGAAAATAAATTCTGGGTTAGCTCTAAGAACGTACGGGATAATCTGCAAGATGCTTTATAGATTTTTACTTTTCCAATATGGGATGTTATTGCTTTTGGGTTGATTTTCGAAATCGGAATTTTAATGATATCTTCTCATTTCAAACCGCCTGAAGCTGTTCGGCCTATTTATAACCGGTTGTCTATAAATATGTGTGTGTATCGTTTTATGGTGAACAAGATTTTTCCTACGAATTCTGAACAACGGAGGGCCCAATATAAATGAAAATGGTCACAATCTTTCTATCTCAGCTTAACTTAGGGACCATTCCTTTTCTACCGAAATTGAAGGATATGTTTTTACAGATTTCCAAAAAACTGAAAATCTTATTTTTCAAAAATCATGAGTATGAGTAATGCTTTAAAGCTCATTGATAAATCGTTTTGTTTGACGGTTATTTGTAATAAAATTTAAATAAACAATTATCTCTATCTTATTTTTTTAGTTTTACATAAAAATGAGTAGGAATTTTTACGTTTAATTTGTTTTGTAAACGAATGAGCTCTGAATGAAACTAGTATGCATATGATCCGTAAATAAATCTGAATAAACTTAAACATCGAAGATCTGCCAAGATTGTGATCAGTTTTGTCTCATATTTTTCCAATAATTCGAATTGTTCCCATTTTTTTGTTTAGGTTGGATTTGGACAATTTTTTTTATATAATTTTGTCCATACTAAAATTTGATGCGATAAAATAAAGTATGTGATTTTGCCGTTATTTGTTGTAAATTTTCTTTTTCCTATTATAAATAAATTTGATTATTTTTGTAAGAAAATGGTAAGTGTTGCAACTAAAAATTTATCTTATTATTATCATGCTACTTTTAAACGGTTTTGGGAAAATAGAAACAAATATAAATATTGTTCTTTTTATAGTATAATCGAATGAATAATAAACAATTGGAGCGATTAGTTAATTTGTGTACAACAAATGAAGATATTTTAAACGATCGGCTCCATGTTCCCAATTTTACCAGAAGACGAAAAGAATTATGGGAAGATTTTGCAAAACAATGCAATTCTTTGGGAAATTCACAGCAACAAAAAGATACAACGGCATGGAAAAGAGTAAGATAGCAATTTTCAAAAATTTATTTGTTATATTTTTTTTAATTATAGGCATGGCTCGACTATAAAAAAAAAATTCGAAACAAGATAAAATATAAATCATTTTACAAGAACACAACTAGTGGTGTAGCAGTACCAAAAAAGCTAAAGTTCTCTGATTTGGAGCAAAAGGTAATTAAGGCATGCAATTTTCAAATCGTTGATAGGAAAGCGTCCCGAGAAGGGGAAATCAGACGAGAGCAGACGAATAATCGAACGGAATCAGACAATAATGTTTTAAGCAGCTCTCCTGGTCCATCACGAGATCAAGATTTGGGTTCCGAAGTTGTGCTCGGTGTGGATTCACATCCAACTTCCCCAAACTTGTCCAAAGAGTGTAATTATTCGGAACAAAATATATTGTTAGGGCAGGAAAATCTTGTAACACAACCAAATATTTTTTCTAAAGAAAATGAAACTCTTCCTCATCTATCTAATTCCCCAGTATCCTCTACATTCCTCATCGTTAACAACTCCCTCCCTCTCCTTCAACCCACTCCTTCCTTTTACCTTACAAACACTCCTTGTTTACCGCCAATAACTTACCAACAACGACCACAAGAGACGTTACCACCGGCGGCATCAGTGCCAATAATACCAGAAAAACCAAGGAATCGTAGGAGATCAATGTATTCCACGTTGTTGGCCCAAAACAGTATGCAATCTCTTAGGCTGCAGAGAAAAACGGCTAGTCAACTTCTTAAACAATCCAGACTTTTGATGCAAATTAATGAAGTGTCACGGGAAAGGATAGAACTAAAAAAGAGGGAGCTGGATTTAAGAGCGGAAGAAATTAAAATCAAAAAATTAGAGATAGAAAGTAAGTTACATATAGCGTGGTATGTATGATAATTGATAACCTTAGTTTGTTCGATCACTTATTTTAATTTAATTTTCACAGTTACTATAGTTATTATTTTATTTATTCAATAGAAAAACTGCAACAAAACGAAGACTTATTAAAAATTGGAAAAGATATCTTTGTCACATTAACAACAATTTTAGAAAAAAAATAAATTCCTTTAGTTTATCTAATTTATAGATTATTTTTATCAATTATTATATGAATTAATATGTAATGAATTATTATATGATTATATAACCAGTATGTTAGTGTTTTAACCAAATTAAATAAACTTTAACTTTTTTAAAAATAATTCTTTAAAAATATTTTAAAATTGTAATTTTGCGGTCGTATGAGTTATCAATTCACCCCACATAAAATTTCAACTAAACATCTGTTATAAATTCCACGAAGGATCAAAGAAAATAAAAACATGAAATATTATAAATGCAAATAACTACATCGAATATTCTTAGAATTGCCTCGAGGTTTCTTTGTAAATAACCTCAAAGTGTGAGTAATCGAGAAATTAAGCAAGATTATATATAAGGAATTCCTTTTGTAGAACAAGACAAGAATTAGTTTTAAATTAACTGCGATAATGTAAGTTTTTAGACTGCGATATTGGAATGTGATTACTGATTAGATGAAATTAATTATATTAATTTCATTATATTAGATGAAATTAATTGTAAACGTAACGCTCTATCGTTGAACCACATTTTGTGTATTATTTTGGACGCTTTGAACTGGAAATTTCTACAATCAACCGTTGGAGTTCTTTATGCTATAATTGGAAGAATATTCTAGATAGGAATATTGTGTGCTGCATTGTTTTGTGAAACCGGTGTTGAATACTTAATAAAAACCAGGTGGTTTTGCTTACTAACCAGTAGGGCAACCAAAAGTATGCACTAAAATGTTTTTTACAGCACTTAATTCAAAAATATTAAGCTTGAAATCTGTTTGATTCAGGTAAAACTACGACTTTTAAGCCCTATTTGTTAGAGCATATTTTTGCATAGTTTACTCCAAAAGACATATTAGGGCATATATTTCACCAAAAGTCGATATTTTTGTATATTTGTTACATTATTATGAGTTTTTTCTAGATTTGATGGTGACAATATGAATAAAAATATTAACTTCGAAAAATTGGGTCCTTTTGACTATCGTGGCAGTAATATTTAGCGTTCCGTATTTTGAAAATAGAACACTAGTAAGAGACTTTGGTGTTCTTATTAGTCCGATCGACCAAGGTCTTAAATCGGCTAAAAAACGGCTTGCCTGTAACTGTTAATCCTAATTATGTTTTGTCCTTTTTTAAGCAGCTTAAAATTCGTATGAAAATTCTGCCGTTTTTTATGGCATTCAAATATTAGATATTGAATTTCTTTTAAGAAGATTGAATTCTATTCTTTAGAGTGTTGGCACATTATCGAAAATTTTTGTGTTTTTTATTTACTTAGAATGTGGCCGATACATAAATTTGGTAAGTTTCAGAATTGTATACAATTCAATTGTACAAATACAATAGAAAAGTTAATCAAAATACTAGCAATCTCATTTATAAAAATGCTATAGCAACCTCTTAGAAATTGGTACTGGAAGTCTGTGTTGTTAGAAGGGCAAGGAGTGGAAAGTAAAAACGAAATTTTTTGGAAGCGGTCGAGTCGAGTCGAGTGTCATGGAAGGTTGAACTTTTTAAGGAAGAATGCAACTCTTTTATATAAGTTTCTTAACCCTTGGGTTTGGTATAACACTGTAAATGCGTTATTTTTATTTTATACCAGACTTAACTCAGAACGTAATTCACGAATATGATAAAATTTATCGCTAAAAGTAAATTGAATTTTAAAGGAAAACCTCTACGATCTCTCTGAAATTTGTTGCTCTGTGTTTGAGGTGCTATAAGCCGCAAGTGAAAAACGTGAAAAAAGTGGAAGTGTCAAGAATGGTTTATTATTTTAAAGATTTCAATTTTAGGTTTAATTTTCGGATCCTTAAGTTTTGAAATATAATTGAAAATATGTTTTTTTTGATCTATCAAATTATTTAAATTTTCTTTAATTCCGCACAAACATTTTGATAAAATTTATGGCGAATGTGAATTACGGGTATTGTGAAAAAATTCTAATAATTTAATTTTTTCTGGATTGCTTCTTTGAGCAGTCCATTTATATGCAGTACGGACAGGGAAGTCCTCTGCGTTCTATCACTATAACTTTGAGTGATCTAGTTAGTTTGCACAACTCGATTGATAAGTAAAATGGCGAAAAGAATATGTGTTATGAATGACGCATCTGATTTAATATTAGCATAATTGGTGGCGATATTTATAAAACTAACGAGATGAGCAACAGTGTGAAGATGTTGAAGGAAATCAAGATTTTATTTTAACTTTCGGTCATCTACAATTCGTATAGCATGTTTTTTAACAGACTCTTATAAAGCATGAGGGAAACAGATGCAGTGCACCAAGTTTGACAACTTTTAATTTTTTTTACATCTTTTGAGGAGGCCAATTTTTCTAGACGTGCTTTTTTTCATCGACATTTTAAGATCGTTACAGAGTAGGTCATTGAAAATTGTGACTCCCAATGGACAATGCATACGCATTCGTGTATTTATCCGCGACACATACTAATTTAAATATCGTTGGTGAACTCAGCCTTCGTTTTGCAAACAAACAAAAGAGCTGTATTTTGGTAGAATTATTAAAATTGGTCACTACAATCGAGGACATTTTTTAGGTTCTCGTTTCATTTACGGTAGAGTCTCACCGAGGACCATTTTTTTGGTCATGCATTTGTCCTTTGAATATTGGAGATCTAATGACTTGTGATGTGTACTATCGTCTGCAAAACTATTTTTTGGGTTACTGATGATTTTCAACGTTTATATAGATTAAAATTTTTTCGTTGGTATAAATTAAAAAGAGAGACGCAAAATTGAGCCTTGGATTGGTGTATAATTTAAAATATCACATTCTATTCCTTTTTTGAGGACGAGCTGGACATTGACTAACTTCCACTTGAACAACAGTGTGAAAGAAAAAGGCCTGTGGTACTATTTGTGAAAGAATTCGGTTAAAGTTGGTGAAAATTCTATTCAAAATGTTTTTAGAATAATACGTTGGTACGTAATCTTTATTGGTTTTAAACCACCTTAAAAGGTTTTTAATAGTTTTGACTTTTGGGTTTGAAAGAAGTTCTATCATTGAAACTCCTGAATACAGAATTTCTTTAGGAGTTTCCAAGAATAGTCACAGAGTTTCGCGAACAAATTATCTTTCTTTGCAGGTTCAGTGACGATCAACGTCAATATATTGCAAATATTTGAGAGGGTGTTTCGTTATTGAAAAGGAAACGAATTTATTAATTCCAAATTGAAATGGTTTCCGTACAGTTTTGAGCAGAAACATTTACACCGTCGATGTAAGAACAATAACGATCAAAAGGGAAACTTTGGCAAAATTTTGAAGACTATATTAATTGGTAACAATTTTTGAGAAGTAAAGAAACGAAGTAAGAAGTAAAGAAAGTTTGGGCACTTGAGATTTTAGTAAATAAATGTTGATAACTGATGCAATTAATAATAATTAAGAGTGGTCAACTTCCACTACTACCATTACCGACACTCGTAATGTCTCGGGTCTACAGTATATAATAGCGAATAAAAGCTCAGATCTATAGCTTAGGTATCTCAGATAAGCTAGTCCCGCGCCTATGATCAAAGCACTATGACCTTTTAGGAATCGAATTAAAAAACGAAACTCCAAAAACATATATTTCCACGAGGTTTCTCACGGTTGTTAGAGCATATTTTAAATGCATAAAATAGGTTTTTTAGAGCATATTGATAGCGCTTAAGTGCGTTTCATAGTATTTAATTTTGTATCATTTGTATAACCCTATGTTTCACTATTTTTGCATTGACTAAGTTATAATTTCTTCACTGAAAAAAACATGTCCTATTTCCAATCGAAATGCAACTGTCTCAACCTCACCGTGCGGTCACATATGGCGAATGAAACTACGAAATTGCTTCAACAACTCTACAATTATAAATCGATGAAGTTGAGACAATCACACGAAATATTTATGTGAGAATAAAATATAGTTCAATTGATCTCAAATACTTAAACTTTAAAATGAAAAATTCATGATATAAGGCCGAAGAAAATTTTTTTCAGGGAAATAGTTATTATCTTTATTCAACTACTGTTATATTGGATATAACACTTTATATTTTAAATAAACCTCATTCTGTTGTTAGGAAAATATTATCATTGTAGTTGTCCCAATCACAGTGAAATTGTTTGCAAATAATTTTTCTTTGCATGAATAATCAACTGCCAACTTCGAGATGAGGTTGTCATGAACTTCAATTTTTTTTCAGTGTTTGCATTAAAACAGGTTCTTCTTATATCCATCTACATTTGTTATGCTAAGTTGATCAGTAAATTTATTTGAAATTAAAAGGTTGTGCAGGACTACACAACCATTTACTGGCTCACAGTGGGTCATATTATTTTAATTTCCATTCTCCGAGGTCCATCTAGTGATAATATATTTCAAAAACTTTGCCCGTTGATTTTACTCCTTTGTTTTTGTACACCTCATTAAACATTACTTCAGCTTATTTTCAAGAGCAAGGTTGAAGCGGATAGCCAGAATCACCTAAATTATAATATTAATTATAAAAATAAAACTTATTCTTATTTAATCTTACCAAGGAGCCAGTATTTCTGTTGCTCTATCGCTATGAATTCGTTTTTTAATCATGGCATGTCCAAGATATTTTGCATTGACCTTCCATTGACCTTCTTGATCCCTTCTGAATCTGAATTAGAAAAATATATATGATTTTGGATAGTATTGTAATTTGGTAAGTATTACAATTGTCAATTTGTGAATTAAGGGAAACAGACACATGCATGCCGGTTCCTAATTGCATTTCATTACAGAAAATGCTATTTGCGTGCCATCTACGATTCCAATTATTATACCTTTTCTGAGAAATCTGTAAAAATTTAACATTATATATTTCTGTATTGTAACTTAAAATGATATGTTTATTTAAACACAGGAACACAACAATTTAATAAGTTTTTAATAATAATTTTCTCTGGAGCCCTATCCTCGAATCTAAGAAGATTTTATCTAGCGCATGGTTTTTTGTGACACATGAACACAACAAATTAAAACCAATTAAACTTAAAAACAAAACATGTATACACATTAAAATGAGTTTACAGTCGATTTGATTGTGCGTCTTTTAAAGTTAAGAGGAAAAGTGAAATATTTGAACATTGGGCATAAGATATTTACATCGAGTGAGTCTATCCATTTTACTACATCGGGGGAGTGGCCAAATGTATGTCTGAGATGTCGCCATTGTATCGTCTAATGGTAAACACAGTTTATTAATATTGAAGGATTTTATTACAAAATATTCTTGCAATTTACGATACATAATGAAAAGGCAATAAACCCGCTATACACTTGACCATAGCTCGCATAATTCATGTCGCTATACACTTATTTAACAAAAGCTAAAACGCACGCTGTTTAGTATTGTGTCAAAATGGCATTTAAAAAAATAAATGCTTGACGGATTCAATTTTTAATATTTGTATAAAAGCAAAATAGTGTAGGATGGACATTTGATAACAGTTTTGTTTACAATATTTATTTTAATTTTTCTAGCTACAAAATTTCAAATATTCAAATATTTTGACAGAAAATATTATGAACATAACTTGCTATTGATCGAGCTAACGTGAGATATCACATACTGGCAACAGCAGTAAAATATCACTAGCCAAGTTGATATCTTAGAGGTGCTGTTGGATGAACTCTATTCAGTCAACGGTAGCACCCTCAATCTTAGCTATGGAATATTCCTTGATGATGGCACGCTTTTGCGTGCTCGAAGCATCGATCTTTCATATAAATCTATGTATGGGCTTTAACCATTGAGGAAGGAAGGGCCCAGCATTATTTTTTTTATTAATAAAATGTGTTGTGTAATAGGGTTTAGAATATGTGTCACAACAACACATAAATACCTTTTAAGACCTAGGTCTAGACCTGGGTCCCACAACAACTAGCGTTCTAAAGTGTAGATTAACGCTTTTTTAAAACATCTGTGGGTTGAAGCCACCTGAGACTAAGTGTTCCGGCAAACTATTCCATTTGTACGCAGTTCGGACAAAGAAGTCTCTCTGCGATCTGCCAGTAAGAAAGCGCGGGATCTTTACCGTTTCACCGGTTGCGGTAGCCAATTGCCGAGTGGAACGGGGGTAAGAATAAGTTTGAGGCATGATGCCGCTGATTTCAACTGAGCACTGCTGATGCCGATATTTGTAAAAAACAACGAGGTCAGCAACAGTGCGACGATGTTGTAGGGAATCAAGTTTTGATGTCAAAGTTCGATCACCCACAATTCGTATATAGCTCGCTTTTGAACAGATTCCAAGAGGGCCAAGATGGAAAAAGAGGCAGCACCCCAAACTTGACAGCAGTACTCCATACAGGGACGAATATAGGACTTATAAACATGGAGCAGTTGGTATGGAGTGAAAAATTTTTTGCATCTATTTAGGAGACCGAGTTTTTTAGACGCGCTTTTTGCCATCGCCATTACATGATCGTTCCAGAGTAGGTCATTTGAAACTGTGACACCCAATAAACGAATGTTTTTACATTCACCTATTGGTTCATCACACATACTAAATAAAATATCTTTGGGGAACTCGGTCTTTAATCTGGAAACAATCAACAGCCGTGTTTTGGTAGAGTTGAAATTGACAAGGTTTTGGTCACCCCCAGTCGGCGATTTTATTTTTTAACGTTCACGTTTATGGCAGCGTCTCTCCGGGCAGGATTAATTCGTTCGTGCATTTTACCTTTTGAAGGAAGGGGCTCGAACGACTTGTGCAGAGTACCATCATCTGCAAAACTATTTATTGGGTTGCTGGTGATTTTCAACAATTCGTTGATATAAATCAAAAATAGGGTTGGGGACAATACTGAGCCTTGGGGTACACCAGCGTTAATTAGTTTAGACTCAGAAGAAAATCCGTCTAAGGTTACCGAAATGTATCGGTTGGATAGAAAATTTTGAATCAGCTTCACAACATTGGGATGAAAACCGTACGCAACGAGCTTGTTGATTAAGTTGGCATGCCAGACTCGATCGAATGCCTTGGAGATGTCTAAAGCGATAACGTATGTTTCACCACCTTTATCAAGTATGTTGTTCCAACAATGCGCTACATAGTTTAATAGATCGGTAGTTGATCTTTTGTTTCGAAAACCGTATTGGCTGTCGGCTATTAAATGATTTTCTTCCGGAAATTTTGAAATATGTGTATTAATATAATGCTCGTAGACTTTGCATAGGACCGATAGTAAAGCTATTGGCCTATAATTTGAGATATCGGATTTTGTTCCCTTTTTGGGGACGGGCTAGACATTTGCCAACTTCCAGCACGAGGGAAATATACCAGATTTGTAGGATTGGTAGAATATTTTAGTCAAAGTTGGTGCAAGTTCTTTGGAAAAGGTTTTTAAAATAATGGGTGGAATATTGTCCATTCCTGAGGCTTTGTTGATGTTTAACCGCTTTAAAAGTTTAGCGACTATTTTGGGTTTGAAGTGAAGTTCATTCATATTAACTCCTGAAGACTGAACTTGGGGTATTTCTTTAGGAGTTTCCAAAACAGTGGAGTTCAGAGAAAGCGTTCAGCGAACAATTTAGCTTTTCTTGCGGGATCATTGACGATTAAATCACCATCAATAATAGGGGGAATAGAAAATTTTGTACCAGAAATTAAAGAATTAATGGCACTGTAGAAACTCTTGTCAGAAACAGACATAGACGTAAGTTTTGAGGCTTTCGCTCTGTCAATTTGAGACTTTTCGTTTGAGATAATCTGGTTAGATATTTTGTTGGCCTTTAGGTATTGGGATCGATTAGTGGGAGTTTTGTTATGAATCTAAATATTAAATGATCTACGTTTGTTTCTAAGTGCCATTTGGCAGCTTTCGAATAGAAGTATTTTTGTTTGGGTTTTACTATGGAGAAAGGGACAAATTTATTGATAGGAAATTGGATGGTTTCTGTAAAGTTTTGAGCAGAAACATTTACATTGTCAGTGTAAAAACAATGACGGTCAAAAGGGAAACCATGGAAAAAATTTTGAAGACCACTCTTATCCATTTTTGAGTAGTGAAATATTTTACGGGGTTTGGGAGCTGTAGTTTTAAGTAAATCAGTTTTGATAACTGATGAGATTAAATAATGATCAGAATTTCCAATACTACCTTTAGCGACATCGACACTCGTAATATCTGGCATTGTGGTAAGATAGAGATCTAAAAGAAAACTATTATCACCGCCATTACGGGGAGTGAAAGTCGGGCTTTTAACAATTTGGAATAGGCCCTGAGACGCGGCAAAAATTTCTGCCAGTTTTCCACTATTGTCAACATCGTCGGTCGATTTGGAGAATTCCAACCATGATCTGTTGTGGACGTTGAAGTCACCGGTAACGATAACTTCACAATTAGGGGACTTTGCTCTAATCTCGTCCACAAATTTTGTCAGTATATTAAAAAAGTTTGGGTTACGTTTGTTGAGGGACCGGTGTAAAGCTATTGTAAAAAAAGTCATTTCTGGAAGACAAATCTTTAAAACCATTGTATTGAAGCCGTCACCGTGTAGTTCAAAATTTGGAAAGCGCGTGTACGCAACACTCTCATGAATCAATGCATATACGCCCTGATCGAGTTTGAAAGCTGATTCGAGCCTATATTTGGAGTTAAGCGAATTTATAAAGAGAAAATTTTCAGAAACTTGTGTTTCTGTAAGGAATAGAATGTTCGGTTTGTCGTGCTCAAGATGATGTTGCATGTGGTCATGGTTAGCGTTTAATCCGCAGATGTTTTGAACATGTATTTTAAAATTTTTTATTGAATCATATATGTTTTGTACCTGCAAATTCCGTGAACGTGGACGTTCGCTTTATGGGCGGGTGGATTGCGCAAATTTGCTTTACCACTTGCAGACTTATTTTTTTTCGGTTGTACTGCCATATATATATCAAAATGTTTATTTTATTTTTTTATGTTTTATTTTAAAATGGATAACTAAGTAAAAAATCCTATCATACAATAAAATATGACATATGCCAATATTTCATGATAAGATGAAGAAATAATAACAAAATAATAAGTGAAAAAGAAATTGTGAGAAATTTGCAGAAAACAAAACATAACTAAATACCAATAATCCAGCTGATGCAGCGCACCCCAGACGCACCGCCCACCACCTCAATCGAGGCACAAAGCCCACACATAACTACGTGTTGGTCCGATTCCTCGGAAGAGCTAATGAGCGGTACCGCTACGGAACGCTGCCCAGCTAAGACTGGAAGTGCTGCCGTTGACTAATTAAAGTTCGTCCGCCAGCACCCTAAGATATCATCTTGGCTAATGACATCTCCTGCCATTGCCAGTGGTATGTGATATCTCACGCTAACTCATATGTCAATGGCAGGGACTGGAGTACGCAGGGTAGTCAGACCCGTAGATCAACATTGATCATAATCGATCAAAATCGATCCCTCCTGCGGGGATAATAGGATAAAAGAATATGCCGCTAGCTGAATTATTGGCAACCGCATTTTAGTTTTGTGCCTGCAAAGTGATAAAACAAGTTTGGTATTTACCTTTTATATTTTCTATCCTATCATGAAATATTGGCCTATGTCATATTTTATACGTGATTGGATTTATTGTTTAGTTATTTCTTCTATAAAAAAAATAAAAAAAACAGATTTGCGTCCATCAGCACCTTAGAACGCATGTTGTTGTGGGACCTTGGTCTTAAAATGCTTTTGTGTTGTTGTGACACATATTGTAATTCCTACTACACAACACATTTTAGAAAAAAAGTAAATAATGCGTCTTTAAATTTAGCATAGTACTAGTTTTTATATAAGACTTCAATGTATGCGTGAACATAGTTGAAGAAAAAAACATAGCTGACATGATTTCGCTCAAGTGCAAAGTCATTTTATTGCCTTATATACAAAAAACATAGTTCACAGAGTTGAGTTAACTTAGCTCAAGTGTATAGCGGGGCCTTACGAGATTCAAGTTTGTTTGAAAATCATTTAAAACAGTAATTTTGGGTGAAATCTAAATTGTTACAACTTGCATCCCTCCATCAGGGAAACAAGTAAATTCAGAGACTACGAAACATTTCTCCACACTTATTTCATACTAAAAACAACAGCAATGAGAAGAGATATAATCATTCTAGAAGACTTTATTGCCAGAACAGGAAAAATGGAAGATAGGAATAAAAATGACGTGGTTGGAAAAACATTCCAACATGAGAGATCAAATGAAAATTATTTGTATTGGAACAATTTGCAACCCTTAATAATTTAAAAATTGCAAGTTCCTGTGGAAAGTACTTTGTCCTGAAACATGAACAAGAGGTGCAAACTCATCTCGTCGGCTGGATCATATTTTAATTAAAAATCAAAATCGTTCTCTATTCATAACAATGTTCAAAGGTGCGAAATGTTTCATACAAAATAACTGATTATAAACTAATCAATGTAAAAATATCGAAGTGAAACAGTATTTCCAAAAGAACACCACAAATAGGGCTAAAAATAATACACAAGTTACTAATGAAACTAGCCATAGAGATTGGAATCTACAGCTATTAATCAAAATAACAAATATTTTGTTCACCAAATAAGCAAGGAAAAACCTCACAAATCTACAAAACACATAATCTTTTTTCCAAAAAACAAAGATTTGTACATGATTATCTAAAAGAAAAAATTTCTATTCATCCCGCGTTTTTTTGTTTCTCTTTCCTACCATTTCAATCGAATTCCAATCAAACAAGAAATTTTCCAGATATCCAAACGGAGACAGATTGAAATATAATGCAGAAAACATGCTGTTCTTCACAAACACCAAAATCATATAAAAAGGGAGATGCTAAATTTTCGATATCAACAAACAAAAAATATTACCTTCAATCAATATGAAATACTACCTTCTACACACATAATGCCTTTACCAATTACCAAAAGTTCTTCTCATTCTGTTTCAAATTTACTTTTGATTTGTTTGTGTACAAAACAGAAAACAATTTTCTGTACATCTGACTAGATTTAATGAGAACGATGATGTTTTAAATCAATTACGGTACCGTGTGTATAAGACCAATAATAAATTAAAATATTGTTTATGTTGATAAATATGTTATACCACAAAAATAGACTTTTGTTTGTTTTATTTGTTACTCAAGATACTACTACTCAAGAACAATATCCAGAAAACAAAACTTTTCACAACCCTATAACACAACACGCGCCACAGGGCCCTTATAATCATCTTAAGGGATTTTCCTATATGTTTTTTTTTTTTTTTTTTTAATAAAATGTGTTGTGTAGTAGGAATTACAATATGTGTCACAATAACACATAAAAACCTTTTAAGACCAAGGTCCCACAACAACATACGTTCAAAGGTGTTGATGGACGTAAATCTTTCTTTTTTGTTTTTTATATTTTTTGTTAAAGAATGGATAACTAAAAAAAAAATCCTATCACTGATAAAATATGACATAGGCCAATATTTTATGATAGAATAGAGAAAATAAAAGTAAATTAAAAATTAAATACCAAATTTTGACAAAACTTTGCTGAAACAAAACAAAAATGTAGTTGCCAATAATCCAGCCGGTTGCATATTCCTTGATCCTGTGACGCACTGTCTTTCTTAAAGATTAAAGCCCACACATAGTGAAGGCTCGTTTCCTCAAGGAAGCAATAGCGTCTCATCATCAAGGATTATTTCAAAGCTAAGATTGAGGGTGCTACCGTTGACTGAATACAGTTCATCCGCCACCACCCCTAAGATGTCACCTTGGCTAGTGATATCTCACTGCTATTGCCAGTGGTATGTGATATCTCACGTTAACTCGTATGTCAATAGCAGGGACTGGAGTACGCGGGGTTGTCATACCCATAGATCAAAAATAAAAAAAATAAAAAAAACAATAAAAACTGATCCCTCCATGCGGAGAAATGTTGAATGTCAGTTTTACTGTCACCTAGGCGTTACTAACCATATAGCAAAACAATATTAAAGCTATATGTTCACCATAAGTAAACCAAATATCGTTCCATAATTAACCACAAAGTAAAAAATTTACTGGATGACGAAAAGACGAAATATAAAGTTTAAATATAGTAAAGTGTGATGCCACTAATTACACTTTGTTAAACTCAAGTAGTGTTTGTTAAGGTTGTGATGTCAAAGACAAAACGTATAAACTAAGCTAACCAACTAACCCGGATCGATCCCGTAAAAATTCGGATTTTGTGCTCGATAATAAGACGAAAAGTGCCCTGGACTGGATTTGATCATAAATACGCGAAATACCTGAATTTTGTGAGAAGAAAAAATAAAAAATGAAAATAAGAGGATTTTCTTCATGCAATGACTTTTGAAAGAATATTTAAATTTCAACGATTCTGTATTGATTTGTTCATATATATTACAGTTGATGACTTCTTAACTGATATTTTATAAATATTCAAAAATAAAATTTCCGTTTACATATCCATTTTATTTTGTTGCTCGCGCGACTCGTGTATTTGATTATCGGCTTATTTATAAACGAGCATTAATTTC
The DNA here is from genome assembly GCA_963693315.1 of Diogma glabrata. Classification (NCBI taxonomy): domain Eukaryota; kingdom Metazoa; phylum Arthropoda; class Insecta; order Diptera; family Cylindrotomidae; genus Diogma; species Diogma glabrata. Next base: position 111,380,628 of record OY856188.1, read on the forward strand.
AAAAACTGAAAAATTCGACAAACCAGTGTATCATGAATGCCCGTTGGTAATATCGGTCGGTTAGCTACTGGTCCGGCAAGTGCATCAAGTGAGAGAACATTTTCCCATATAAAGAACATTTGGCCGCCAGAAAAAAGAGCACTAAAAATGAAAACGTTCGCGCTCGAATGTTCAAGCTCAACTGGCAAGCAAAATGTACTGAGTTTAACAAAAAAATCAAGAATGACAAAGTTTTTACATAAAATACGTCAGGTGGATAAATACCGTGTAGTCAGAAAAATTTTTCAATTCTCCGAATATCAAGTGTTGTGGCACTGAGGAATATTCTTGCAAATTTCGATAATAATTAACTACACAAAACTTTAGTATTTCGAATTTTATTTATTCATACACGATCTCATACACTTTTCTTCAGCTGAACTTTCAGTGATTGATTGCTTGATTGAATTGATTGTTTTAATATTTTCACTTGAACTTTTCAATTGAGTGACTTAAATTCTAACTTAACTAATAAAACTTTTCTGACTTACTAATGTATTCCAACTGAATTAAATTAACTGAATTTAGTAACTGACTATTACTTTTACAACTGATAGAATTAAATGTTTTACAGACTGAACTTTAATGACTTGATTAACTTTAGAAAACTGACTGAATTAACTGACTGATTCTTACCACTAATTCCTTAGACTACCTCAATTTTTAGCTTTTAACACTATATCATTTTATTTTATTGATACAGTTTTAATTATTTCTTAAACGTTTACAAAAATTATTTTCAATTAATGAACAAAATATTACTGTTTATGTTGTTTTTTAATTTTTCAATAATATATAAACTAAATATTAACCGAAATGCGGTTACGAGATTTTGAAATACAGCTTAAAAATTTGATTTATTTTATTAAGTAAATTTGTTGTTTAAATTCGATGTGCATGTGTTAGTGCTCGTGCACAACACAAGGCGAACGAAACAGCTAAAGTTGGTAGTTCTGATGAGTTTAGCGACGCAAAGACGTAATTTTCAAATAATATTTTTTTCAGCAATTTTTTTTTCTACCAAATAAAAGTAAATTGTTTAAAAATAAATAAAAGTTTTATTTTAATTTTAAAAGTAAATTAATTAATGTATGGTTCCTTGTCAAAGTAAAATTGTTGTTTTTATATTTCCTTTTTTATATTTTTTTTTTCCGGACTTGTCTCAAAACATACTTGCACAGCTTAGTATAAACCGATTTGTAAAACACATCAAAATTTTGTATAATAAAAGAAAATTTTAATTCAATATTTGACGTCACTATTTTAACTACAACAATAGTAACATTAATCCCTTAAGGGTTTTAACTTTTTTATTAACCAATCATAGAAGAGAAGATAATATAAAATTCACCACAAAAGTCTTATTTTTGATTGGTTAATAATTCCATTCATAGTCCACAGTTCGCATGTTCAAACCCAGCTTCAAGGTTAACCCTGGTTACCGTCTTTCCCCGAACATAAGAACTGGTTCTTTTAAACGAATAGAAGAACGGGTTTGAATAAAAGAATCGGTTCTTTCATTCAAAATAATTTCACCACCATTTTCGAAGGACTGAAAGATACCAATATAATTGGAATTAATGGACTGAATTAATGTGATCAATATGTATAATTTTAATATTAAAAAAATAATATGTGATACATATTTTATATGCAATTTATTGTTTAATTTTTGACCAACATTATTATTTGACCAATTATTTTATTATTTGACCAAAATTAAAATTACCTAGACTAATATTTTGTTTCCTGAACAGAAGAACCGGTTCTTACGTTCGGGGGAACACGATAGTTTCGAAACGCACTCCTGTAATGTTGATGAACGTAATTTTTGTTTGTTTTTTTTTTTTAATTTTCTGCTAAAGAATGGATAACTAAAGGGTCATTCCAAAGTGACTAACGTAACATTTATACCAAAATTCACAACTTTGTTTACTTATAACTAAAATAGTAAAGATTATTTTAAGCACTTGTTGACTTTTTAAAATGTAAATCAAGTTTATTTATCTTAATCAGAAAGCTTTTTTATTTAAATTATAATTTTTAGATATTTTTTTAATAAAAATTTAAATGTGACTAACGTAACATTTTTTATATGTACCATTATAGTAACACCTACATTATGAACCAAAATTCTCTAAATGTTGAAAATGTACATAAAATTTATTGATCAGTTTCTTCAATGCAATTAATGTATTTTATAAAAAGCCAATAACTTTTTAAAAATATGTTAATTTTTCATAAATTGACTCTTTTGATTAAAATGATGTGTGACTAACGTAACGTGACTAGCGTAACATAATAAAAACAATAAAAGAATTCATGTATTTAGAATGCTTACCTCATTTATTTGGCAAGAAAAACAGTCCAATTTAGACACTCCAAACATAAGCTTTCAGAAAATTAAAAGTCTAAAACAATTCAGTTTATTATATTTGTGCTATATGTTAAATTCTTTTTAGATATATTTTATCTCATATTAAGCTTTTTCACAACCATGCGCTTTATATCATTCTAATCAAGAATACTAGATTGTAATTTTCAAATTTGTTGCCATATTCTTATAGTAAAATATATGAAAAATAAAATGATAGGTCACAGTTACAGTTTTGTGAAGAAAAAAAATTTAGTTTGTTGAAGGGTTGACTTTAAAACGGAATAACCCTAAACAATAAATCTTATGACATATAAAACATTATATATGTTAATATTTCATGACGTAATAGAGAAAATAATAAATAAAAAGTCAATTTGTTTTAAAAAATTGAAGGATCAAAACTAAAATGGGGTTGCCAATAAAATCTATGTAGTGGCATATCACATATGCCTTGATCATGCGATGCACTGTCATTGAGGAAATGATTAAAGCAGAAATATAAAGTTGTATGAAGGCTTGTTTTTCTGAGTAACCGGTAGTTCTTGGCTCGACCTCTATTAGGTTACAACTTCATTCCATTAGATATTTATATAATTACAACAATGTAGCTCTCACAATTTTTTTTTCTTTCTTAGGTATCGAAAGATGGATTGAAAAAACCTCACGAATGTACGGTTTGTCATAAGCAATTGAAGCATAGGAATAATTTAAAAATTCATATGAGAATCCATACAGGCGAAAAACCATATGAATGCGCCGAGTGCAATAAAACATTTACATTTCAACAGATGTTGAAAAAGCATATGTCTACTCATAATACTTGGAAATTACAGGTTAGGTATTTCTTCTTACAATTCTTAAATATAGATTCTGAAAACATATTGAAATAATATTTTTAATATCCAACAAAACAATAATAATCGTACAATAAACACGAAAAGTTTGTCCGTAATAAACTGAAAAGTATCTTAATAAAAACCAAAATGATTTTCAATAGAAGAACTACAAATAATTTTCAGTTACATTGATGAAAACATCTTGTTTCCAAAATCAGAGCTTCAATAGTGGTTGAAAAATATAAACCAACCAGCCTAAAAATATGGACGGGCTGAAATTTCAAGACTATATATCAACAACACTTCTGTCTTTGTTAAGGATTTTTATATAGTTTTCGGCAAGCTTCGGTAAGCTTTTATGAGAACATTGTTTTTAATTTTGAGCAGAGATGTACATATATTAAACATAAACTCTTATCTCTTAATTATTTATAAACTCTTTGTAAAATTACAAGTATTTTATTTCTGTGAATTCTTTGAATTCCCAGCTCACACCAAGTGAAGAAATTGATACCGATTCAAGATCGCGTCCATACTACAACAGAGAAGCAGCAACCTCCACATGCGGAAAACGCTCCGATCCACGAAATAACATCACCATCAGATTAAGACCCATTTTTTTCATTTTTCGATGCCGACAGGCAGAAGATCACTGCGCGTTTACGAATGAACGAAGTAAGCCCACATCAGAACGGAAAATCTGAAGCAGAAGATGTATTCAGAAGATGCATTTCATGTTTTAGTTTAAACGCTAAAAAAATTATAGCCATTTTTTTTTTTAAATTTAATTTTCGTCAAAATGATCGTCAACAATAACTAAATGATATCACTTTAAAAAAATTCGGGACATAGACCAAAATGCGCCAAAACAAAAGATATAAATTCGGAGTGCGTTCGAATACTTAATGAAGTCTTATTTTCATAAAATAGTAAATGACCATCTAAAAACGCGAGGTTCATTTAGTATTCGAACGTATTTTATTAAATGCAGTGCCAAATTTGTTGTCGATAGATCTTAAAAGGTATCTATATAGTATTGTGAGACTTGTGACACATATTGGACTTCCTAATACACAACATTTTTATTTAAAAAAAATTAATTGACTCAACATCAGTGTGCAGAACGGTTTTGATTGCTTTTTGCTTTTTACAAAACTCAATTAAAGACAAATATTACTTCGGTCTGAAAGACCTAAGTATTACATTCATGTGCCAAAAGTGAAATTCTTACCCCCACTTTTTTGGCATTTCTCGACGTTTTAGGACCTACTGATTCTAAAAATGCAAAAAAAATGTATGTCTGTCTGCCGCCCGTCACAACCGACAAAATCTAGAAAACGGCTGAGTGGATTTTAAAAATTTTGGTTTCTAAAAATAGGTACACTCAATGGTAATAACGATTTGTTCGCTAACTTTACCGTAAGTGTGTCAAAATAATCGTCAAGTGTGTCAAAACAAGGAAATATGCATATTTTTTGCTTAAAAACGTTCATTTTAAGTGATAATGAGTAGGAACAAAGAATACGGAGAAATCTTGATGGCCGGGATTAGTATGTGAGATCAAAAACTAGATTATTGCATTAGAAGTTTGTCAAAAAAATGTTGTCAAGTGTGTCAACAGAAAGATTTTCATTTATTTTTTTACCCAATTTTAAGGAAAAAAATAAAATTAATTATTTGTATGACATGAAATTTTATTATTAATATTGAGAATTATGGCACTATAAGTTTGTCAAAAAAATAATGTCAAGTGTGTCAAAAGAATGATTTTAATTCATTTTTTCCGAAAAAAATAAAATTAGTTATTTGTATGAAATGAAATGTGTAATGAACATGAAATTATTATTATTGAGAATTTTATTGCATTATAAGTTTGGCAAAAAATTATTGTCAAGTGTCTCAAAAAAATGATTTCATTCAATTTTTTAGATAATTTTTTGGAAAAAAAATTTAGCCGTTTGTTGACGTATATATAATTGAACATGAAAATGGACATGTAAATTTTTGAATTTGTTATAGTTTTTGACATATTTTTGGAATTTTGAAAAAAGTTTGTATTTTTGATTTTGTATGAATTTTTGAATTTTGGAAAAAGTTTCAATTTTTGATTTTGTTATAATTTTTGCAATATTTTTAGAATTTTGAAAAAAAAAAAATAGAATTTGCGAAATTTATATATATTTTAGAGTTTTGAAAAAAGTTTGAATTTTTGCTTTTATTTAATTTTTACAATATATTTGGAATTTTGAAAGAAAAATGAATTTGTTGTTTCGTAATATTTTCTCGAAACGCTAAGTGGGGAGGTTTTTGAGTAGTTTGCTGATTGTATATAGTCTTTTCACTAAATTATGTTAATTTATGATCTGTTATAGTTTTTCCGATAACGTATTGATGTTTCGTGTTAGTTTTGTAATACAAATCTAAACAGAGATAAAAAATACATTTACTTTAACCAAAAGTTATGTTTGATATACATCGCTGCCCAAAACTAAAAACCATGTCCTCATAAAAGTTTTTTGCTGAAAACTATATCAAAATCCTTAAACCAGTCTGAAGTATCTTGATATCTCAGAGCTTGAGATTTCATCCCCTGCATATTTCTTCAGATATCTCGAACGATTTTTGGAGAATTTTGAACGATTCTTTTTATTTCTAATTTTTTTATATTTTATTTAATAACATGGTGGAATTGTAGTGACCGACCGCCACAACACAACCGACGAAATCTAGATAACCGCTGGAGGGATTTTAAAATTTTTTTTCTAAAAATGGTAAGAGCCGAAAGGACGATGTGTTGATATTGTAATTAAACTATATGAAGGCCACTTCGATTCCACCACGTTAAATTAAATCCGAACGATAAAAAACCATTGTTCAAAATTCTCCAAAATCCATTCGAGATGTTTATATGATACTTTAATAAAATTTGACGATAGAGATTGTGTGGAATGATTTTTGAAACATATCATCAATTAATAGTAGTTTAATCAATGAGTGAATAATGAAGTAGTTTATTCTCAAGCAAAAGTTTAAAATTTGAGCGAGGCACGAGCGAGAATTTTAATTTGCGAGAGAATAAAATTCATTATTCACGAATCGATTACAATACTTTATTCTCTGACAAAGATTTTATTATAAAAAAGAATTGTGTATTATAAAAAATAAAAACATTTTCTTCAATTAAAACAATAAATCTTTATTGTTTTAATTGATAAATCAAATTTCTTAATAAAAAAACCCTGATGATAAAAAACGCCCTTCTCATACAATCAACCAATTTCAACTAAACGAAATAAGAGAATTACTCAAAATTTGATTTTTGAACAAAACTTATCAAAGCAATTGTGATTATAATTTGAAAATAATTTTAATGAAATCAAAACAATTTGACCAATTGGAATCATACCAATTGAATAAAATGTTCATTAGGCAATAGGTTAAGTTCATTAGGCTATAGGTTAGAAAACAATACAATAATACATACTATTATTATCGAAAAAACATACAAATAAAGCTGATATAATTAAATGGAAGAGAATAAAATTATTTTAATTTTAATTTTTTTTATTTTCTTTAATTAAACAAATAAGAAGTAAATAAAATAATACTGCATCCGAACTTCTAATTTCAGATCAAATCTGAATCGAAAAAACGAACTCGCAACTTCCAACCAAATTGTAATCAAGTCCACCAATGTACTTACAAAATCAAATATTTCGAAGTTCTAACACATACAAAAATAAATAGTTGTCAAGCGGTTGATTTTTTTAAATTTCAGAAAAAGTTTTTAAAGAAAATGTCTAAAGATTATTATCTGCGGTATTATCTTGGACACAAAGGAAATTTGGAGTTTGAATTTCGTCTAGATAGTAAACTAAAATATGCCAATAACTTTAATTATAAAAAATGATGCAATAATCCGAAAAGAAGCTTACGTACATCATTCCGTTATGGAAAAATTGAATAGAATATATTGACTTTTGAAATAATGCACCAAGATGATCATGTTTGGCCACCACCGGATCGTGTGGCACATCAAGTTTGTTATTTTGTTTGAAGTTTTGGTTAAATTTTACTAGTTATATTGTTTTTTAAACAACTGGTTATTGTTTTCTTTTGGGAGGCTTTTATTATCTTGTACAAGATTTAAAGTGTTTAGTGTTTTCGGTAATTGGTGTACATTTTAAGATTAAACCTATATAAGTATTTAAAAGTCGTCAATATTTTCCGATTTAAATATAATTATTTTGAAGGAATACAAATACTTTCTCTGTAAACCGTAGAATTTGTGGAGCAAGTTTTTAAGGCTAATTACACTAGTTTACAAATTTTGAACTTTTTTTGTCTCCCTGACTAAAACCAAACTTTTCTTGTGGATTTTGACCTGCTGAACACGAATATCATATTCATTTTTTTAGATTAGCTCTTGTTTTTGAGATATTCACGAAAAACCAATTTTTTGGTAAACAAAAAGGTTATTACGGTTTTTAGATCACTTATTTTACAAAATAAACAAATTCAATGTATTAATGAAACAAGTACATAGTAAAGATGCTAACAAACATTTTGAGCTGTTTTTTTAAATCCATCAAGGATTCTGGGAGTTACACTCGAAAAAAGTTGAAAAAAAATCAAGAATTTATGTTTTTTTAAATTTTTCAACTTTCAACTACATAAATTTTGAACAAACAATGATTGTAAATTTTTTAATTTCTTGGAGCCTATATAGGTAATTCAATTTTCTTTTCTTTTAAGTTGAAAAACACGAATATTGGTGCAGGTTGCACCAACTCATTCAGGTTTTCCCAAAATAAGTCAAAACTCAACATGTGGAAAAACAAATTTTTTACTACGAATAATTTAAATTCTGCAACATAATTGATTTAAATATGAGTTTTTTTATAGATTTTCGTATAAAAACTGCGAGTTATTTTGAGTTTTCCTTATTTCAACCCCGTTTATGTAATTCTTTTTTCTTTTTGTGCCGCATCGTAAATAATGTTTTACAAGTTCAGTCGTTCTCAATCATCTGTTAAGAATTCTTTTAAAATAGTAAAATGTTAAGTTAATTTATTTAAATGGCGTCGTCAAGAAGTTTCAAGTGTAAAAATAGTCCAAATTCATTTTGTTTTATTTGTGAAATTTGGATAATACATCCTTCTAAAAAATCACTCCATATATAAGAATTGCATATCTTCATTACTTCGGCATAGAATTAAATGAAGATAAACCGTGGATGACAAAAAATAGTTATGTCAACTGCAACTTAACACATTCAAGATGGCACAACAGAGAAAATGTTTATTTAACGTTTTAACGTAGTGTTAGGACCAAGTTTTCACCATAACTTGCAATTTTAACTCGAAAATTTGTATAACAACTCATACATAAATCAATTATGTTGCAGAATTAAAAATTTTTTTCCATATTTTGAGTTTTGACTTTTTGTGGGTGAACCTGAATAACTTGGTGCAACCTGCACCAATATTCGTGTTTTTTAACTTAAAAGAAAGGAAATTGAATTACCGGTAGGTTCCAAGAAATTAAAAATATTTACAATCATTGTTTGTTCAAAATTTATGCAGTTGAATGTTGAAAAATTTAAAAAAACACAAATTTTTGATTTTTTTTCAACTTTTTTCGAGTGTAACTTCAAGAATCCTTGATAGACTTTAACGAAAAATAGCTCAAAATGTTTGTTAGTATCTTTGCTATGCACTTGTTTTATTAATATATTAAATTTGTTTGTTTATTAAAATATGCGATCCAAAAACCGAAATAACCTTTTTGTTCACCAAAAAAATTGGTTTTTCGTGAATATCTCAAAAACAACAGATTAACTAAAAAATGAATATGATATTCGTGTTCAGCAGGTCAAAATCCACAAGAAAAGTTGGGTTTTATTTAGGGAGATATTTTCGTGTAAACTAGTGTTATTAAAGGTAATGTAATTATTATAAAAAAAAGTATATACACTATTTATTTATTAAGTGGTTATTATTGGTTTTTATTAAAAAAAAATGCATTTTATTTTAATTTAGCAAGGTACCTGATACTATTTCGTAAATAATTTTTTTTCGAAAGTAAGGCATATTTTCTTGGGAAAATGTAAAAGGTGAATTCCTTGTTATGTTCAGCAAATAAAAGAAAATATGCCACAATCAAATGAATTATTTTGTTGTAGGATGTTTTTAACATTTTCTATTTTCCACAATATTTTATTGAATGGAAGTTTATGTTAATCTAATGATTCTTTTTCTAGATATTAATAATCTTTTTAATAATTCATTATTTTTTTCACCTAATGAATCATAGTATTTAACGGTTTTATTTTCAAAATCAATAGCTTCCAGTGTCCAGTGTATTTTTCGAACGTCCACTGGAATTATTATTTTATCAAATGAAAATATGTTCATTTTCTTCGTCCATCGCCGGACAACAAGCTTATCCAGCTTTCATTAGTCTTTCAATAAAAAATGTGTTAAAACACATTATGTTGGGATACCGAGTTGAATTTGCTTCATTTCTTTTGTTGAGCATTGTCATATAATAGTATCGTTCACCCAATTTTTACCAATTAGAGTTTTCCGATCAATACTACCTAGTCATATTTGAATTATATTTCGTACTAAACCATTGTTTAAAATTTGTACAATTTTTTACTCTATCTACCAATTGTAGCTGTCCCATAGTGAATTCTGGAAAATCGTTCTCGAAATTCTCTTAAATCGAAATCGTTTAATCTGAAATGAATTAAGACGTATTATTAGAAACTATTTTATTAAACTAAAAAATTTTTGGTTGGGAGTGCGGTGAAATCTTCCTATAATAACGTGTATTTAACTTCAGCAAACTGCCTTTTTGATTTCACACAGATTTTCAAAAATCACATTCACCAAGTACAAAAAAACAAATAAAATGTTGTAATTTTAATTAATTAACTTAAAAAACGCTTTTTCTGAAATAAATTGTTTTACTAGTTTCAGTTTTATTAACCATCCTCAGAAAGAGTTTTTTGCTAATTTAAATACTCAGTAGCAAAAATTCTTTCTGAGGATGGTTAATAAAACTGAAACTAGGTAGTCAAAGAATTTATTTCAAAAAAGCGTTTTTTAAGTTTTTAATAAATAATTAATTAAAATTACAATGCTTTTTACTTCGGTCTGAAAGACCTAATTACTTCGATCTGAAAGACCTAAGTATTACATTCATGAGCCAAAAGTGAAATTTTTACCACTACTTTTTGGCATTTCTCGACGTTTTAGTATCTACTGATTCTAAAAAAGCAAAAAAACTGTATGTCTGTCTGCCGGCCGTCACAACCGACGAAATCTAGAAAACGACCGAAGGAATTTTAAAAATTTTGGTTTCTAAAAATAGGTACCCTCAATGGTAAGAGCCGAAATGACGATGTGTTCGTCAAGTGTGTCAAAACAAGGAAATATGCATATTTTTGGCTGAAAAAACGTACATTTTAAGTGATAATGAGTAGGAACAAAGAATATGGAGAAATCTGGATGGTCGGGATTGGTATATGAGATCAAAAACTAGATTATTGCATTATAAGTTTGTCAAAGAAATGTTTTCAAGTGTGTCAAAAGAAAGACTTTTATTTATTATTTTACCCAATTTTAAGGAAAAAATAAAATTAATTATTTGTATGACATTAAATTTTATTATTATTTTTGTAAGAGATAATTAATTTCTTTAACCTTACTATTTGTGATTTTTTATTATTATTGAGAATTATGGCATTATAAGTTTGTCAAAAATCTAATGTCAAATGAATGATTTTTATTTATTTTTTTCGAAAATTATGTATGTTATTTGTATGAAATGAAATGTATAATGAAATTATTATTATTGAGAATTTTATTGCATTATAAGTTTAGCAAATAAATATTGTCAAGAGTGTCAAAAAAATGTTTCATTCATTTTTTTAGATAATTTTTTGGAAAAAAAAATTTATCTGTTGGTTGACGTAAACATAATTGAACATCAAAATGGACATGGAAATTTTTGAATTTGTTATAGTTTTTGACATATTTTTGGTATTTTGAAAAAAGTTTTAATGTTTGATTTTGTAATCATTTTTTAAATACTTTTAGAATTTTGTTTGAAAAAAGTTTGAATTTTTTATTTTATTTAATTTGTACAATATTTTTGAAATTTTGAAAGAAATATGAATTTGTAATTTTGTAATATTTTCTCGAAACGCTAAATGGAGACGTTTTTGAGTAGTTTCCTGATTGTATAATCTTTTCACTAAATTATGTTAATTTATGATCAGTACGCCTATTCTGGCATTTCCCTGGGAATTGGGAATTGAGAAAAAAGTGCAATAAATGAAATAAAGAAATATTTTCTAATACGAATTTGTTATTTCTCGCGACACGGAATACTAGTTATGCAAAAATTGCTATAATTTATTTCTCAATTCTTATTTCCCGATGTACCGGAATAGGGCTACTGATATAATTTTCCGACACAGTATTGATGTTTCGTGTTGATTTTGTAATACATATCTAAACAGAGATAAAAAATACAAGTACTTTAACCAAAAGTTATGTTTGATATGCCCACAACTAATAACCATGTCCTCATAAATGTTTTTTGCCGAAAACTATATCAAAATTCTTAACCCAGACCGAAGTCTTGATATCTCAGAGCTTGAGATTGCAGCCCCTCCATATTTTGTCACTGATTTTGTGATTTTCATTTTAGTCGCACAGTTTTAGCGATGACCTTCGTGAAGGTCGTCTTTCAAAATCGAAAGCAGTAGTGAACTTTAATGCTAGTCACAAAATGATTGATAAAAATGGGTAGTCACATCACATGTCCATCTTAATCAATATCAGTACCCTATTTCACCAAACTTACAAATTTGTAATTTCATGCAAATTTTAACAAAATTTGTGAAAATTTACATGAAAATACAAATTTGTAAGTTTGGTGAAATAGGGTACAGGATACATTGTACATTGACATGAAAAATAAATCAATCAAATTTTATAATCAACCATAACTTCTTTCTTTTATAGGAATGGAAAAAACGTAACCAATGTGACGTTTGCAATAAAAAGTTTTCATGCTTAAACAATTTGCTTATACATAAGAAAACTCATGTTGATATGGAATTAAAGGTAAGGGCCTACAAGTTAAGCTTCAACTTTATATTATATTGAAAAAAAATGGTTAACTATTAGGGTAGTTTAAAAAATTATAGACCAAACTGTTGTTGTTGGACCCAAATCTTTAAACGTATCTATGGTCTGAAGGTTGACACATAATCATAGTGTTCAGTCGAAGTGATAAAAAAACGATGTGATAAAAACATTTTGAACGCCAGCATATATCATGAAACAATCAATTTTTTTGTGTCCCTCGGGATAGATTTTTTTTTCCTGATAAAATTAATTGTAATAAAAGTAAGGTATGACATTAAATTCCTTCTTTTGTTTTTGGCTGTTCGGGACGATTTGACATAATATTCCTCAAAGTTAAGTTAGCAGAAAAAAACTTGACGAAAAATTATTTATCTGTACGACTGAACATTACTATTGTAATTAGTATGATAGTTGATAAAAATTCCAAAACTGATGGTGGTCAGCTTAACTAAAACCATAGCATCATTTGTGTTATTATTAATAACAAAATATTAGCGAAACCAACCAAACGATTTGTGACGTACATGGAGTATGATGTAATAAAACAACATCGTTTAAATAAAAAACTTAAACAAATATTTGAATATAACAGAAAAAGAATAACGCAACAGAAAATTGTAGTTTACACAATAAGAAAATAATATAATACTACGTAGTCTATGATAGAGATGGTAAACAAAAATTACAAAGTATAAAAAACCCATTATTTTAATTTGATCTGATCTAGAGATCGAACAAAATAGAAGTAACTGGGTCAGAAATCACTCTCCTTTTTATTTCTTTGCAGCCAATTTCTTGTGAAATTTGTCATAAATGTTTTGGAGGAATAGGCGCATATAAATTACATATGAATATACACACACGTGAAAAATTGTTTAAATGTTGCGAATGTGATAAAGATTTTTTACAGAAGAGTAATTTTCAAAGACATTTGTTAACTCATAGAAATGAAAAATTAAAGGTAAGAGTTTATAAAATTTCATATTTTAATTAATTTTATGAAAATATTTTTCAATAAGTCAGTGGTAAAAACACTGAAAGTGTTATTATTTCTGGCTAAAAATGGTGAAACTAACATCATACATAAATTCGCTGTAGCTGTAGCTTCGCTGTGTTGTTGTGTCATCACAAGTGGCAAACTTTTGAATAATATTAGAGTCAAGTTCTTTCTTTCTTCAGATTAGATTATATTAGAAAATAATGACGAACTAACGTACTGCAGCCATAAAGATTAACTGTGCCTCACTGTTTGCTTGTCTGTGATGGTGTATGCACCTAGTGCCTTAACAGGTCTTTTGCTGTTCTACAAGATGGCAATCCTGTTGTTCTTTAAAATATCTCCATAAGCTAAAATCTGCGTACAATTTCGTGTACTTGAGTTTAGAATAAGCTAGGGTAGATGGCCATTGGGAATTAGAGTAGAGATTTTTAGTTCAAATCGACAATTACCTTGGTTTTTGATTCATTCATTTGAATCATAGATTTACGCATCCATACGTAGGTTTAACTTGTTTTTGTTTTGTGTAACATTTATTTATCACTTTTGGCGATTATATACATTGTTACAACAGTATAATTGACACAATATATTTTTTCTAGATTTATCACATAGAATGTAAAGTTTGTAATAGAAAATTTATGGAAAAAAGAAATTTAACATTACATATGAAAATGCATACCGGCGAAAACCCACATGCATGTTCCGAGTGTGATCAAAAATTTACAACTGTAAAAAATTTAAATAGACACAAGAAAAGTCATACAGAAATAATGGTAAGGTTTTTTATTTTTCGGATTGTTATATATATTGAGATTGCATTTTTGTTATTACTATCTAAAACAATATGTGAGTTTATTTTAAAATAGAATTGGTTAGATCAAATTCCTAAATGTTCTATTCATAATTTTAACAACTATAATTTTAACAACTATAAAAAGTAATATCGTATTTTTTCACTCAGTTTCCGTGTCAATTTGTGGTAAGAAGTTTATGACTAAGCATGGATTGGAAAACCATATTAACATTCATACACGTGAAAATTTGTTCAAATGTTCCGATTGCCCGAAAGAATTTACACGAAAAGAGGGATTGTCGTTGCATTTACAAACACATTCTAAGGCAAAATCTAAGGTAAGATTTCATTTGATTTCTCAAATTATGTACATAGTTTAAACTTTATTTAATTCTATAAGCTACGGGGTTTCTTCTGTAATAGGATGAGTATATCAAAATTTGTATGCCTTTTGGTATATATTTATATGATTCATTCAAACCACAGTTCTGAAAACAAAATGTTCTAGATATATAATGAGCTTATATCTATTAAATACTTCAATTAATGGCTAACATATATAGATTTCGAGTAATTGTAACTATAAAAAAACTAAAGAAAGCTGTAGCATCCCAACAGACATAAATTCTGTTGTACGACTATAAAAAGTAAAAAAATTTTTACCGGAAGTGATAAACGGAAGTTAGAATGCAGAACTGTTAAAAGTCATACTCTAAGCTTATAAACCAAGTTTAATCAAAATCAGTTATCAGGAACTGATATTGAAGTTTTAAATAACAGGTGTTCGAAGGCACCACTTATTCCAATATCGTCCAAAAACTAATCAGTTATTTGCCATTGAAATCTCCATCATTGTGAAAGTGTCACTAAAATTTATTAATGAATGAAGTCTGTATGCTCCCAACAATCTTTAAAAACAAAGTGTGAAAAGTCAGCAGTTGTATGGTAGACCCGCGTCATTTTGATCAATGTGTCCAAAAGTTGATCATTTTTTTCTTATACTAATTTTAATCTTTTTCATACATTCCATCGTAATCACTTCATTATTGTAGACTGTGGTATGAATAAATACGCTGGAAAAAATGAAGAAAATTGCAAAAGAATTTTTTACATGAAGTAAAAAACCGGAAGTTGGGGTGCATAACTGTTGTAAACCGAAGGATTTAGCTATTCACCAAGTTTCATCCAATTCGACTATCAGTACAGATGTTATTAAAACAGGTGCTCGGGAG
>OY856188.1:111396271-111512113 GCA_963693315.1 Diogma glabrata
ATTAAAAAATTATATAAATTAAATGGTTTTTCAGTTTTCTTCTACTTTCTCAAAAATTGTGGATGTCAATGAAATTTTTTGAAAAGAAAATATTTCTATAAACTACAAATGACAGAAAAAATTGTTTTGTTTACAAAAATAAAGAGAAGAGTTGATAATGCAATACAATTTTAACAAAGTTGATAATAATTTTTAAAATGTTTTTTTAAAATAAGAAAATAAATATCACTAATCTTCCTCAAATCCGTTTTGATATTTATACTATTATCGTATTTTAAGATTTCGGTTGACTCCAAAATTCTCTTTTAAATTTATTTTGTTCCGTTAGTAAAACTTCTAAAGTTTTCACACAAACTAAAGATTTATTGAATATATGGGATAAATCATGTGTTGTTTATAAAATTAATTGCAATCCTCCTTGCAATAAATGTTATATTGGTCAAACCAGCAAGAATTATTATTTAGAACAAAACAGTATATTGATGACTACCACAACATAATTATTGATAATTCCCAAAATCCAAATATTAAAAACAAATCATTTAACCTTGAACAGTTAAAATTTACTGAAAGAAATTCAACTGATAAATATGGAGGGGCTGAAATCTCACAGCTCTGAGATATCAAGACTTCGGTCTGGGTAAAGGATTTTGATATAGTTTTCGGTAAAAAACTTTTATGAGGACATGGTTTTTAGTTTTGGGCAGCGATGTATATCAAGCATAACTCTTTGTTAAAGTACAAGCATTTTTTTAACTCGGTTTAAAAATTTACTACACAACTAACACGAAACATCAATACGTTGCCAGAAAATTATAATCAAAATTCCAAAAATATTGTAAAAATTAAATAAAGTCAAACTTTTTCAAAATTCCAAAAATATTCCAAAAAATAGAATAAAATCAAATATTCAAATAGAATAAATTCTAAATTCCAACATTTCAAAAATTCTTAAAAATTCAAACTTTTTCCAAAATTCTAAAAATATTGCAAAAATTATTACAAAATCAAAAATTGAAAAATTTTTCAAAATTCCAAAAATTATAATAAAATCAAAAAAAAAAAAAAAATTAAATAAATTAAATAAATAAATTTTTCAAAATTCTAAAAATATTTCAAAAATTCTTACAAAATCAAAAATTAAAACTTTTACCGATATTCTAAAAATATTGCAAAAATTATTACAAAATCAAAAACCGAAGTAATACAAACTTTTTCAAAATTCCAAAAATATTTCAAAAACTATAACAAATTCAAAAACTTCCATGTCTAATTTCATTTTAGATTACATTTACGTCATAAAAACAGCTACATTTTTTTTCCAAAAAATTGGCTAAAAATAAAAGAAATCATTTTTTGACACACTTGACATTATTTTTTGACAAACTTATAATGCCATAATTCTCTATAATAATAATAAAATATCATGTCATACAAACTATTAATTTTATTGTTTTCTAAAAAAAAATGGGTAAAAAATAAATAAAAACCTTTCTTTTGACACACTTGACAACATTTTTTGACAAACTTATAATCCATAATTCTCAATAATGATAATAAAATTTCATTTCAAAGAAACAATTTTATTTTTTTCCAAAAAAAGGGTAAAAAACTAAATAAAAATCTTTTGACAGACTTGACAACATTTTTTTTGACAACCTCATAATGCCATAATTCTCAATAATAATAATAAAACTTCATTTCAAACAAACAATTAATTTTATTTTTTTTTTCCAAAAAATTAGGTAAAAAAATAAATAAAAATCTTTCTTTTGACACACTTGACAACATTTTTTTGACAAACTTATAATGCAATAATCTAGTTTTTGATCTTACATACCAATCCCGACCATCAAGATTTCTCCAAATTTAATGTTCCTACTCGTAATCACTTAAAATGAACGTTTTTTAAGCCAAAAATATGAAAATTTGCTATTTTTGACACACATAATGATTTTTTTGACACACTTCCGGTACAGTTATCGAACACAGCGTCCTTTCGGACCTGTCCCTTGTGAATACCTATTTTTAGAAAAAAAATTTTTGAAATCCCTCCACCGGTTTTCCCTGCAGCGTAGGTAATGACGGCCGGCCGGCAGACAGACATACATTTTTTTTTTTTGCTTTTTTAGAATCAGGAGGTCCTAAAACGTCGAGAAATGTCAAAAAAAGTGGGGGTAAGAATTTCACTTTGAGCTCATGAATGTAATACTTAGGTCTTTCAGACCGAAGTAAAAATGTAGAGTAGAAATACAGTAAGTATTTACATTTTTACTCTCTATTCATTATTGTACGATCCGTGGACCGTGATACGAGTCAGAATCAGAAAAAGGAAAATGTTTTATAAATTTTTATCTAAAAATAGCACGGTTTCCACTTATTATATTTCTGTGTTTTGAGGGGAAGGATGAAAAATTTTTTTTTGACTTAAACTGGCTGTCAATTGAAAGACTTGCACTTGCTTTAAGAAACATAGCAATTTCTACATAATTGTGAAGTGCACAGTTTTTGAGTTATTGTCGTTATATTTGAGTTGATAGTTTATAAATTATAATTTTATTTGAACAGTGCGTGTTTCAATATAGTGTATTTCAATATAAACCATTTACAGGCTGGTATAATTTAATATTTCTTTTTTTTGTTTAATTTTGTTTTTTTGGGCGTTCATGTTCCATGTAGGGGCGTTGCCAAGCTAATCAGCTTTCCATATTCACCACGGTCATTCGCCACAGCAACATTATTACCATGGCAGTCGATTTTTTTAAGGTCGTTTATTACATCCATTTCCCATTGCAGTCGCTGTCTACCTCGCGGTTGGCCACTCTCTGTGGTACTAACGTACATTTTTTTAATCATTCCGGTCAAACTGTGGCCCATTCCAATCAGACTGTGAATCGGCTCGTAGAACATGGCCAAACCAAGCAATCCTATTGGACCGGATACAACTTATTATCTCAAAGTTATATCGGGTTCTGTTCTCTCCATCGTCTGTCTTAAGTGAACCAAAAATGTGGCGTACGATCTTACGCTCAAATACAGATAAATGTGATTTTTTGTAAGGATTCAGATTTGTGACCCATACATCAACCGGTCTAATCAATGTCTTGTATAACTTGAATTTGGTGTATGTTGATACATACGGTGATCCCATGAGAGGTGTAATTGAGTAGAAAGTACGACTATCTGCAATGATTCGAACTTTTATATCTGTAAGTATGCGCTGTTGTTTGAGTCAAGCATTGATTCCAAATATTCAAAAGATTCAACTCCCTCATTTCGATCATCGCCGCACATCAAATCCTTCTTCTCATCCTTCTTTGAAACATTCATATATTTGGTTTTATCGTAGTTATTTTGCAGATCAATTTTTCTAGCGCCATTCTTAAGTGACTTGAAAGTTTAACTCATAACATTTTCACTTTTGCCGAGTATGACATCAGTCATATAAGAAGCTTTGTTCGTCGCCCGACTTGTTCCTGGTCACTTAAGAAAATTCTCAAAATAATAAACCCAAGTATCTAAAATTTTTTTAAGGTCTACTTTTAGCTTCCCATCTTCGTTTTGAATAGCAGTCGATCTAGTTTGAGGTCCGTTCTTTAAGGTTTTAACCTGTTGAAAGAAATAACGTGTTTGATGTTCCTTATTAAAACTTTCAATCTCTTCACACTTCTTCTTCCACCATTATCTCTACGTTCATCTACATAGCTTTGTAACGGCTTGTCTTGCCAGTTTATAGTTCTCCTTCGTGGATCTAATTTCTCCAATGTTTGGCAATATGGTTTTAATATCTCTCTTCTGTTTTATAGCATTTTTAGTGATTAGATGTTAAAACGAGTCTGATCTTTGAATTTTGGAATGTCTGGATTTGGAAAGTGGAACCTTATCTTAGTACATACAAGGAAGTGGGTGGTCACTTCCAATGTATGCAGCTCCAAATGATCGCGCAGCCAGATTCCCCTAAAAGAAACGTGCTGTTACTAGCACGTGATCAATTTGATTTCGAGTTCTTCCAAGTCTGCTTATGAATCGATTGATGCGAAAAGAAAGCACTGGCGATTCTCAATTTATTTGATAATGCAAACTCAGTCATTATCTCACCATTATCATTATATACCACCAGATTCAAATATCTCTTCCAACCTTCCCATTTAAGTCATCAAGAGCCATAATGAAGTCGCGTGTTGGTGTTTGTTTCATAACCTCTTCCATTGGTATTTAGAAAGCATTCTCCTCGTCGACGGTCTAAACTGCAGTAGGTGCATGTACGGCAATAAGAGAAATATTGTTGTATGTACTGTGTACCCGTAGGTAGCGGATCCTCTCATTGACCAGAATGAATTTCAACACGGTTCTTTGTGTGCGTGCACCAACAAGACACCCAGTACCAAATTCTCTTCGAGAAGGATAACCACTACAGTATAAAGAGTGAATATCTAAATCTTGTTTTCCGATTATTGGCTGTCTAATTTCTTGCAGAGTAATAATATCCTTCCGATACTTCTTAGCCTCTGTTTCTAGACATGTTAGAGAGCATCAAGTGCGCTCAGGCTGCGCTCGCTAGTCTGTACTTTTTCACATCCATGTAACATTCTGTTTTTGTACGGGTTTGTTATTCTTTTTCTGGTTTCTAAATCTAACAAAACTTTTTTCGGGGTTAGGCTGTTAACCGCCAACCCAACCCAAATTTTGTGAATGGATCCGTTCTAATGTTAAGGTCATCAGAATAACCTTTTTACATGTTTATTTAGCGTGCCACTTGCTCCAAGACAGATGCCCGCTCCCAGCCGCCCCTAAGATGAAGAAGAGACGCTTGGGTCGCATGCGTTTTAAGGCACTAATTTGCTGTGATGTAGGTCATTGACTAAGCAGGTTTTACTCTGCTTGTTTCCAATACACCAACCAAATGCTGTCAGCATTACCCAGGCAGCACGACAAAGACATCGGATTTTGCTACTCTTTATCTTTAGTTACCATAAACCGCTATGAATAAGATTTAATATGTAACATTTTTCAATGGATAATATGTTACATTTTTCGTATCTGATCGATCAATTTTCCATTGATATTGCTATTTGTTAGCAAAATTCTACGTCCATGCCGTGCTACTTGTGTAACGTTGACAGAATTAGGTTATTTTAGTTGAGAAAAGCAAAGTAAGAACTGCGTAAGAACAAAGTAAGAATGATTCTACGCCATTGCGAGTCATTGCCGCCGTAAAACCAATGGAACTCAAGCGTCTGCTCTCACCAATTACAATCGGAAAACGACCACCGAAATCGCAACGAATGGTTTGACGACTATTGCCGCTAAAAGTTTAAACATATGCGAGAAAAATGGTTAACAAGGAACACCCACCAGCTCTACGTTGATTTCAAGCAAGCATATGAGAGTATAATCCGCGACAACAACAGTTTCTGGTCCTTTCGATCTAACTTTCCATATAACACGATCGAACAGGTGTTTGACAAGGTGATGCACTTGCGCCCGTACTATTAAATTTGCCGCTTGAGAACGCAATAAGAAAAAACCGAATCGAAACACAAAACTGCATTTTTAACAATTCTAGTTACATTCTTGGTTACGCAGATGATATTGCGCTTCTCGGACGTAGAACAATTGATATTAAGAATAGGCTCACAGCTTGAAATAAATTGAAATAAAATTATGCATCAACACCGGCAAAACTAAACTTCTAACAACATCTAGGAACATAACTTCCGGAAATCTGGATACTAGCGTTGTGTTGAAAACTTCAAATAGCTCGGGTCTGCAAAAACAGCGTCAAATGACATGCAGGCATATATCAAAGCCCTTGTCACTGCCGCATACAGAGTTTTCTACGCAAACTTCAAACTTCAGCGAAATTTTTTTCGCGGTCGCACTTTACAAAGCATTAATTCGACCTGTGCCTTACTTGAAAAGTGAAAGCTGGACACTGAATCGCACCGACTGTAGAATTTTATCAACATTCAAGAGGAAGGTTATGCGAAGAATTTATGCTTCATGCAAAGTTGCTGAGAATCTGTAAAGAAACCGAATGGATCACGAAATCAGACAGCTCCTTGGCAGCTGCGATGTAATTGAATTCATTAAATCCAACCGGACTAGATGGTTTGGTCTTGTAGAAAAAGCTTCACTAGATAGAATGATAAAAAAGCATCTCAACAACAACCAGCTGGTGTTTATTGGAGAGGAAGATCTAGACAACGTTGACGTGATGGCATCATACAAAACCTTCGTGATACAGGATGTCCAAACTGGGGTCCACTAGTCATGGAACGAAATGAATGGAAGCTGATTGCACAGGTGGCAAAATCGTTTAACGTTTAAGAGGAAATATACATTTTGTATGTCCTTATGATTTGGCAATAGAAAGACTATATACATACAACACAACTTTGTCAATTATTTTTGATACTATGTTCTTTTACGTTCACGGAATCCTCGGTGAGCGAATTTTATTCGCACTTGGCAAACTTTTTTGAATTTTGTTTACGTTTTGGGTCTGAATACTAAAATTGGATCAGCAGTCAAATTCTGTAATTGTGAAGCGGTGAAGCTTTAAAAACTCACAATAATTCTGCATATCCAAATTTTTGGTTTGCCACTTTCGATATAATTATTGAATTTCTACTTTTATTTAACAAATATTCTAAAGTTATAACTAATTTATGGCTAATTTATTAGTTATAACTAATTTAAATTCAATAATATATATAAGCGTACTATATTTTCAGAACTGATGGTGGTGTGAGTCAATGCAACAGCGTGTCCAATATTTTTTGTACTGATTTCTTGAGAGTGGGAACCAATCCTCCATTTTTCCATATATACAATGTATATTTTTACACGAATTTTTTTTACACGTCTTTCTCTGGAACCAATCTGTCGTGTAAAATCAGAATTAGGTGTATTACTGCCACGATAGTCAAAAGGACCCAATTTTTCGAAGTTAATATTTTTATTCATACTGTCACCATCAAATCTAGAAAAAACTCATAATAATGTAACAAAAATATCGACTTTTGGTGAAATATATGCACTAATATGTCTTTTGGAGTAAACTATGCAAAAATATGCTCTAACAAATAGGGCTTAAAAGTCGTAGTTTTACCTGAATCAAACAGATTTCAAGCTTAATTATTTTTGAATTAAGTGCTGTAAAAAACATTTTAGTGCATACTTTTGGTTACCCTACTGGTTAGTAAGCAAAACCACCTGGTTTTTATTAAGTATTCAACACCGGTTTCACAACAACAGGAAAACAATGCAGCACACAATATTCCTATCTAGAATATTCTTCCAATTATAGCATAAAGAACTCCAACGGTTGATTGTAGAAATTTCCAGTTCAAAGCGTCCAAAATAATACACAAAATGTGGTTCAACGATAGAGCGTTACGTTTACAATTAATTTCATCTAATATAATGAAATTAATATAATTAATTTCATCTAATCAGTAATCACATTCCAATATCGCAGTCTAAAAACTTACATTATCGCAGTTAATTTAAAACTAATTCTTGTCTTGTTCTACAAAAGGAATTCCTTATATATAATCTTGCTTAATTTCTCGATTATGTGAGGTCACTTACTTACACTTTGAAGTTATTTACAAAGAAACCTCGAGGAAATTCTAAGAATATTCGATGTAGTTATTTGCATTTATAATATTTCATGTTTTTATTTTCTTTGATCCTTCGTGGAATTTATAACAGATGTTTATTTGAAATTTTATGTGGGGTGAATTGATAACTCATACGACCGCAAACTTACAATTTTAAAATATTTTTAAAGAATTATTTTTAAAAAAGTTAAAGTTTATTTAATTTTGTTAAAACACTAACATACTGGTTATATAATCATATAATAATTCATTACATATTAATTCATATAATAATTGATAAAAATAATCTATAAATTAGATAAACTAAAGGAATTTATTTTTTTTCTAAAATTGTTGTTAATGTGGCAAAGATATCTTTTCCAATTTTTAATAAGTCTTCGTTTTGTTGCAGTTTTTCTATTGAATAAATAAAATAATAACTATAGTAACTGTGAAAATTAAACTAAAATAAGTGATCGAACAAACTAAAGTTATCAATTATCATACATACCACGCTATATGTAACTTACTTTCTGTCGCTAATTTTTTGATTTTAATTTCTTCCGCTCTTAAATCCAGCTCCCTCTTTTTTAGTTCTATCCTTTCCCGTGACACTTCATTAATTTGCATCAAAAGTCTGGATTGTTTAAGAAGTTGACTAGCCGTTTTTCTCTGCAGCCTAAGAGATTGCATACTGTTTTGGGCCAACAACGTGGAATACATTGATCTCCTACGATTCCTTGGTTTTTCTTGTATTATTGGCACTGATGCCGCCGGTGGTAACGTCTCTTGTGGTCGTTGTTGGTAAGTTATTGGCGGTAAACAAGGAGTGTTTGTAAGGTAAAAGGAAGGAGTGGGTTGAAGGAGGGGGAGGGAGTTGTTAACGATGAGGAATGTAGAGGATACTGGGGAATTAGATAGATGAGGAAGAGTTTCATTTTCTTTAGAAAAAATATTTGGTTGTGTTACAAGATTTTCCTGCCCTAACAATATATTTTGTTCCGAATAATTACACTCCTTGGACAAGTTTGGGGAAGTTGGATGTGAATCCACACCGAGCACAACTTCGGAACCCAAATCTTGATCTCGTGATGGACCAGGAGAGCTGCTTAAAATATTATTGTCTGATTCCGTTCGATTATTCGTCTGCTCTCGTCTGATTTCCCCTTCTCGGGACGCTTTCCTATCAACGATTTGAAAATTGCATGCCTTAATTACCTTTTGCTCCAAATCAGAGAACTTTAGCTTTTTTGGTACTGCTACACCACTAGTTGTGTTCTTGTAAAATGATTTATATTTTATCTTGTTTCGAATTTTTTTTTTATAGTCGAGCCATGCCTATAATTAAAAAAAATATAACAAATAAATTTTTTAAAATTGCTATCTTACTCTTTTCCATGCCGTTGTATCTTTTTGTTGCTGTGAATTTCCCAAAGAATTGCATTGTTTCGCAAAATCTTCCCATAATTCTTTTCGTCTTCTGGTAAAATTGGGAACATGGAGCCGATCGTTTAAAATATCTTCATTTGTTGTACACAAATTAACTAATCGCTCCAATTGTTTATTATTCATTCGATTATACTATAAAAAGAACAATATTTATATTTGTTTCTATTTTCCCGAAACCGTTTAAAAGTAGCATGATAATAATAAGATAAATTTTTAGTTGCAACACTTACCATTTTCTTACAAAAATAATCAAATTTATTTATAATAGGAAAAAGAAAATTTACAACAAATAACGGCAAAATCACATACTTTATTTTATCGCATCAAATTTTAGTATGGACAAAATTATATAAAAAAAATTGTCCAAATCCAACCTAAACAAAAGATGGGAACAATTCGAATTATTGGAAAAATATGAGACAAAACTGATCACAATCTTGGCAGATCTTCGATGTTTAAGTTTATTCAGATTTATTTACGGATCATATGCATACTAGTTTCATTCAGAGCTCATTCGTTTACAAAACAAATTAAACGTAAAAATTCCTACTCATTTTTATGTAAAACTAAAAAAATAAGATAGCAATTGTTTATTTAAATTTTATTACAAATAACCGTCAAACAAAACGATTTGTCAATGAGCTTTAAAGCATTACTCATGCTCATGATTTTTGAAAAATAATTTTTAGTTTTTCTATTTTCAGTTTTTTGGAAATCTGTAAAAACATATCCTTCAATTTCGGTAGAAAAGGAATGGTCCCTAAGTTAAGCTGAGATAGAAAGATTGTGACCATTTTCATTTATATTGGGCCCTCCGTTGTTCAGAATTCGTAGGAAAAATCTTGTTCACCATAAAACGATACACACACATATTTATAGACAACCGGTTATAAATAGGCCGAACAGCTTCAGGCGGTTTGAAATGAGAAGATATCATTAAAATTCCGATTTTGAAAATCAACCCAAAAGCAATAACATCCCATATTGGAAAATTAAAAATCTATGAAGTATCTTACAAATTATCCCAAATTATAATAGAAAAACTGGATCAGTGAGAAAAAAAGCAATTTTTGGTTCAAATCAATGTTTCCGTTGCTTGTTAGTGATAAGAATTGGACATAGCGACAACTAAAATAAATAAAGAGATCTTACTAGTGTCGGTATAATAATTTTTATAGGTGTTTTTTTCTTGGCTCTTGTGAGTTCCTTGCTTTGGTTAGCTTCTTTTTTTTTATCTGTGGAATCATCCAATAATTTTATATCAAATCCCAAAACATTTATTGATGTCTAGAATTACAGTAGGATTAAAAATAAAATCTATAAGAAATGAGTTTTGAAACTTACCCCTTCGGTTAAATTGTTTTTAATAGCTTCGGATGATAGTTCAGTTTTAATGTCAAATTCTTGTTCCATGTTTTAATTTGTAATCCGGTAAAATACGAAATCTCTTGGTACTACTTCTTTAACAATCCTGCAGAAATATGAGTTTCTGTTTGCCACTGTCTTTGGTTACAGTTGTTATTGACGCTTGTCAAAATTGACAAATAGAATGGTCTAATTTTTCGTTTCTAGCCGTTATACATCTTAACCGTTACTTTAACGAAAAATATTTTATAATGGTCGAAATTCATTATTATAAAGCCGGCTCCACACCGTCACCTACATATATTTGCGAGGAACGCGTGCGCCGCTAATATTTCGTCGAATGGATATTTTATCAAGTCATGCTTGAAAACGAGTCGAGGTTTACATCACTGATTTCCTGATTTAAAATTTATTTTTTGATATTCGTATTAAAATATAATATTAAGGTGACTATTTTTTCTACTGTAAAAAGGAGGACGGAAAAAAGTACAACGAAAAAATTACATATGTACCCAGCAGTCAGCACCACTATTAATTATTATCTACAACCTTTTGCCATTTTATGGGTAGTTTTATGATTCCATCAGAGCAATCCCAGTGAACACAAGACGTAAATATGACATCACACAGAGATCATATATATGTGATGTAGTCCCTTGTTAAAAAAATGATAGAAAAAGATAAAAACCCATAGACCGTTTTCTATAGTTTCCTATGCGGTTTTTGAACGAGAATTTATGGGTTGGAATCGTATTTTTCCCATAGAAACGGATGCGGACTCTTACGTTTTGCCTTTTGTGGCGAATGCAACTTCTATCGTTCTGGGGTGTTTCTTATCGTTATTTTCTGATAGAAATAAAAATCTAGTAAAAAAATAGAACTGTTTTTTATCGTTTCCTATGCGGTTTTTGAATGAAAATGAATGGGGCTGTATAATTTTTTTCCGATAGAATGTTTGTATCGCTTTAATCGTTTCCTATCGTTTTTTGGTAGATTATCTGAATCGTTTTCAATGGGTTATTTCACATTATTTTATTTTCTGTCCTATCCGTTTTGGTCGTTTCTAATCGTAAAAGCCGAATTTTAGTGCTTTATCCTATCGTTTTGAATCGTTTTCAATGAGTTTTTTCACATTATTTTTTTGTGTATTCCTATCCGTTTTAATCGTCTCTTATCGTAAATGCCGAATTTTAGTGCAATATCCTATCGTTTTGAATCGTTTTCAATAGGTTTTTTCACATTATTTTTTTTTCTGTTAATTCCTATCCGCTTTGATCGTTTAAAAGCCGAATCTTAGTGCAATATCCTATCGTTTTGAATCGTTTTCAATGGGTTTTTTCACCTAATTTTTTTTTCTGTTAATTCCTATCCGTTTTAATCGTTTCTTATCGTAAAAGCCGAGTTTTAGTGCAATATCCTATCGTTTTGAATCGTTTTCAATGGGTTTTTTCACATTATTTATTTTGGTTTATTCCTATCCGTTTTAATCGTTTCTTATCGTAAAAGCCGAGTTTTAGTGCAATATCCTATCGTTTTCAATGGGTTACTTTACAGTATTTTTTGTGTTTATTCCTATCCGTTTTAATCGTTTCTTATCGTAAAAGCCGAATTTTAGGACAATATCCTATCGTTTTGAATCGTTTTCAATGGGTTATTTCACATTATTTTTTCTCTGTTGATTCCTATCCGTTTTAATCGTTTCTTATCGTAAAAGCCAAGTTTTAGTGCAATATCCTATCGTATTGAATCGTTTTCAATGGGTTTTTGCACATTATTTTTTTTTTGTTTATTTTTATCCGTTTTAATCGTTTCTTATCGTAAAAGGCGAATTTTAGTGCAATATCCTATAGTTCTGAATCGTTTTCAATGGGGTTTTTCACATTATTTTTTTTTCTGTTTAAAAATTTATTACAAAACTAACACGAAACATCAACACGTTGCCCGAAAATCATAACCGATCATAAATTTATATAATTTAGTGAAAAGATGATGGGTAGCGGAATCCGAAATTCGACGTCCACGCCGTGCCGCCTGGGTAATGCTGACAGAATTAGGTTGGTGTATTGGAGACAAGCAGAGTAAAAACTGCTTAGTCCCTGACAGTACATTACGGCGAATTGCCACCTTAAAACCAATGCGACTCAAGCGTCTGTTCTCCATGTCAGGGGTGGCTTAGAGCGGGCGTTTGTCTTGGATCAATCAGCTCGCTATATAAACATGCAAAAAGGTTGTTTCTGGTAACCTTAAGATGCAGAACGAACCCATTCACGACAATTTGGGTTGAGCCTAAGGTTAACACTCTAACCCCGGAAAAAAACTTTGTTAAATTTGGAAATCAGAAAGAGAATAACAGACCTGGATTTCAAAATAGAATTTAACCTGTACGTGAAAAAGGACCAGACTACCGAATCGGAACGTCTAACGTGCGCAGCCTGAGCGCTCCTGATGCTCTTATAAGTCTAGAAACAGAGGCTGAGAGGTATAGGATGGATATTATTGCTCTGCAAGAAATTAGACAGCCGATAATCGGAAAACAAGATTTGGATAGTCACTCTCTATACTGTAGTGGTCATCCTTCTCGAAGAGAATTTGGAACTGGCTTTCTTGTTGGTGCACGCATACAAGAAGCCGTGATGAAATTCATCCCGTTCAGTGAGAGGATCTGCTACCTACGTGTACCTACGCGATACATACAACAATATTTCTCTTATTGCCGTGCATGCACCCACTGAAGCTAAGACCGTCGACAAGAAGGATGATTTCTACATAGCACTGGAAGATGTTATAAAACAAACACCAACACGCGAGTTCATTATGGTTCTTGGGGACTTTAATGGGCAAAATCCAATATTTAAAAAATATACTTTTTATTGTTTATTTTTAATTTTATTTTATTGAATGAATTGAATTGAATTGAATTTTATTTTATTGAATTTTAGTGAATAATATGGAAAACCATAATAACACATATATTTTAATGGGCAGGTTGGAAGAGATATCTCTTATGGAAATGTGGTGGTTCCCAACAGCCTGCATTTGAATTCGAATGATAATGGCGATAAAATGACTGAGTTTGCATTATCAAATAATTTGAGAATTGCCAGTACGTTCTTTCCGCATCGATCGATTCATAAGCAAACTTGGGTCTCACCGAATGGAAACACTCAAAATCAAATTGATCACGTGCTAATAACAGCACGTTTCGTTCTGGATGTGCAATCCTTTAGAGGTGCATACATTGGAAGTGACCATTTCCTTGTATGTGCTACGTTAAGGTTCCACTTCCCAAATCCAGGCATTCCAAAATTCAAACAACGAAAACGTTTTAACATCTCATCATTAAACAATGCTGAAACAGAAGAGAGATATAAAAATCATATTGCCGAAACATTGGAGAAATCAGAAACCATTAATGGAGATGTCGACAAGTCATGGTATTTGCTCAAACATGCTGTTTTAATCGCAGCTGAGGGAATACTTGGACGACCACAGAACCACTCCGAGAAGCCATGGATGGATCAAGCATGCCTTGACGCTATCAAATATTAAACAGATTGCTATCTGAAGTGTCTACCAGGACGCAACACCAGGTCCCCGAAGGAGAACTATAAACTGGCAAGACAAGCCGTTACAAAGCTATGTAGACGAACGAAGAGAGAATGGTGGAAGAGAAAGTGTGAGGAGATTGAAAGCTTCAAAAAGGAACATCAATCGCGTAACTTCTTTAAACAGGTTAAAACCTCAAAGAAGGGCCCTCAAACTAGATCGGCTACTATTCAAAACGAGATGGGGAGCTACAAGTAGACCTTAAAAATATTATAGATACTTGGGTCGCTTATTTTGAGAATCTTCTCAACTTAAGTGTCCAGCAACAAGTCGGGCGATGAGCAAAGCTTATTCGTGCGTCAAAAGTATATGTAGACGAACCAACCAAAGAGGAATTCGAAGCGGCGCTGTCAAAATTAAAACGCAATAAAGCACCTGGTGTCGACTATATAACATCCGAAATGATTGTACATGGTGGCGAAACCCTATCCTTAAGATTGTTTGAGCTTGTTCAAATGATCTGAAGGACTGAAACCATGCCACAGGACTGCAATACAGCTATGCTGATACCAATCCATAAAAAACGTAATCGCCTACAATGTGCAAACTACAGAGGAATCCCTCTCCTCTGCACAACATATAAGATCTTTTCCTACATTTTGCTATCCAAAATCAATCCTTTTGCTGAACAACTGTTTGGAGAATATCAGTGTGACTTCCGGCGGGGCCGAGGTACCACCGATGCACTTTTCTCGATAAGGATGATTTTTGAAAAGTGCCGAGAGTTCAACATACCTGTGCACCAACTCTTCATTGATTTCAGGCAGGCCTACGACTCTCTCGAACGAGAGACTCTATGGGCGACTCGAGTGGGCGACCGCGAGGTAGACCACGACTACAATGGGAGACCGACGTAATAATGACCGTGACCGTGACCGCGAATGACCGTGGTGAATATTCATAGCTGATTAGCCTGACAACACTCTTACATGGAGCATGAACGCCAATTAAAAAAAAAGAAAAGATGATACAATCAGCAAACTACTCAAAAACCTCTCCATTTAGCGTTTCGAGAAAATATTACAAAGTCACAAATTCATATTTCTTTCGAAATTCGAAAAACATTATAAAAATTAAATAAAATCAAACTTTTTCCAAAATTTTAAAAATATTCCGAAAATTATTACAAAACCAAGGATTAGATTAAACTTTTTTCAAAAATTTTGAAAATACTGCAAAAATTATAACAAAATCAAAAATTGAATTTTTTTTCAAAATTCCAAAATTATTCCAAAAATTGGAATAAAATCAAATATTTAAACTTTTTCTAAATTCTAGTAATATTCCAAAAATTCTTAAAAATTCAAACTTTTTCCAAAATTCTAAAAATATTCCAAAAATTCTTACAAAATCAAAGATTGAAACTTTTTTCAAAATTCCAAAAATATTTCAAAAACTATAACAAATTCAAAAATTTCCATATCACATTTACGTCATACAACAAAGTACAAACAGCTAAATTTTTTTTCCAAAAAATTGGCTTAAAAAGTAAGTAAAAATCATTTTTTTGACATACTTGACAATTTTTTTTTGACAAACTTACTTTTACAATTCTTTTTGACAAACTTACTTACAAACAAACTTTTGATAAACGATAGAAAACGTTTAAAATCTTTTATTGTTTTACCAAAAAATTTCAATCAAAAACTTCAGATTCAGAACGATTAACGATAGAAATTCTATCGTAAAAAACCCATTGAAACCACATCTGAAATATCCCATAGGTGACGGTAGATGCCGATTGGTTTGTTTTTATTGAAAAAATTTCAATCGTAAATTTCAGATTCAAACCGATAGGAATCTGATGGCGGAAAAATACGACAGGTTACGATTGGTGTTACATATGGAATGAACGATAGAAAACGTTTAAGAACTTGTTTAGTTTTACCAAAAAATTTCAATCAAAAACTTCAGATTCAGAACGATTAACAACGATAGAAATTCTATCGTAAAAAACCCAATGACACCAAATATGAGATATCCCATAAGTTACGGTAGACTACGATTGGTTTGTTTTTCTTGAAAAAATTTCATGCGTACATTAACTACGATAGAAATTCCATCGTAAAAAAACCATTAAAACCGAAAAGTAAAAAATCCTATAGATAACGATAGATTACGATTGGTTGATTTCTCCTGAAAACATCTCAATCGTAAATTTCAGATTCAGCCCGATAGAAATCTAATGACGGGAAAATACGATAAGTTACGATTGGTGCTATATATGTAATATAGGATAGAAAACGATTCAAAACTTTTTCAATTTCATCAAAAAAAATTTCAATCTTGATCTTCAGATTCAAAACGATTAACTACGATAAAAATTCTATCGTAGAAAAACCATTGCAACCAAAAAATGAAAAATCCTATAGGTTGTTTTGTCCATGTTGTGGACTTTGAATGTTCCAAGGGTATTCACTTAATAAAAAAACGCTAGTACTACTGTTACAACATTTATTATATATTTAATATTGGTTCACTATAACGAATACATTTATGTAGTTCTTTCTTGAACTCCTATGCACTACTGTGATATTTTTATATCTGTTTTAATTTAGTTTTATTATTTTATATTGAAATGCGCTGACGGAGCAGCTTGATATTTGATATATAAAATAACGATGAAATGCTTATACAGCTTTTCATGTATTGGATACAGTGATACCCTTATGATCACTACACCTCCCTTTTTAAAAGAATGACGTACGCGTCATTTAGTATGAGGTTAAACTGTTACTAATTAGGTTTAAGAATTTTGATTCGTTACCAATTCAGAAATATTCTGGGCCCTAGACATTTCTAAATTCGTAAGTACTCTACTTGACATTAATTTAATTCAATCACACTTATACAATTTTAGTTGATATTTGAGAGAAGTTCCTTTTTTTTCTATAATTTTTAAATTTATTTTTGTTTAAACTATTTAAATTTTGTTTAATTATTATTTTTTTTTCATTTGGTTTAACATTGAAATTATCTCAGGATACCACCCCTTTTAAAAGATTGCGGTGCATTCCTCATTTTTAACAAAATACATATACAAAAAAAAAATTTAATATCAATTCGATCATTCTTTTCATTTTTTTTTTTTGAATTACTAGAGTTTTAAAGTTAACATTCTATAATAGAAAAATTTATTGTAAATTAATATTATTATTAGCAATTATTAAAAATATGAAGCAAACAGTAAGCGTTCTAGCGTAAAAATTTTAATTTTTTCTTTTTCTTTAAATATCTTGTAATAAATTCATAAAGTTTAATTTTAATATATTATATTTGTATCTATTCATATATAAAAAAATTTAATTATATGTTTTTGAAATTATCTTTATGTATTTTATAAACTTATATAAAATTAATAATATAT
Source organism: Diogma glabrata (assembly GCA_963693315.1). Lineage (NCBI taxonomy): Eukaryota > Metazoa > Arthropoda > Insecta > Diptera > Cylindrotomidae > Diogma > Diogma glabrata. Next base: position 111,413,666 of record OY856188.1, read on the forward strand.
TTTTTTTTTCAAATTATTATGTTTGTATAAAATTAATTATATGGAAGCTTTGAGATTCCCTATTTATATAAAATTAATTAATATTAATTATAATTATTTATTCATAATCATTTATATTCATTTATTCTCTTTTTCTTTTTCTTTTTCAGTTTTAGCAAAATAATAAGTGTTTGTAATCGATATTCCGGTTCATACTTTAAATAAATTATCTTTATGCAAAATTTTTATGCTGTTATTACTTGTATCTCTTACTTTGACATTGTTGTTTTCCAATAATTCTATAATTTTCCATGGTCCTAAATATCTTTTCTCGAATTTCGTTTTAGCTGTATTATTCAATGTAACTACCTCGTCACCTATTTTAAAATTTTGTGGTTTTGATTTCTTATCATAAGCTGTTTTCTGCTGCAGTTTAGCAAGGTCTAAAAATTTTCTAGCTTGTTGACTAGCATATTGTAGTTTGTACTTTAGATTTTTACTGTAATCCTCAAGATTATACACTGGTTCTATATTGGCTGATGTAGGAATTAATTTTGCTTCTCTGCCGAAAACTAGTTCATACGGTGTATAGCTATGTACTATACTAGGTTGAGTGTTGTAAAAAAATGAATAAATGTTTGACCATTTGTCCCAATCTGCGTAATAGTCGTTTTTCAAGTAGTTTCTCAGATAGGTGTTAAATTCTCTATGGTTTCGTTCTATTACTCCAAGTGTTTGATGATGATATGCTGTAGACGTAAAGTGTTGAAAACCCAGCAGGTCTTTTAATCCTGCGAATATCTCATTTACATATTCTGTACCAAGATCTGTTTTTACTACTGTGAAGTTTCCATAGGTTAATATAAAGTTATTAAATATTGTATCTGCTACTGCTTTTGCCGTTTTATCCGGTAATGGTAGAATTACTACGTACTTGGTTAATTCACACTGCAATGGTACTGCATACTTGTTACCTTGACTGCTTGTTTCTATAGGTCCGATTGTGTCTATCTGTATAGTATGGAAGGGTTCTTCAGGAGTTTTTGTTAATGTTAACTCCTCTTTGTGATATTGCTTTGCTTTGTTGATTTTGCACTTGTTACAATTTTTAACATAGTCTGCCACTTGCGTTTTTAAGTAAGGCCAGTTGAATTTTTCTGCTATTTTCATGTACGTTCTTCTTATGCCTGTATGACCTCCTGTGATTGGATCATCGTGATATAACTTGATTATTTTTGCTTTTTCTTCTTCTACACTTATTTTTACTGGTTTTTTAAAAATGAATATTTTGACGTCATTAAGTACTTTATTACCTAGGTTTATAAATTAATTTTTATAAAAATTCTATCATTACGCTCGATTTTTAAACAATATATATTTTTCGTGACGCTGAACTCATTCAGGTCTTTAAACAAACGTTTTAAAAATTCTATTTTTTCATTAATTTTCCTTATCTTCACTTTCGCGGACATTTAACTTATTAAATTCCTCGTGAAAACTTACGTTATCAATCTCAGTATTTTCGCGACTATCCACCTTAGTAGATGTCTTATATCCTTGATTATAACAATTATTACTTTCATACAAATTTCTTTCATTTCTTATTAATTTCATTTTATCAATCTCGGCACTTTCGCGACTATCCACCTTAGTAGATGTCTTATGTCCTCGATTATAATTATATTTATTTTCATATAGAATTCTTTTATTTTTTATTACTTTTACTTTGATATCATTTTCATTTAATTCTGTTATTACTATAGGTATAGCTTTTAAATTTCTATTATTAAAATTCTCAATTACTTTACAATTATCATTACTATTTTTTTTATTATCATTAATTATGTTATTATTTATTGTGTCTACTTTATTTTGAATTCTACTATTGTTACTTTTATTACTTTTATCATTAATATTATTAATGTCAGAATTGCTTTTATTATTATTTTCATTACTACTTAACTCTCTTGTAGTTGATCTCGTTTGGACCATTCGAATTTCTTTTAGATTATCTATGCTAATTCTTGACAAAGCGTCTGCTACGACGTTTGCTTCTCCTTTTAAATATTCTATATCAAAATCATATTCCTCTAAATCCAATCTCATTCGAGTTAATTTGGATGATGGATTTTTTAATGAGTACATGTAAACTAACGGTTTATGATCTGATTTGATTAGAAATTTTGTACCATATATGTATGGTCGAAAATATCTAACTGCCCAATGTATGGCTGTTAACTCTTTTTCTATAGTAGATTTATTTGATTCTCCTTTTGTAAATGCTTTCGATGCAAAAACTACCGGCAAATCGACATTATTATGCGTTTGACTTAAAACAGCTCCACAAGCAGTGTTGCTTGCATCTGTAGTAATTATAAATTGTTTAGAGAAATCAGGGTATTGTAACATTGGCATTTTTGTTAGGCAATTTTTTATCTTATCAAAAGCTTGACTTTCTTCTTTTTCCCATTTAAATGTATTATTCTTTCTCGTAAGTTTATTTAATGGACTTGACATATGAGCAAAATTTTTTATAAATCTTCTGTAATAGTTAGCGAAAGCTACGAAACGTTTAGTTTCATCCGCGTTTTTAGGAATTGGATAATTTTTTAAAATATCAAATTTTGATTTGTCTATTGTTATTCCTTTATCTGTGCATGTGTGACCTAAATATGTCACTTCCGTTTTGAAAAAATTACATTTGTCCGGATTCAGCTTTAAATTCTTTTCTCGACATGCTTTGAATACTAATTCTAAATTTTGTAAATGATGCTTTACCGAGCACCCGTAGACTATTAAATCGTCCATGTAAACGAACGCTCGCATAGGCGATATATTAGCAAAAGCTAATGTCATCATCCTTTGGAAAGAGTTTGGACTAATAGATAGTCCGAAAGGTAATCTAGTATACCTATATGAACCTGAATCTGTACTGAACGATGTTATGTTTCTAGATTTATCGTCCAATGGGATTTGATGAAATCCTGACTGAAGATCTACCACACTGAAATATTTAGCTCTACCCAGCTGATCTAAAATGTCATCAATTCTTGGTAAAGGAAATTTGTCTGCTATAACTTTTTTGTTAATGTTTCTGAAGTCTACAACAAGACGAAATTTTTTGTTATTGTCATTTGACTTTTTTGGAACAAGAAGAATTGGACTATTGAAGCTTGAAATAGAAGGCTCGATGATATCATTTTCAAGCATTTTAGCTACTTGACTATTGATTTCTTGTTTTTGGGAATGTGGCAGCCTATAGGACTTAGTATATACTGGAATATCATCCTTAATTTGAATGTTTTGAGTATAAAAGTTATTTACAGTTAGTTTTTCAGAATCACTTGCAAAAATATCTACATATTGTGAGATAAGCGTTTGTATGTGTCGATTAATATTTGGATCGATAATTTTATTATTCCGTTCTACTTTTTCAAGAATTTCTTTTGTTTTTTCAGCTGTATTTAGAATTTCTTTTTTATTAAAATGATAGACGTGAAAATCGTCTAAAGGTTCTAAAACAATAGAAGATTGTTTAATTTCTACTCCATAATTATTTGTATTTATTAACTGCACATACGGTTTATTTTGATTTATAATAGCTCTACCTATGAGCACACCAGGGATTAATTCTCCCTGTTGAACAACTGAATCATTTAAAATTTTTACATTTGAAAGTTTTTTTATTATTTCGCATCTAGGCGGTATGAAAATTGTATCGGTATCCGTACCTGATAAGATCGGAATTCTGAATGATATATGTCGTTCATTGATTTCTAATGTGAAATCGTCGTAACTTATGTTACATGAAAATTTGGTGAAAAAGTCTCTACCTAAAATACCTGACGTTGGTATTGGAAAGTCGCTTTGAACTATATGAAACTCATGTTTAATTGCATAATTGTTTGAACAAATTTCAATCGAAATGGTACCTACTGTTTTCAATTCTTTATCTGAAATTCCTTTTAATAAAATTTTATTATTATAATTAATTAAATTTTTAAAACTATCATTGTATTTCAACAATGACACATCTGCTCCGGTATCTAAAAGAAAACTTACATTAGCTTTGTTTATATTATTTAGTTTAAAATTACAAAAATGACAAAAATTAAGGTTAATTGTTAAAATTTTTAAACATTCCCCTGTGCACCGAGGTCTGCTTCGTTTCCCGACTCGTTAAATTCTATCATTCGAGTCCTCATGTTCCTTACGTTGTAGCTCTGCTGACTACCTATATTATTTTGGTTATTATTATTTTTATTATTATACCGGTTACCAAATCTATTTTTACTATTAAAATTTCTGTTATTATTTATCTGAAATTTTCTAAAATTATTATTATTATTATTGTTGTTCTGAAATCTATTAAAATTGTTATTATTGTTGCGGCCATAGCTGAAATTTCTATTAAAATTTTGATATTTGTTTCTCTGCGTATTTACTTGTCTACCTCTGAAAGATAAAATTTGAGCATTTCTTTCGTTAGATAATGACTGGAACCTATGTATGAGTTGATCCATATCGCTGAATTCACTTGACAAGGCACTTTGTAATATAACATCATTTACGTGATTTTGTTTTATATTTTTCACAGCATCATGGACTACGTACTGCGTAGCAGTTGTTTGGCTAACTCCTTCGCTTATATATGCGTTTTTCAACTTATCTGTTAACTTACTCAAATCCTTTATATATTTGTTCTTTTTTCCGCTTTTTAATCCTTCCATTGTTGTATTGATCATCCAAGAGGGTTGACCCTTACAACTTTGTTTTAGTTTCTCGATTATTTCTGTTATGGATTTACACTCCGCGGTTGACTCTCTTGCCTTTGTTGTTAGCTTGGCTTTAACCAGATTTGTTAACAGTTGCTGATTATCAGCGTGAGTTATTGCTAATACTAAGATGTTTAATTTGTCTATTATACTACCTAATTGAAGAGGATTTCCATCGTAGTCGTCTCTTAAAATTTTTGACACTAAGTCAATAACCTCTGTTGCTTTTTGTGATGTCATTGTGTTTTCTTCAAAATTTTTTATTGGTTGGAGAAATAAATCTTTTTCTAATCTTGATATGGTTTCTTGTATGTTTTTGATTTGCAGTTCTATATACAAACATTGTTTCTTTTGTCGCTTTGCTTTCTCATAAGAAGCTAATTTTTCTTTTAATATTTCTCTAAATTCATTTAATTTTTCGTCGCTCATACGAATTTGTTAAAAAAAAATTGCTTTCAAAAAAGATTATTATTATGTAAAAGTAAATAAAACAACATAAAATTACGTTTTTGTTTTTTTTTTTTTTTTTTTTTTATTATTATTGATGGTTCAATTTCAGATTTCAGTTTAAATTACATAAATTTATTTTTATTATTATTATTATGCAGAAAAATTTTACATATTTACATCAATATAGAAGAAAAAAAATTTTTTTTTTAAAAAAATTATTGATTTATACATGTAGAGTTGATGCATACCTGCGCTTCAGGCTTCTGCGATGTCTATCGTAAATTACGAAAATTAATTCTATAATTTTTATTGAGCATATAATGGCAACTAGCACTAACAACTCTGTGCTATAAACATTGATCGTATCTTCTACGTCAATTTTCAAATTGTTATTCACTTGGCCTGTAGACGTTTGCTCAGACTGTTTTGTATTTGAACTGCCCATTTTAACTTTTATTCAAAATTTTATTCTTTACCGTCGAATATTTGTTATTTCGGTTTTAAAATTAAAAATCGGTTAATTTAAAATTAAAAATTTTATTACTTTAATTTAAAAAAAAATTTCAATTGATTTTATTGTAGAGAAAATTAAAATAAAATTATTTTCCTTTATTTTCGGTTTTTTAAAAAAAATATATATATTGACGCAATTTATATTTTCTATTTCTATCTAAAAAAAAAATTTTCATTTGAAAAACTTATTTTCAAATGTGTATACATCGGTATATAAACCTGTATTTAGTATTAATATGTTTAATATATTATGTGGTTTGCGTACGGGATTTTTAAACTTTTCGAGTAGTACTAAAAACTTTAATATATTATACGGTTTGTGTACGAGATTTTTAAACTTTTCGAGTAGTACTAAAACTTTAATATATTATACGGTTTGTGTACGAGATTTTTTTTTAAACTTTTTCGAATAGCACTAAAATTCGATGCTTTTATTATTAGATTTTATTTGGTTATTTGTTTGAACATTCTATTTTTTATGTTAATGATTTGATAAAAAAAATTTTATTATGAAATTTATATTACAAAAATTTTTTATTTAATTTTTATTTCTCGGAAAAACTCACTTATCAAAAATTTACTTTAATAAAAAAATTTGTTTAAATTTACTTTAAAAAAAAAAGACTTTAACACTAAAGTTTTGATACACATATTACTGCACTAATACACCAAAAAATGAAATTTCTACTCACAGTTTTTTTCCGATGGTCAATTCCTGGGAATCAGACAGGAATCTGTCACGGTCGCCATGTTTTGTCCATGTTGTGGACTTTGAATGTTCCAAGGGTATTCACTTAATAAAAAAACGCTATTACTACTGTTACAACATTTATTATATATTTAATATTGGTTCACTATAACGAATACATTTATGTACTTCTTTCTTGAACTCCTATGCACTACTGTGATATTTTTATATCTGTTTTAATTTAGTTTTATTATTTTATATTGAAATGCGCTGACGGAGCAGCTTGATATTTGATATATAAAATAACGATGAAATGCTTATACAGCATTTCATGTATTGGATACAGTGATACCCTTATGATCACTACAAGGTTACGATAGATTACGGTGCGTTTTCTATCTGGCAGATATACTCTATGCGTTTTAAATGATTAAATCCAATAGAAACGGATAGGAAACGATAGAAAACTATTCGTTTTCAATCGTTTTCTATCGATTTCTTTCGATTTTTTTTATAAGGTGTTGTTACGTAAATTTGACATAAAACTGACACTTGTCATGACTATAACCTGGTATTATTTATATGATGATTTCATGACATCACACTGCTCCCTGGTTAAACATTCCAATTCAAACCAATTGAATCCTATTAAATCCAATATAATTTCAATAGGATTAAATCGGATTGAATTGGTAATAGGAAGACTTCGATCTACCAATTAAAATTCAATCGGAATGAATGGGATTTAACAGGAAAAGAGGTTCTGTAGGATTCTAAAGGAAATTTCCAATTGAATTTCAATCGGAAATTAAAAGATTCAATAGGAAAAAGGAACTTAGAAAAAAATTAAACAATCTTATGAATTTAAAGGGATTTAATTGGAAAAAATTTAATAGGAATGAATAGGATTAATCGGAATTCTGCAATGGAAATTTCGAATTAATTCCTATTTATATACATTTCCTATAGATTCCGGTTGAAAAATAAAACAGAGATATTTAACAGGAATGAATAGGATTGTATTGGAAATAGATTTTTTGAATAGGAATTAATTGAAAATCCCCAATGCAGAATTCCGATTAATCCAATTAATTTTCTTCAATTGGTTTCAATTGGAATGTTTAACCAGGGCTGGGATGCTTTTGTGGTTTATCGTCAAAAACCTTGGCCAAGTGATTTTTGGTGGCTCTTCTGTCGTCAAGCTATTTTCATCAAGGGAGATTTCCAAACACAGGGATAAATGGTGGCATCCGGACTATACATTGGCTGCACAAAACTTCCCAACCCAGTTCAATTATTTTATGGGGAGTCATCAAATATATCTGGCTAGTCTGGCTTTGTCATGATGAAAAGCAACACCCTTTCGATTGAGTAAATTCAATACTTAATGCAGAGATTAACAGATTAGTTTTAAATTTTCGAAAAGAAAGATAGTGTTCCAACTCAATCTAAAATAAAATTAATATCAAAACCGCCAAACAAACTCTAAAGTCATTTGATTGTATTTAACTTACTTTTATCTAAAGAAACAAATTACACACACATATCTAACACATATCTGTCAAATTATTTAAATTAAATTAAATTAATGTAACAATTCTTCTTCTTGTTTGAGCCGTCGTAGAATCAAGTTCTAAACTTAAAATTAAATTATTAATTGTTCAATAAAATAAAATCAAACATTGTGCTTTGAAAAAAAGTTATTATCATTTTTTTTTCAATAAATATACCGGGTGATTTTTTTAACCTGAAACTTTCAAATATCCCGAAAAATAAGCACTCTACGGAAAAAATGTCGATATTCAAAATTGAATCATTCCGCGGGGGAAACACATTAGTGCAAAAAAATAGTCCCCCACCCCCCCCCTCTTTGTAGGTGGGCGGGGGTAACTTTGAATCTAAAATAGGAACCCCAATTTTTTATTGCAGATACGGATTCTACGGCTAAAAGTACTTCTACTATATCACCAGATCTTACTTCGCCAGATTTCTTCTTGTGGGGCTATCTCAAAGAGAAAGTTTACAAACAAGAACCAACAACACGTGAGAATATGATTGGGCGAATCAAAAATGCTTGTGCCGAAATTCAAGCAGACACACTTCTCAGTTGTGTACAGTCATTTGAAGAGCGGATTAATAAGTGCATTGAAGTCGAAGGCCATCATTTTGAACACTTATTTTAAGCTAAAATTTCTTTATTCGCCATATAGATGCTGAGGATGGGATCCGTCCTTAAGATGTGATTGTTGGGAACGGGTTTTTACCACAAACAGAAACACGTATTTTTACCACAAACAGAAACACGTGTTGAAGCCGGATGGTATTGGTGTCACGCGATATTTCAGAAAGTTTATCGAATGATATACCGAATAGCTAGAACGTTAACGAATCTTCTTCGAAAGGACGTCACATTTCCGTTTGGTACTTTTTACAAAGTAGGAGACTGGGTAGTCATTAAACGTACGTAGGTAGTCATTAAACGAGTTCAATTCGGCAGTGGTCTTAAAATTCAGTTGCTAAGTTTTTATTACCGTTTGAGGATATTAGTTGAGGATATTAGTGTTATGAATATGATGTCAAATCCAATTACACTGAATGTCCAGAGATGACTTCTACATCTGCCGAATTTATGAAAAAATATTATTTAGGTTTATCGGATGAAGAAGAAAGTCTAGAAGATGACCAGGAAAAGGAAGCATCTCGGAATGAACCACATGAATGTTGTTGTTGTAGCGACGGTGCGGTGCTACTCTGTCGGCTCCATGTTCAGATTCAGGAACTCTGCTACTGCCCGTGGGCGGTACTACAAACCCTCCTTCGTCAAGTCGGTTGGTTTTTCTGGACAATTGAATAGGTGGTTTGTATCATGCCGTGTGCCCTCACATGCGGGACATTTGTCAACCATGCTCTGGTCAATTTTATTCATTTAGTTATTTAAGATGTGTGACCAACCGGATCTTAACTGCGCTAGGGTGGATAATTAATTAATTATCGGTAATTTGACCTCTTCCGCTACGGCTTCTGGTGGCTTACTATTGGCCGTTTTATACGTAAGCTCGTATGTCCGTTTTATACGTAAGCTCGCCGATGTTGACGGTTACTTGGTTGTTTCTGACATCATTTAAGAAACATTTCGCAGTACCCCTGATGTTTCTAGGTGGTGCAGTCGTGGATAAGGTCCCAGTGAACACAAGACGTAAATATGACATCACACGAACGTCATATATATGTGATGTAGTTGTTACGTAAATTTGACATAAAACTGACACTCGTCATGACTATATCCTGGTATCATTTATATGATGCTTTTATGACATCACACTGATCTTAAATTTGACTTTGATATGATGTCATAATTTGGACTTAAATATGACCTTATTATGATTTTGTTAAGTTTCACTAGAGGTATATCCATTTTAATTGTATATAGTTTGAAAAATTTTGCGTATAGTTAGTTATTGCTTCCTAGCAGGTTCTACAACAGTAGGTAAGTTGTGACCAATGAATGACGGACGGGTAAGTATTTTTGTTTAATTGTTATTAAATTTGTTTTTTAAGTAAAAAAAAAATACATCACAAAAAAATTTATATAACTATGATGTCAACCTTATATCATAACAACGTCACGAATATCTCCACAGACATCACATTTATGTCATAGCTATATCATTATTGTTATGTCATGTTCAATTACGTAAACAAGTGGGAAATAATGATATACATATGACTTATATATGACCCAGATCTTACATAAGATGTGACTTAGCGTGATGTCATTTTGATATCACAATGACGTAAATGTGTTTTCTGGGGTGTCATTGCAGGGATGTTGCTTTATGTGACAGGCCCATAGATATTGTTTGGTAAGCATTTCATTATGTTGACGGAATACCCTGGTTAAACATTCCAATTCAAACCTATTGAATCCTATTAAATCCAATATAATTTCAATAGGATTAAATCGGATTGAATTGGTTTAATAGGAAGACTTCGATCTACCAATTAAAATTCAATCGGAATAAATGGGATTCAACAGGAAAAGAGGTTCTGTAGGATTCTAATGGAAATTTCCAATTGAATTTCAATCGGAAATTAAGAGATTCAATAGGAAAAAAGAACTTAGAAAAAAATTAAACAATCTTATGCATTTAACAGGATTTAATTGGAAAAGATTTAATAGGAATGAATAGGATTAATCGGAATTCTGCAATGGAAATTTCCAAGTGATTCCTATTTATATACATTTCCTATAGAATCCTATCCATTCCGGTTAAAAAATAAAATAGAGATATTTAACAGGAATGAACAGGATTGTATTGGAAATAGATTTTTTGAATAGGAATTAATTGAAAATTCCCAATGCAGAATTCCGATAAATCCAATTCATTTTTTTCAATTGGTTTCAATTGGAATGTTTAACCAGGGTATGTTACATTCTTGGTGAAGGTGATCTCGATGAGCCATCAAATAACATCCGGTTGCTGTTCACAAGGCTGCGTTTTGTGTTACTTGTAACTTATTCCAGTGGGTGTTAGCGACTTGAGGTGTCCATATGGATGCAGCGTAATTTAAAATAGGTCTTCTTATTGCTTTATACGTTGTTCGCTTGTTATGATCGTGTTTTTATATTTTCCCCATGAACTACGAGGTAACGCTTTCAATGCATTGTTCTTTTTTTATCTCGCGTTCACCTGCTGAGCATGAGCATTGAATTTAAGAATTGGATCGAATGTGACCCCAACTTTCTCGGATTTTTGTGTTAAGTGTTTACCTCCTTCGTACATGTGGTGAAAAATGTGGAGGTGGACTTTTCGGTGAGTTTCAGTTTCCTGGTTTTAAACCATTCGTTCAGGATATTAGTGAGTTGTCTCAGGTTGTTTCCTGTTGAAAGCACCGTGCATTCGTCTGCATATGACGTTATGGTTATTTCTTCTGGTGGGGCATATAAACTACTTAGGTAGAGATTGAATAGTGAAGGTGACAGAACTCCACCTTGTGGAACGCCTTGTCTGAGCACTCTCATCTTTGATTTGCAGTTGCAACCAAATGAATCGATTATATCTACTAATGAAAGCGTTTTTTAGGGTTTTGCAGTTAAGTGACACCGAGGCGGCTGTCAATTCAGGAGGGGTAGGATCACCCTATGCTTAGTAACCAATTTTAAAGTCATACATGTTACAGTAAAACCAATTAGAATAATGTATCATTCAATATTTTAAATAATTTTATTTTTTTTATAATAATTGCATTTTCATTTGACGTCAATAAATCAAGATGTGTTTTTGTGAAGGAAAAACTACATTTCACTTAAGTTGATTTTGGATACTTATATGTAGATGTCAACCCGGTTTAAGCTTTTAATTACTTCTCGTTTTTCTTTTGTTTTTAACTTGCGGGATATGCATTATGTTTTATAACTAATTTTCAGAAAAAAATTTGTTCTTGATATTTGTATTGTTATCGGAGCAACAAAGCACATGCCCACACAATGGAAATAGACTTGATTATAGTTAGAACCATCTTGGTTAGGCTTCTTTTAAACCTTATCAGTAGGGTGCAACTTGAATGGAAAACAGGACCCCAAATTTCCCTGTTTGCCTGCTTTGGTCGACATGTTGGTATATATTAACAAGATTATTAAACAAAAACTCAATTAAATATTCGATATATAATTATTGATCCAATATATAATTAAAAAAATGGTAATCTACCATAGGTGTTTGGTCTTCTTTTGGAGCTGTAAATAAATTATAGTTAGAATTTTAATTGTTATTTGGCATTATTTACAATTGATAGAAGTGACTTATTTCAATTTACTATTTATTAATTGTAAGCCACGAAGTAACAACTCCATGGTCCAAATGGTCGAATTTTATGATCGGTACAAATTACAAAATGATCAGAAAATCATCGCGTAGAGAAGAGATTGAATACTGCAACTGAAACCAGATGACCAAAAAAACCTTATAATGAAATAGGTCACCTGAAAAAAATTATCGTATTTTAAAGTCCTTAAAAGGACCAACATATTTTATAAAATTTGTTTATATAAATTCTATCGTCCTAAAAAGGACGAATTTAAAAATAATATAGCAGTAAGTTAGATAAAAGGAACAAATTATATTTCAAGGATATAAGGAAACTTATGAGAAATTGAAGTGATGAAACTTAGGACGGAAACTGGTTCGGTGGCTGAAACATCGATCTATAAAGGTCCATAATTTCTGAATGATGACGCTCTCTTTGAGCGGTTGCTTCAGCATGTTCTTGTTCCCTTACGGCATGTCGACGTTCGTTTCTTTGCATTTCAATCTCTAGCAAACGGATATGCTTCTCTCTTTGGGCAGTAGCTTCAGCATGTGATCGTTCTCTCGCGATATGTCGACGTTCGTTTCTTCGCATTTCAATCTGTAGTAAACGAATTTGTTTACGAAGGTCTCTTGATGTGTCCGTTTGCAAAAGCAATACATCTCGATTGTTGTTTGTTTGGGCAGTTTTAAATTGGTTACGAGAATGGGGTGGTGGTGTTGGCGGAGATCTTTCTTTGAATGATTGTTGTTTGGATATTGGTTCTACCATTGGAGTTGGTGTTGAAGCCTAAAATTATTGAATTGAATACCTTCATAACAATATTATACTTAAAAAAAATTGAGCTTACCTTGGTTTCGTTAACGATAGATGATCCGGAAAACTGATTTAAAATGGGATGATCGAAGTCTGAAGATGTAATTCGAGGTTTGTCTATTCCAGACAACTCTCTAATTGGGTTATTCTCTTCTAAGTTTGATTCTGAATTTTTCGATCTTTCTATATCCATATACTGTGCAACATTACATGTATACTATAAAAAAAAATTAGTTGAATCCACGGTACAATTGTTGATAATTTTATTACAAACCCTACCTGTCCAGTGTTGAGCTCTTCCGCATGCTTCGAAGACATTACGTTAATTAAATGCTCCTCTAGTGAGCTTAGTTCGACATCGAGCACTTCATCATTCACGGTGTTACAGCGGTCTTTCTCGATTGTTTTAAGCTTCATTCTGGTCCCTCTTCTGATATCAGAAAATGACTGAAATGTTAAAAAGAAGTTATAATTACTTTGCATTAATGCAAACATAGATGAATTTTGATAACAGTTACCTTTCGCCAACTCATTAAGTCTTTCACAGCTCCGCCCATTGCATTTAAGTCAGTTGTCAATTTGTTCCAAAAACTGCGTTTTAATTTATTCCCATTTATCGAATGATGCCGATTTATCGCGATATTATAATTAGCGACAACCCGTTCCAGTAACTCTGTTTTCTGCCTATTCGTTATTCTGGTGCGACTTGAAAAGTTAGCAGGATTCTGAAGGAAAATAAAAAACATATTAAAAAACATGTGCTAGACTAGCAGTACCAGCCAGCCAGCTTTTCATATATATAATTATAATTTTAAATATTTATATGGTTGGATGGATCAAATCGAATTTATTTGGATGAATCTGCATCTGTTTTACCAACGCTTATATGTTTCGGACAAAAACTATTTATCTTTATTGTCTAATGTTAGTTAAGAAAAACAGTTCCAAATCTATTAATGATGTAAAGCAATTGTCTTCTTGACTAACAACAAACCAAAAATACGTTTGTTCTGCACTAATGCTTTGTACTCTATAGTTCGACGACCGACCGAAAAGAGGATAGACACATTTAACTAAAACACAACATACGGATGTAAGCTAAATGATTTTTAATTGTAAATAAAATGTTTTTGGTGTTATTTTATTTATGTCAAAATGTGGACGCTGTGTTAGTGCTGGAAATTTGTAAGTGCAACCGTTGGAGTTACTGAAGCTGTTGAAGAAATATTCTAGATCAGGACCATTGTGTTCTTGTTGTTGTGTAACAAAAAAGGTAGTATATAAACTTTAATAGAACCAGGTGTTTTTGCTTACTAATTAGTGATCGTATCGGATCGAAAAATAATCCATAAAATGATTTTGCAATTATGTTTATCTAATTGAGAGCTAGGCCATTTCGAAGGAAGACAGGAAAAACCTGACACTATTATTATAAATATGTATTGTATCTATCTACAACCTGAAAAACGGTTATACGTACACGTCTTTTAATTCTGTTGTCTTGAATTTTAGAATTATTCTGTATATCATACTGAAATATAAGATTTGAATTCATTTGTTGTTCTGGTTCATTTATTTCTTCTTTAATTTCATCTAGCATTACTATTTGGCATTCCAAAATATTTGCTGGTATCTAAAATTAAATTTAGAAACGTAATAATTTTTATAATAGGAGTAAAAACTACTTTTTTGTTATTTACTCGTTCTACGTTGTTTTCCATTTCTTATTTTATTGATTTTCCCAATCAATTTATTTTTAATTAAAATATTTTGTCACCATGTAGCTGAAGCTGAGTAATGAAATAAACAACAAATTGTCAAAACTGACAATGTAATTTGCTTTGTTTTCGTTAACCGTTACTTTGAAAAATCGCTACTGTGTTATTTATGTCGAATTCTTTTTGTATAGAGCGAAAAAGTCATTTTTTTTTCATAAAAAGAACATGAAATTTTAACAAAAGATTATATGAGCTGGCGAATAAACCATTTATGGAACACTATAGAAATACACCAATTGAATATGGTCCTAGTAGGATCCATAGATGGAAGATTACGTTTACCGGTTACGGACACGGCTTATCCTTAAATGATTTTCTTTCTAGAGTTAATAGTTTCGCGAGGGGTGAAGGAGTCACATCAGAGCAATTACTAAGTAACGCACACTATTTGTTCCCGGGCAAAGCGGGGAAGTGGTTCTGGAGTAATCAGGGAGGTTTTCAGAGTTGACAATGTCTAGTAGATGCAGCGAAACGCGAGTTTCTTTCGAGGAATTACAATTTCTTAAGAGAAGAAATAAATAATAGAATTCAGGGATTATCAGAACTATTCTCTACTTTTATAACGGATATGAAGTCCTTGTTCCAAAGAGTTGAACCACCTTTAGAGGAGGGTTATAAAATCTATATTCTGAATAGAAATATGTTGCCTGAATATTCTTTCCAATTAGCAACAATCAATATAGACTCGTTGGAACACTTGATTGATTTCTGTCGACAACTGGATGAAACAAAACTTTTAGTAGAGCGAAGATCTTGTTTTTCCCAATTTAGAAATCTTGCAGTTGTAAAACTATCATGTTCTCCACAGCAAACCAATAGAGAAAACAGAAGAGGAGTGAGTTTTATGGATAATCGAGAGGTAGGATGGCCGACAGGAGGAGGTGTGTCTCGAAGAGAGAATATGAACATATCAAGTCCGAATAGAGAACACAGGTTGAGTTCAGGGATGAGATAGCGTGCAAATAAAGTACATGCCATAGAACGGATGAATGAACGGGAAAGATCTAATAGTAGGGAATTACGAAGAAGAGTAGAACAAACTGATAGACCGGAGCGAACGAATCAAGATATTGACGAAAGAAGTTTTCATTCAGCTAACGCGACAGGTTGTTGGAACTGCGAACGACCCGGTCATACGCATAGAACATGTCGTCAACCACAAAGAAGACCGTTTTGTTTTTATTGTGGAAGGAGAAACGACTCGAACGAGAGATAATATGGCTAATAGTACTAGAACAAGTAACCGACCCGTAGAGAGATTTTAAGAAGGGATACCAGGGCGGGAAACAAAATCAGGGAAGAAGAGTTAGTCGAAGCCACTCCGTATTCCCAATCTTAGAGGCTTGTAAAGACAACTCAATTGGAGATGCGCGCCAAGAACCACAAATAAGCCCAATAGTAATAAATATAAATAAAAATAGGCGACCTCATCTTAAAGTAGACGTACTAGGTAAGAAAACTATTGAGCAGAGAATATGAAAACACGTTATTTTTGAATGAGTGTTTTATTAGAACAGAACAATACACAATGATTTTCTATAATTCAGAATGTCAAAATAAAAACCAATAAACAATAACCATATGCCTTCAGGGCTAACTAAATACAAAGGTGGTTTACACTTTTAATACCCCCACTATGTTAAGATTTAATTTTGATTTACAAACAAAAATAAATTCTAAATTTTAACATTAGTTAAACCAATATTTAATGAGCAAAAGCTTTGCTTTGGTTTTGTTACAGTCTTTGTTAATACATCAGCCACCATAAAATTTGTATCGATGTATTCAAATGATGTCGTATATCGATGTGCTTCGATCTAGGTTTGTATGTATCATTTTTTGCCAAATGTATGGCTCCGTTATTATCACACTTTAAAGCAATCGGATGTTTTGATAAACCACCATCTAAATCATCTATAAACTGTTTGAGCCATAATGCCTCTTGCGTTGCTGAACTTAACGCCATATACTCAGCTTCGGTGCTGGAAAGTGCTACTGTAGGTTGTCTTCTACTGCCCCATGATATAGCACCATTTTGCATCGTAAATATGTAGCCCGTACAAGATCTTCGACTATCGACATCCGATGCCCAATCAGCATCTGAATAGCCAGCAATTTCAACTTCGCATGAATTACAGACGTTCAGTTTAAATTCTATTGTGCCTTTGAGATACCTCATAATACGTTTTACCGCTATCCAATGGGAATTTCCGTAATTTGTGCTGTATCTACTAGCATCTCTAACTGAGAAAGCGATATCAGGCCTTGTGCCTTGAACTAAATACAGTAATGCACCAATCGCTTGTTGATATGGTACATTCTTCTTCATTTTTCGCACACATTTCGGAAGATAATTTCTGACCAGGATCAGACGGAGTTCCAACTGGCTTACAATCACTCATACCATATTTATCAAGAATTTCACGTATGTACGTTTCCTGATCTAGATAATAATTACCTTCTTGGTCAATGGAAATTCTTAATCCAACGCAGTTCTTTGCTTCACCTAAGTCCTTCATATTGAAGTATTCCGAGAGTTAAAAATTTGATCTCTCTCAATAATATTTTTGTAAAAAATCATTAGATCGTCAACGTAAACGGCAATTATCAAAGCCGCTTTCCCTTCTGATTTTTTTACATAAACACATGGATCCACCTTGGACCTTAGGAAATTTAATTTTTGAAGAACATTATCTAACTTTATGTTCCATTGTCATCCACTTTGCTTTAAACCATACATTGCTCTTTGTAACAAACATGCTTTTGATGAACCATCACTAAAGCCTTCTGGTTGTTCGATGTATATTTCTTCATTTAGGCTACCTTGTTAAAATGCTGACACCGCGTCCATTTGGTCAATTCTAAAATTCTCTCTAGCTGCAAATGCAATTAGTAAACGGATTGAATTATACCTAATTACAGGTGAATACGTTTCATCGTAATCAAGACCAGCCACTTGTGCGCATCCTTTAACCACCAATCTTGCTTTATATCGAGTTATATTGCCGAATTCATCAGTTTTTGATTTAAAGACCCATTTTGTTTTCAATAGCTTACGACCCTCTGGTAAATTTGTCATTTTCTATGTTTGGTTTTCCATTAATGAATTCATTTCACTTTTCATGGCATCTTTCCATTCTGAACTGTTATCTCTGGATAATGCCTCAGTCATCGTCAATGGATCAGCTTCATTACTTTTTAAGTCTGCCAAATAAATAAAATTTTTATCATTTACCTTCTTATGAATTCGATTTGACCGCCTCAAGCCTGCATTTTCATCCTCTAATTCTTGTGTATCTTTTTCTGGTACATAATGGGGATCATTTTGAGTTTCATCGCAATCAGTAAATATGTTGTCTCTTTGTAAGTCAATTTTTGAGTCATTTACTCCATTTGTTGCTTCTTCCCCCACTGAATCTACAATTTCATCAACAATCATAACTTCATCGATTTTATCTTGTGGATCATCAATTAAGTTTTCGTTGACACTGTTAGTATTTTTGAGAAAAACTACATCTCGACTTTTTCTTATTTTACCAGTCGCTGGATCAATGAGTCGAAATCCTCATCACAATAGCCGAAGAAAATTAATTTTTGTGATTTTGAGTCCCATTTTTTACGTTTAACTTTTGGGATGTGTGACATCACAACCAAACCAAAAATTTGTAGATAATTCAGGTTAATTGGTTCACCAGACCATATTTCTTCTGGTATTTCATTTATATCACTTGCTAATGATCTGTTGATTAAATACACGGCTGTGTTGACGGCTTCGGCCCAAAATTTCTTCTCTAAATTCGCATCAATGGGAACCTTTTCCAATATATAGAGTGATCATAAAAATAAAATTTAATCTTTTATTTTTTAAAAAATTTATATTAACGTGCGTAAAAAACAAGTGTTAAACATATATGTTATTCAACGAATTACGCCAAGAGCCTACGGCAGAAAGTGTAAACTATATAACTCGTGTTAGGTATTGATTTTTGGAATAGTACCAAAGTTTTCAGGCAATATTCAAGAATGTAGTGTGGTAGAAACAACAGCAGGACCTATGTGACTTTAAGAAGTGGGGACCATGGCCCTTGAGGAAGTACGAAAAGAATTTGAGGTGTCCAATTCTTCTCTGTCCGATTCTTGGGATGTTCAAAGTTGGTTAAACATAGAATCGAAATAACTGTTGGATCCAAACCTGTAGTAAAGCGACCATACCCAATTTCTCCATACCGGCAGAAGGAGGTAGATGGAGAGTTGAATAAAGAGTGAGTGGGCGAATCCTCTCGTTGCGGTTAAAAAATCTAGTGGTAAAATTCGTTTTTGTTTAGACGTTCGAGGTTTGAATAGTTTACCGGTTAAAGACGCATATCCTTTACCGAACATAAGTCGTATATTGGGCCAGGTGAGAACTACAAAATATTTGTCCTCAATCGACCTTTCTGATGCCTATTGGCAGGTGGAGTTGGATACAGGTTCGCGTGAAGAGACGGCATTTAATGTAATTGGTAGAGGCCATTTCCAATTTAGAAGACTCCCATTTGGCTTGTGTAATAGTGCCCAAATTTTATGTAAAGCTTAAGATAAGTGCATTGGAACAGATCTTGAGCCAAACGTATTCGTTTATATAGATGATATTATCGTGGCGACAGATACGTTTGAGCATCATATGGAAGTACTTCGAGAAATTGCGCGAAGGTTAAGAGGGAGGTTTTACAATAAGTCCGGAAAACCTGAAATTTTGCGTTGAGCAACTAAAGTATTTAGGGTACATATTAGAGAAGGATGGATTTCGAATGGGCCGCGAAATGATAAGCCCAATATTGTTTATTCCACATAGGAAACATAGTGTTCTGGATATACAATGAGCTAATATCCATCAAATGCTTTAATTAAAAGCTAACCAATGTTAAAGACTTCGTAGTTCTAATAATAAAAATATTAAAGCAAACAGTAGTATCCCAACAAACTTAAATTCTGTTGTACCAGAAGAGTAAAAAAAAAAAATTAACCGGAAGTGAAAAACCGGAAGTTAGGATGCAGAACTGTTGTGAACCGTACTATATGTATATGTATCAAGTTTCATCCAATTCGATTATCAGGTACAGAAGTTATTGAGCTTCTAAAATAACAGGTTATGTTTAGGTTATATTTTCTTTTTTATATTATTATATGTTTGATTAGTTTAATCTTAAATTCATATGATGTATTGTTATTATAATATGTATATTTTAATTTAATTTAAGTCAACAAGTTATTGGAATTTTCTGTTTGTTGCCGTGTCGAATAAATAAATAAAATAAATAAATAAATAAATAAATAAATAAATAAATAAATAAAAAACAGGTGCTCGGAGGACCACCTACCACTTTGTTCACTATCGTTAAAAAAACTAATCAGTTCCTTGCCACGCATATTTGCATCTTTTTGCGAAGTGTCATCAAAATTACTTAACAAACGAATGTTGTATGCTTCCAACAAACATTGAAACAATAAACAGGTGTTCGGGAGGACCCCTCCACTTATCCCAATATTGTCCAAAAACTAATCAATTCTTTGTCATTTAAGTCTCCATCCTTTTTCAAAGTGTCATTAAAATTTATTAATGAATGAAGTCTGATAGTCTCCCAACAAACTTTAAAAACAAAGTGTGAAAAGTCAGCAGTTGTATGGTAGACTCCCCGCCACTTTGATCAATGTGTTCCAAAAGATGATACTTATCTTCTTACACTAATTGGAAACTTTTCCATAAGTTTCATCATAATCATTTCATTATTGTAGGCTGTAGTGTGCATAAAGACACTGAAAAAACTTCCAACAATTAAACAAATTTTTTTTTACAGGAAATAAAAAACTGGAAGTTGGCATGTATAACTGTTGTAAACCATACTAAATGCTTATGTACCAAGTTTCATCCAATTTGATTATCAGGTACAGATGTTATAGAGCTTTCAAAAAAACATGTGTTTGGGACACCCCCCACCACTTTGTTCACTATCGCTCAAAAACTAATCAGTTCCTTGCCATACAGGTTTGCATCTTTTTCCAAAGTGTCATCAAAATTCGTTCACGAACAAATGCTGTATGTTCCCAACAAACATTGAAAAAATAATGACACAGTAAACAGGTGTTCGGGAGGACCCCCACCACTTATTCCAATATTATCCAAAAACTAATCAGTTCTTTGTTACTTAGGTCTCCATTTTTTTTTTAAAGTGTCATTAAAATAAATTAATGAATGAAGTCTGTATGCTCCCGAAAAACTTGAAAAACAAAGTGTGAAAAGTCAGCATTTGTATGGTAGACCCCCGCCACTTTGATCAATGTTTCCCAAAAGATGATAATTATCTTCTCACACTAATTGGAACCCTTTTCATAAGTTTCAGCATAATCACTTCATTATTGTAGGCTGTAGTGTGCATAAACACACTGAAAAAACTTCAAAAAAGTACAAAAACCATTTTTTACCGGAAGTGAAAAACCGGAAGTTGGGATGCAGAACTATTGTGAAAAGTACTAAATACTCATGTACCAAGTTTCATCCAATTCAATTGTCAGGTACAGATGTTATAGAGCTTTTAAAAATACAGGTGCTCCAGGGACCCCCCACCATTTTGTTCACTATCGCTCAAAAACTAATCAGTTCCTTGTCATACATGTTTGCATCTTTTTCTAAAGTGTCATCAAAATTCCTTCACGAATGAATATTTTATGCTCCCAACAAACATAAAAACATTGTGGGAAAAACCACCTGTTGTATGGTGGACCCCCAAACCCTTTATCCAATGTACTCCAAAAGCTGTTAAAATCTTTCTCATGTTATTTGAAAGCTTTTACCAACGTTTCATGAAAATCGATCGGTAATTGTAGGCTACAGTAGGGATAAACAACTAAAAAAAAAACTTTTTAACCGGAAGTGACAAACCGGAAGTTGGTAAGCAGAAATATTGGAAACTGTACTAAAACCTTATATACGAAGTTTTAATAAGATCATAGTCCGGGATCAGAAGTTATTCAAGATTTAAACTTTATTTAAACACCAATCCTATGCAGAAAGGTCACACACACACCCACCCACCCACCCACGCATATACAGACGTACACCAACATTTTTATTGGCTATTTAGATAGAGGATGGTCCAAAACAAAAGAAAAAACAAAATTTGGGGTATGTAAGATTTTTTTTTTTCACGATAGATTGCATTACTTCACACAATTTAAAATTGTGGTGAAGTAAAAATCGAAAGAAATCGATAGAAAACGATTGAAAACGAATAGTTTTCTATCGTTTGTTATCCGTTTCTATCGGATTTAATCATTTTAAGCGCATAGACTATATCTGCCAGATAGAAAACGCACCGTAATCTATCGTAACCTATAGGATTTTTCAGTTTTCGGTTTCAATGGTTTTTCTATCGTAGTATCGTAGTTATTCGTTTTGAATCTGAAGATCACGATTGAAATTTTTTTGGTGAAATTGAAACAGTTTTGAATTGTTTTCTATCCGACATTACATATATAGCACCAATCGTAACCTATCGTATTTTCCCGTCATTAGATTTCTATCGGGCTGAATCTGAAATTTACGATTGAGATGTTTTCGGGAGAAATCCACCAATCGTAATCTATCGTTATCCATAGGATTTTTTACTTTTCGGTTTCAATGGTTTTTATACGATAGAATTTCTATCGTAGTTAATCGTTTTAAATCTGAAGATCACGACTTGAAATTTTTTGGTAAAACTGAACAAGTTTGAATAGTTTTCTATCGTACATTCCATATGTAGCACCAATCGTAACCTATCGTATTTTTCCGCCAACAAATTCCTATCGGCTTGAATCTGAAATTTACGATTGAAATTTTTTCAAGAAAAACAAACCAATCGTAATCTACCGTAACCTATGGCATATATCATATTTGGTGTCAATGGGTTTTTTACGATAGAATTTCTATCGTAGTTAATCGTTCTGAATCTGAAGTTTTTGATTGAAATTTTTTGGTAAAACTAAACAAGTTTTTAACCGTTTTCTATCGTTTATTCCGTATATAACACCGATCATAACCTATCGTATTTTTCCGCCATCAGATTGCAATCCCGTGGTGTTTTATGAATCCTGGGACTACGAGATTCATAAATTTTAAATCCCGGGATTCCCGGGTTTTAAAATTTGTATGAAAAACCATAAATAATTAAGAAAAAATAAAATGTTTAAATAAAAAACACATTATTTATTTTTTAATGTCGAAAAGAATAAACATGTAAAATATTTACTTACTAGATAAACTTCTTAGAAAAATAAAAATTGAAGAACCAAAATAAAACTTTAATAATATTACATAAAGAAAATCCAGAACCATACACTTCCGAATGATTTAAGAAATAGATTTTAGAAAACATAATTCGTCAAACTGATTTATCGTCAAACCTGTTTGTTAATTTGGAACTAATATTTCTGAAGGTTGAAAAAGCCCGTTCCGATTCCACACTTCTTGGTTGAATGGTCAATTAATTATTATACATTCACTGCAAATGGGGTCCTCTATGACGGTTTTGCTTACTTATTTTTAATTTCTCTACCAATTGCGGTGACCAGTTTAATAGTTTATCTTGTTGCATTCTGACCAAAAAAGTTTTAAATATGTATTAAGGGTGAATTAAATTGCGTTAAGGTTTATCTTCCAAATTGCTTTTCTCTACTAAATCGACTAAAACCTTATCCTTAGTTTTTTTTTTTTATTTATTTATTTCATTTGACAATAATTTTAACATGTTGTTAAATAAAATTTTTTAAAATAAAATTAAAAAAAAATATTTAGGTATTTATATACATTCTTCTAAATGTCAGTTGCTCGAACCATAATGGTTATAACTAGTGATGGGAACAATCGAATAAAAACAATCGAATTATTCGATTGTTGAAACATTTCGAATTATTCGATTGTTCATAACAGACACCGAATAAAAAATTGAAGTGTTTTCATTACTAGTTTTTTTATTCGAATTGTTTTCATTACTAGTTTTTTTATTCGAAGTGTTTTCATTACTAATTTTTTTTATTCGAAGTGTTTGTACTACTATTTTTGTTATTCGAAAGGTTTTTTTATTCGAAGTGTTTTTTTATTCGGAGTGTTTTTACTACTAGTTTTGTTATTCGAAAGGTTTTTTTATTCGAAGTGTTATTTTCCGAAGTGTTTTTACTACTAGTTTTTTTATTCGAAAGGTTTTTTTATTCGAAGTGTTTTTATTTGAATAACTATTTTTTTATTAGTAATTGAATGGAACAATCGAATAAATAGTTATCGATAGGTTGAAAAATAGTTGAACTAGGTCCTGTAGGTAGTTTTCTTTTCTTGATTTAAAAAATTATTTGCAAAATATTTCTGAAAATACTTCAACTATACAATGAAAAATCTAAAAAGTTTTGAGCTATAGTTATTTAATAATTTATCAAAATTTAAAAGGAATAATTGAAGAATTATTTTATATATATTATTGATAAATATTTGTTTGTGTATCTTTGTCTTTTAATCCCTACAAAAAAACTATTTTGCTGAAAAAATTGGTATTTGATGTGAGTTATTATTTGGAAAAATTATAAATAGAACAATAATATCCCAATAATATCAAGGGATGATAATTTTACATTATTTTTTATAATAGGCGTAGGTACTTGGTAGTTTTGTTTTATTTATCATTCATTTGGAAATTAGTGATTCAACAATTAATTAAATAACAATCTAGGTCCTAAAAACGAGTTGTTGAAACATCGACTTTATATATTTATATGTATAGTAGTACAATAACAATGAAATAAAAAATATTACATCAAAGAAAAAGTATTTGAAGAAAAATTTTATTTTGTGTTTTGTTTTTGAGGATACTTCAATTTGTCATAAATAGATTATAGTAAAACATTTTGTTTCGTTTTTTGAGATAAAGGAGTAAAATAATTTAATGACTATTGTAAATTTGTAAAAGTATATTGTTACGTTTCTCCAACCTTACTTCGAATTGGCCTTACTCTCAATTCGATAAACGCAATTCCCAAATCTCTTCAGAGTTCGATCACTGATTAGTTAGCAAACACACCAGGTTTTATTAAGTATTCAACACCTTAACTGTTCCACAACAACAGGAAAACAATACAGCAAACAATATTCCCAACTAGAATATTCTTCCAACAGCTTCGAAACTCCAACGGTTTATTGTAGAAATTTCCAATTCACAACGTTCAAAATAATACACAAAATATTTCTATTTAATAACACTTATAACTTTATTTACAAAAACTTTACACAAAAACTAATTTAAAGATCACTTTTATAATTTTTAACTTCACAATCGCAGGTTTAAAATAAACTAATTTTACATTTAATTTCACTTTACTGTCGCAGGTCTAAAATAAACTAATTAAAAACTACAAGAAACAATTTCCTTATATACCTTCTGCTTAATCTCTAGAAATTTCTAGGTAACTTTTTAGAAACCTTGAGAAAATATTAGAATATTCGATTATTTTACGTTACGTTGATTTGATTTATAAAATCATAAAACAAATAGACCTTAATTCTAAGAACATGTACAACAACAACAACACTATTTCATTCACTTTCTGTTGTGTTTTGTTGATTTTATTTTCCTGAAAGTGACCGTAATCGTTTAGATCTTTCTGTAATCGTCTAGATTTTTCTGCAATCGTAACAATACCCTCCACTTAAGCCTGTTCGTCCCGAACAGGATCTAGCTCTCCTTTGTCTGGCCAATCTTTCCAAATGTACTACTTTCGCTTTGCCTCGATGGCCTTTCTTAATTCTATAAACCACGTCATTCAACTTCGTTATAATGTTGTAAGGTCCTTCCCATGCAGCTTGCAGTTTTGGTGATAACCCTCGTTTTCGTTGTGGGTTGTGTAGCCATACTAATTGTCCTTCTTCGAAACCTTTATTATTAGATCGTATATCATATCGGGCTTTCATTTTATCACTGGTCAGTTGTATCTTCTGCCGAACAAGATTGTGAATATCCTCAAGGTTCTTCCTGATTCGGTTGACGTATTCTTGCGCAGACAATGATGTTGATGGTACCGCTCCAAATTTGAGGTCACCAGGAAGTCTTAAATCACTTCCAAAAATAGTTTGAGCTGGTGTCATGGTCGTGGTGTCATGAGCTGCTGATCTGTATGCCATCAAAAATAAAGGAATGTGTTGATCCCAGTTACGTTGATTCTTACTGACCACTTTTGCTAGAAATTCCTCCAAAGTAGCATTGAATCTCTCAACCATCCCATCTGACTGTGGATGTGAAGCTGTCGTCCTCGTTTTGTTAATCCCCAGCATTTGACAAATTTTCTGGAATACAGCTGACTCGAAGTTCCGTCCCTGATCGGTGTGGATCTCCATAGGAACTCCATAGCGGCTAATCCAATTATTTATCACATTTTCAGCGATTGTGGTTGCTTCCTGGTTGGGAATCGCACACACTTCCGGCCACTTACTGAAGTAGTCCATGATCACAAGCACATATTTATTCTGATTATCAGTTGTTGGAAATGGTCCCACTACATCCATTGCGATCCTTTCAAATGGAGCACCTACATTGTATTGCTTCATTTTTCCATGACTTCTTCGTACGGGTCCTTTCACCGCCGCACATTTATCGCATTTTTGACACCACTCCACAATTGATTGCCGAGTCCCTGACCAGTAAAACCGTTGTCGTATTTTTGCAAGAGTCTTATTGATCCCAAGGTGACCTCCACTCGTTCCTTCGTGATACTCCTTCAGCACTGCTTCTATTTTCCCTTTTGGTACCACTGTAAGGGATTGCTTTATCTTGCCATCTGAGCTTTCCCATATTCTCTTTAGGCATCCATTCTCTAACTGGAGACTGTCCCATTGCGCCCAGTACGCCTTCAAAGTTGGAGTTTTATCAGAAATTTCTCCCCATACTGGTTTGCAACCCTTTTCCTTGAACTCGATGATGGGTGCAATATCCGGATCTTCTAATTGATCTTTTCTTATGGCTTCAGCTGTCCATTCATCATCAGGTAGCACTTGTGGTAATCGTACATCGATGATGTTCTCCTTATTTTCTTGACGACTGCAATGCTTGCATTCAACTTCACAGGGTCGTCTCGATAATGCATCAGCGTTCCCATGTGCAGTACCCTTTCGATGTTTAATGTCCAAATCGTACGCCTGCAACCGTTCGATCCAACGTGCTACTTGTCCCTCTGGATTTTTGAACTGGAGTAACCACCTTAACGCACCATGGTCAGTTCTGAGATGAAATTTCTGACCATACAAGTATTTATGAAAATGTTTGACGCATTCCATAATGGCCAATAACTCCTTCCGGGTAACACAATAATTTCGCTCCGGCTTTGATAACATTTTCGAGAAATAAGCTATCACCTTTTCCTGACATTCTATTTTCTGCGACAATACTCCTCCTATACCTTCATTACTGGCATCAGTATCCAAAATAAACTGAACATTTGGTATAGGATAGGATAGGATAGAATTGGAGCCGTACACAATCTCCTTCGGAGCTCCACAAATGCTTGTTCCTGAGGTTCATTCCATTCAAATGCTTTATCTTTTCTTGTTAACTCATGCAGACTTTTGGCAACGTTGGCGAATCCTGGCACAAACCGTCTGTAATATGTGCACAATCCAAGGAAGCTTCGTAGTTCATGTAGATTCTTTGGTCTTGGCCAGTTCATAACTGCTGCAATCTTGTCGGAATCTGTATGAATTCCCATTGCCGTAATTTTGTGTCCCAAATATTTTACTTCTTCCTTGAAAAGTGAACACTTTTTGGGACTTAATTTTAAACCAGCTGCTTGCAACCTTTCCAGTACCTCCGCCAAGTTCTTCAAGTGGTCATCAAAGTCTTTACCCATGACGATGATGTCATCCAAATATACAAGGCATGTTTTCCAGTGCAAGCCTTTAAGTACCCGTTCCATTAATCTCTCGAAAGTTGCGGGAGCGTTGCATAACCCAAATGGCACGACATTAAATTGCCATAGTCCATTACCTACACTGAACGCTGTTTTCTCCCGATCTTCCTCCGCAACTTCCACCTGCCAGTAACCACTCTGCAGATCCAGTGTTGAAAACAATCTTGAACCCGATAATGTATCTAGTGTATCATCAATCCTAGGCAATGGGTAGCTATCCTTCTTAGTAACTATGTTTAGTTTCCTGTAGTCAACACAAAATCTCAAGCTCCTATCTTTCTTGCCAACCAACACCCCAGGTGAGCTCCAGGGACTGTCTGAAAGCTCAATTACACCAGCTTCTTTCATATCTCTTACCATTTTATCAGCTTCCTCTCTTTTAGCCAATGGTAATCTCCTTGGTGCTTGACGTATCGGCTTTTCTGCTCCGGTATCAATACGATGTTTCACCATATTGGTTCTGCCATTTCCTTCAGGTGAACTGCAGAATACAGACTTGTGTTGCTCCAACAATTGACGTACTGCTTTCTTCTGCTCTTCTGAAAGCCCTTCTGTCCATTTCTGCACAAGTTGTTCCATTTCTGCCTTTTGTTGTTTTGTGTTGACCGAGCAATTGATGTTTTTCTGCTCGCACTTTATAATTTTAGCTACCTCTTCACATTGTCCTATGATTGATCCTTTCTTCATTGTTTTCTGGGTATCTGACAGATTTAAAACTCTTACTGGTATTTTGTAATCAGCATCCGATCTAACTAAGGTTTTCCCTATAACGACTTCTTTACAATTTTGATGTTCTTCTTTGTTGGCCTCCACAACCCACAACCTGGGTGACCCAAAACCTCCTTCCAATTTTCCCCAAATGATTGTTTCTGATTGGGGTGGCAGCTTTTCTCTGTGATCCAATATTATTCGACGGACACAATTTGAATCTTCACCAATAAACTGGAGTGGCAACTCAACATTTCCGTACGTGAGTACTCCTTTGCCAGCATCAATAACGAATCCATTTGGCCTCATGAAGTCCATTCCCAGGATGACTTCATCCACAATGTCAGCTACAACCACTTCATGTTGAAAGTGAGTATTCCCGATTTCAAAGTTGACCACTTTCTTTCCTTTAATACTTGCACTTTCGCCAGTAGCTGTCTGCATCCGGTATCTCCCTGCTGGTTTTAGTTTCCCTTTCACAATATCAGTGCGGACAATTGTATTTGTTGCTCCCGTATCTAACGTGATGACACAACTTTTTCCATCAATATTAGCCCTAACAGTAAGGCTGTCACCTCCCCTTGTCAATCTCGAAACATGGATGAAGGTTATGGGGCAATCGGTTGTGGGAGCCAGCCTACGCCCCTTTAGGCTGACTCGTTGTAGTTTAACTGATGCGGCGATGCTCCATCGTCTTCCCTAGCTTGCTGCACCCGTTCTTCTGCTGGACGTCGCTGCATAGGCGATGCTGATCTTGTTCGTTTCCTTCTCACATCTCTGCATTCCCTCGAAATATGGCCCAACTTGCCACATAACCAGCATCGTATTCTATCACTTCTGACACTCTCTCGTGGTCTTGACTTGTAGTTGTTTTCATCAGCCAACTCCACCCGGCGTATTTTAATTGATGGTTTAATAATTGCTTGCGCAGTTTCATTTGTTAAGGCATAAGCAATAGTTTCTGCGAATGTTGCTTTTGGCGACAACATTACTGCTTTTCGTGTTTCTGGATCACGAATACCATCAGTAAACGCCTCGATCTTCATTTTCTCCATAAAATTCGGTGGAGTATTCGAGTGTGCCAAATGTACAAGGCGTTCTACTGCCGAAGAATAGTCCTGAATGCTTTCTCCATTCCGTTGCAAGCGACCCTTTAACTCGATCCGGTATAGCTCCTTTTTGTGGTCGCTGCCATATTTTCGTTCCAACGCATTCATCACTTCAGCATAACTTTTGCGATCATTTTCCGGCACTGCCTGTAATGCTTCAGCTGCTTCCCCCTTAAGAGCAACTATTAATGCAGCTAGACGATTTTCAGCGTTCCAAACATTTTGATCTGCTGCGGTTTCGAACTGGAACTTGAAGATGCCGAACGATGTTGTTCCATCATATGATGGTGGTTTTAGTTTGATATTTGCTACTTGATGTACCACCTGGGAAATAACTTTAGTCGTTTCAACGTCCTGCAACCTCTTTTCAAAATCATCAACTTTCGTCAACATTTTATGTTCAAACTCCTGAATTTCTGTTTCAATTTTCTCGACTTTTACATCGAATGCAGTTGACATTTGTAATAGTTTCTCATCCAAATGTTGATGTATTCCAGTTTTCAACTCATTTATTTGCTGGTTCATCTCCTCTTTATTTGCAGCAAGTGTTGCAGTAATCTCTTCCTTATTAACAGCCATGTTATTGTTGACTGTTTCCAGCTGTTGATTGATGTTACAACTAATCTCGTCTTTAGTAGCAGCCATTTGTTGATTGATGTTGCAACTAATCTCTTCCTTATTTGCAGCCAATTGTTGATTCATGTTGAAACTGATTTCTTCCTTATTTGCAGCCATTTGTTGACTGATGGTCAAACTCATCTGTTGCATCATAGCCATTAACTGCGTAAAATCACAATTTCCAGATGGCAATGAAGTTGGTGTTTCCACAACAAAACTTTTCTCCTCATCAGCTGCCACTAGATCATTATTTGGACTAATCACTCCAAACTGGTAACTTTCCACAACTACTCCACTAGCTTCCATAGCTTCTCGAAGCCGTATCGTCAATTCAGTTTTGTTGCCGGTTGTTGCCAATCCACGTTTTTCTAGTTCTTTCTTTAACTCAAGAACCTTTAAATCACTTAATAAAACCATTATAAACAGCTAACTAATCCGCCGATGTCACCAATGTTCCGTTTCTCCAACCTTACTTCGAATTGGCCTTACTCTCAATTCGATAAACGCAATTCCCAAATCTCTTCAGAGTTCGATCACTGATTAGTTAGCAAACACACCAGGTTTTATTAAGTATTCAACACCTTAACTGTTCCACAACAACAGGAAAACAATACAGCAAACAATATTCCCAACTAGAATATTCTTCCAACAGCTTCGAAACTCCAACGGTTTATTGTAGAAATTTCCAATTCACAACGTTCAAAATAATACACAAAATATTTCTATTTAATAACACTTATAACTTTATTTACAAAAACTTTACACAAAAACTAATTTAAAGATCACTTTTATAATTTTTAACTTCACAATCGCAGGTTTAAAATAAACTAATTTTACATTTAATTTCACTTTACTGTCGCAGGTCTAAAATAAACTAATTAAAAACTACAAGAAACAATTTCCTTATATACCTTCTGCTTAATCTCTAGAAATTTCTAGGTAACTTTTTAGAAACCTTGAGAAAATATTAGAATATTCGATTATTTTACGTTACGTTGATTTGATTTATAAAATCATAAAACAAATAGACCTTAATTCTAAGAACATGTACAACAACAACAACACTATTTCATTCACTTTCTGTTGTGTTTTGTTGATTTTATTTTCCTGGAAGTGACCGTAATCGTTTAGATCTTTCTGTAATCGTGTAGATTTTTCTGCAATCGTAACAATATGTATGCGCGTTGTTTATTTATATTTAAATATGAATTTTTTCTTGGTAGTGAACGAATTAATTTTGGAAAAGGAATAGAAGAATTTTATATATCCGTTGTTTATTTATGTTTAAATATATTTTTCCGTTGTAAATAAATTAATTTTTTTGTTATTGAAAAAATTGGATTTATTGATTTTGACAAAAATATTATTCCGAATTAAAACGAGGATTTTAATTAGAATTTTTAGTTTATTGTTAAATCTTAACATTTTGGGATTTCATTAAGTAGGAGAAATTAAACAAACTTGTCTGTTGAATATATTGGTTTTGCGTAGTTTGATTATTGTTGAGTTATGACTGTTGATTTAATTAACTTAAGATGTAACAGGTATCAAGACATTAAAGTGTGAAACTCAAAGTGTTTGCTGAAGATTTTTTTGAAATATTGTTTTATGAAATTTATCTATAACGATTGTAGGATTTATAGGTTTAAGATAGGATACCCTTACCACTGTACCAAAAGATTAATTATAGCCATTTGTGATGCAAGTAATTTTACACGAATTAACTGCTGATTAGTTTACGAAGCAGGCAAGGTCTTCACCGTAAACAAGTACATATTCAATATAAATGTTTTTCAAATGAATAAAATGGACAAATCACATAATGTTAATCTGTTGTTACTTTACGCAGATACCTGATTTAATAAGTTTAATGGAAAAAATAAAGAAGACAAAGTTTTTTTTATAATTTTACTCTTACTTTATGTATATTTACCTTGTTAGGCCATCTTCTGGATTCTCACTTAGGCCATCTTCTAGACTGTTAGAACGAAGGCGGAAGCAAAGTTGAGAATGTTTTGGGTCCTAAAATATTGGAAGACATCATAGTGGCAATAAAAGATCAAAATTTGTTGTTTTCACTAATGTAATGATTGATTCATCAAGCAAAAGTAGCCAGACTTGTTTTATTACAATACAGTACTTTTTATGAGTAACTGGCTTACAACATAAGTTTATTGATTTTACAAAAGTGCCAATGAACCAGCAGATAGTATTTTTAGCTATACTTCTGAGTTCTTAAAACTCTAAATTTAAAATTGTCTAGTGTTACTCCATTGGGGACTGATAAAATGGCCTCATCCATTACAATTAAACTTTGAAAGTGCTAACCAAACAAGTTAGAATAAAATACTGAAAACCCATGTGATATTAATTTTTAAAAATTGTAGCTAGATCGTTTAACTCAATACTGAAAATACGCATATAGACATATTCATCCTTACCTAATAGAAACATAATTTTTTTATTATTAAGTTTTTTTTTAAATAGAAAAATGAAGTGGCCAAAATCCGACGAGTTTTTTAGTTTTGTGACCCTAGGGGTGGTGTGTTCTACTTTGTTGACGACAAAAAAACACTTCGAATAATTATTCGATTGTTACAACATGTCGACTACTATTTATTCGATTGTTGAAATCATTCGATTGTTCCCATCACTAGTTATAACGCAACTTCATATTAATATTTTTTTATACAACGCTATTTGTCAACTAATTATAGCTTTTCCATGTTAAATTAAACCTTTTCCAAGTTGACTGCAACTTTTTCCAATCTAAATGAAACTATTTCCAAATTGAATGCAACCTTTTCCATTACAAATTAACCTTTTTTTAATTGTTTTTTTTTAAACAGAACACTTGCTCAGAATACTATTTATTCATTTATTTCAAGTATATAATAGTACATTATATATAAAAAGGTTGAGAAGCTGAGACCGAGAACTTTTAGATCCTGAGGCGCGTAGCGCCGAGGGATATAATGTTCGAGGTCTATATTAGTCTTCTCAACCGAGGTATATATAGCTTTTCCAGGTTAAATTAAAGCTTTTCCAGGTTGACTGCAACTTTTTCTAATCTAAATGAAACAATTTCCAAATTGAACGCAACCTTTTCCAACTATTTCCAAATTGAACGCAACCTTTTCCATTACAAATTAACCTTTTTCCAAATGAAATTAAACTTTTTTTAATTGTTTTTTTTTTTAAACAGAACACTTGTTCAGAATACTATTTATTCATTTACTTCAAGTATATAACAGTACATTATATATAACAAGGTTGAGAGTTAAGCTATTATTGACCGAGAACTTTTATATTTAGGGGATATAATGTTAGGGATATAATGTTCGAGGTCTATATTAATCTTCTCAACCGAGGTATATATAGAATTTTTTTAACTACTAACACAAATTATCATATTTGCTTTGATTAGATTTTGATATTAGTCATTTTCCATTTCCGTTTTTAAAAATCTTAAAATATCAAGTAGCCTGGAAGTTTAGTTTCATAGAAATAAAACGAAACAAAGAAATGTAATTATTATTTGTTTGTGTTTTTTTGTTCATTTCAATTAAAAATAAAAGAAAATTTGTCATTATTAATCTAGGTAATTTTTTGTTATTATTATTGACTTAGGTTGAGAAAAATTACTTCTCATTGGAGCATTCGAGTCAATAATGATGATTTCTCAAGTTAGTAGTTAAAAAAAATATTTTTTGTACGAGTAAACCGTAAAATGCACTTTTACAGAAATTTGCTGAACGTTGTACTGTAATGTTACTGTAAATGTTGAGGCTTGAGATTGTTCCAAGCATAAAGTCATAGTTTTACTTGAATAGAATAAATAAGATTTGTTTGTATAAATTATTAGTAATTTTATGTTAATGTGTGAATGTGAGTGATTGAGGTCTGCAAGGAAAACAATAAAAGTTTTCATCAAACTAGAACGTAGCGAAATTCCTAAATGGTTCCAATAGATTCACAAATATCATCAAGATACATATGATTTTGATAGGGATAAAGATCGAAAAAATCCCTACTTCTTGAACAGTCAAAACAATGTTATACAATTATTACTTGGAAGACTCTTGTTACCTTATACATAAGTTGCACGGTTTTCAGGTCATTCAAAATAAAAAAGCTATCAGAAATATCAGCTTTGTAATATTGTATTTCAATAAAATTTATATGGACCCGGTAATGCTCGATGAATTTGTAGAAGAGTTAAGATTATGCAAACTATGGACAATTAAGAGAAATGTAAAACAATAACATAAAATATTCAAAGTTCAAAACTTTAACGTCAAAGCTCTTAACTCACCCTAATTAATTAAAAATAAGGAAAACATATTTATAATCAATAAATACAAAATCAAGTTATTATTAGAAAAAACAAAAATAAGGGGAAATTATAACAATATCTAGTAGGAGAACCAGTTTAAAATTTAAAACGTGTTTAGAGATGATGATATGGATTTGCAAAATCTTGGATAAGAAAAGATTTTCGAAGATCGTTCTGAAGTTTTTGGATGCAGTTCAGGAAGGTTGCAGATGCAGATCAACGAAAATAAAACAGTAAGTGAATGTTTGAGTATTTTTTTTATTATTTTATATAAACTAATTGAAATAAAAATTAAATAAAGAAAAATTTAATTAAAATAATATATATATAAATATATCGTGCATTCCGTGAAAAAGTAAGCCGCAGTCTCAAAATTTCTATAATTCATTCAAAACAAAATATTTATTTCGTGCATTGCCTTTTACCTATACCGTAATAAATGACAAGAATTATCATGTTTAAGCAAAAAAGAATGCTACATCAACGGCAAAGGTCCAGACGGTTACAGATCGACTCAACAAGTGACTTCGCTGAGTATGCAACTAAAACAGCAAAAGGCATTAAAATATTATGTATCGACAAAACTAAATTTGATGATACCCGTAATTTGTTTTCAGCTGAATGGGCAAAGGCAAAAAAAGTCCCCAATCTTCAAAACCAACATCATTTCAAAACCAACATCAAGTGTCAAGTGAAGGTCATTTAACATTCTCGCTCACTAAAGGCTCTAAAACTACTAGAGAAATAAAACTATAATAAAATAGTTATATAAAAAATATTGGCATTTGCAAATGTCCAAGTACGGAACCAACCACAAAGGACAACGTACGCAACCAAAATTTGAATTTAATATTTTTTATCACAAATTTTGAACTAAAAAAAAATATGTGTTTTATGTAACTACTATTCATGAGTTTATAATAAAAACAAATTTCGCCGAGAATTGAATTTATTTCGCAGGTTCTAATATATATTTTCAAATAGAGTCAGAAATGAGGGAAAATTTATGTCCACCGTACGCAACCCAACAAAATACTTGATAACACAGTTAAGATTTAGAGTACATTTTAAAACTATATTCCAATATAATGATTAATGATACAGACATAGTAAATTAACCACGTAAATAAATGAACTGAATAAATTAATTTAGTGATTTAGTATACCATAACATAATTCTAAACACCAAAAAATGTTCTCATACGCAACACGGAATGCCTGATATATAAAAAATAGAAAGCACTTAATACAATTGTTAATTAGAAGTATTTAAATATTAAAGTATTCTATTTTTTTCGTAGCTGTGATTTATCCTTGTAAATAGTTGATTTGTTCATGTTTAATTATTCTTGTAATTTCGGTTTAATTGATATGTGATAAAAATAAACTAGTTAAAAGTAATATAAAACAAACAGTGTACTTAATTGAAATAGGCATAAAAATTATTTTGATTTTTGCAAGATTCACATACATATTTTCTGTACTAAAATTAAGATTGTCAAAAAAAAAATTGTTTTATTAATAAAAAAAAATAATATAGAATATTGATCTGTGCAATATATAGTGTTTTATTAAAAATATTTGTTTAGAATTGGTATTTTGTTTAGTGATAGTTGAAATGTATAGGTTGCTGGCACGTTTTGTTATACCAAGGCAAAGGACCTTAGCCCAACAAAATAATTAAAATACTTAATTGCGCGCTGCCGAAAAGGGCGTTACAATTCTACTCTATGTACTAATATAAAGAAAATATGTCATATCATATTAATATTGTGTTATGAAGTACAAATAAATTTCCCTTACATTTTGGCTTTTGTTACAAGGAACACGTTTGTATAATTAACACACAGAAAAATCCAACCAATCGTTTTACCCGGCTAAAAAAATTGTCGTTTTGTCGATTTAGGGCCAGTTTTATGCTCAACCGTCCTGTTCAGACTAATTTTGATTTTATGGATATCCAGAGCTTCCAGCATATCTTATTTCAATTTTTTTTGGAGAAAAAAATATTGCGACGCTGATGCATAGGCTGACTTCACCACAGCTCTGGAAACATAGTGTTCTGGATATATAATGAGCTAATATCCATCAAATACCTTAATTAAAAGCTGACCTGATCTGGAACGCTGACCACTTCGTAGTTCTAATAATAAAAATATTAAAGAAAGCAGTAGTATCCCAACAAACATAAATTCTGTTGTACGAGAATAAGTAAAAAAAAAAATTTAACCGGAAGTGACAAACCGGAAGTTAGGATGCAGAACTGTTGTAAACCGTACTAAATGTGTATGTACCAAGATTCATCCATTTTGATTGTCAGGTACAGAAGTTATTGAGCTTCCAAAATAACAGGTGCTCGGAGGACCACCTACCACTTTGTTCACTATCGCTGAAAAAACTAATCAGTTCCTTGCCACACATATTTGCATCTTTTTGCGAAGTGTCATCAAAATTACTTAACGAACGAATGTTGTATGCTTCCAACAAACATTGAAACAATAAACAGGTGTTCGGGAGGACCCCCTCCACTTATCCCAATATTGTCCAAAAGCTAATCAATTCTTTGTCATTTAAGTCTTCTTTTTTTTCAAAGTATCATTAGAATTGATTAGTGAATGAAGTCTGTATGCTCCCAACAAACTTTAAAAACAAAGTGTGAAAAGTCAGCAGTTGTATGGTAGACCCCCCGCCACTTTGATCAATGTGTTCCAAAAGATGATAATTATCTTCTTACACTAACTGGAACCTTTTCCATAAGTTTCATCATAATCATTTCATTATTGCAGGCTGTTGTGTGCATAAAGAAACTGAAAAAACTTCCAACAATTAAAAAAACGTTTTTTTACCGGAAGTAAAAAACCGGAACCTGGGATGCAGAACTGTTGTAAACCATACTAAATGCTTATGTACTAAGGTTCATCCAATTTGATTATCAGGTACAGATGTTATTGAGCTTTCAAAAAAACAGGTGTTTGGGACACCTCCCACCACTTTGTTCACTATCGCTCAAAAACTAATCAGTGCTTTGCCATACATGTTTGCATCTTTTTCCAAAGTTTCATCAAAATTTATTCACGAACGAATGCTGTGTGCTCCCAACAAACATTGAAAAAATGATGACACAGTAAACACGTTTTGGGAGGCCCCGTACCACTTATCCCAATATTGTCCAAAAACTAATCAGTTCTTTGTCATTTAAGTCTTCATCTTTTTCAAAAGTGTCATTAGAATTGATTTATGAATGAAGTCTGTATGCTCCCGAAAAACTTTAAAAAGTGTGAAAAGTCAGCAGTTGTATGGTAGACCCCCCGCCACTTTGATCAATGTGTTCCAAAAGATGATAATTATCTTCTTACACTAATTGGAACCTTTTCCATAAGTTTCATCATAATCATTTCATTATTGCAGGCTGTTGTGTGCATAAAGAAACTTAAAAAACTTCCAACAATTAAAAAAACATTTTTTTTACCGGAAGTAAAAAACCGGAACCTGGGATGCAGAACTGTTGTAAACCATACTAAATGCTTATGTACTAAGGTTCATCCAATTTGATTATCAGGTACAGATGTTATTGAGCTTTCAAAAAAACAGGTGTTTGGGACACCTCCCACCACTTTGTTCACTATCGCTCAAAAAACTAATCAGTTCTTTGCCATACATGTTTGCATCTTTTTCCAAAGTTTCATCAAAATTTATTCACGAACGAATGCTGTGTGCTCCCAACAAACATTGAAAAAATGATGACACAGTAAACACGTTTTGGGAGGCCCCGTACCACTTATCCCAATATTGTCCAAAAACTAATCAGTTCTTTGTCATTTAAGTCTTCATCTTTTTCAAAAGTGTCATTAGAATTGATTAATGAATGAAGTCTGTATGCTCCCAAAAAACTTTAAAAAGTGTGAAAAGTCAGCAGTTTTATGGTAGACCCCCGCCACTTTGATCAATGTGTCCCAAAAGATGGTAATTATCTTCTCACACTAATTGGATCCTTTTCCATAAGTTTCATCATAATCACTTCATTATTGTAGGCTGTAGTGTGCATAAACACACTGAAAAAACTTCAAAAAACTACAAAAATTTTTTTTTACCGGAAGTGACAAACCGGAAGTTGGGATGAAGAACTGTTGTGAACCGTACTAAATGGTCATGTACCAAGATTCATCCAATTCGATTATCAGGTACAGATGTTATTGAGCTTTCAAAAATACAGGTGCTCCAGGGACCCCACACCATTTTGTTCACTATCGCTCAAAAACTAATCAGTTCCTTGTCATACATGTTTGCATCTTTTTCCAAACTGTCATCAAAATTCATTCACGAATGGATGTTTTATGCTCCCAACAAACATTAAAACATTGTGGGAAAAACCACCTGTTGTATGGTGGACCCCCAACCCCTTTATCCAATGTACTCCAAAAGTTAATAAAATCTTTCTCATGTTATTTGAAAGCTTTTACCAACGTTTCATGAAAATCGATCGGTAATTGTAGGCTACAGTAGGGATAAACACCTGGAAAAAAAACATTTTAACCGGAAGTGACAAACCGAAAGTTGGTATGCAAAAATATTGGAAACTGTACTAAAACCTTATATACTAAGTTTCAATAAGATCATAGTCCGGGATCAGAAGTTATTCAAGATTTGAACTTAGAGGTGTTCGGGAGACCCCCCGCCATTTTGTCCAAATTTGAAATGAATCCAGATCTTCCATTTTCAAATGAACCTGCATTATTTGCCAAATTTTCATCAAGATCCTATGCAGAAAGTTCACGCACACACACCCACGCACATACAGACGTACACCAACATTTTTATTGGCTATTTTTTTTTTTTTTTTTTTTAATAAAATGTGTTGTGTAATAGGGTTTAGAATATGTGTCACAACAACACATAAATACCTTTTAAGACCTAGGTCTAGACCTGGGTCCCACAACAACTGGCGTTCTGAGGTGTAGATTAACGCTTTTTTTAAACATCTGTGGGTTGAAGCCACCTGAGACTAAGTGTTCCGGCAAACTATTCCATTTGTACGCAGTTCGGACAAAGAAGTCTCTCTGCGATCTGCCAGTATGACAGCGCGGGATCTTTACCGTTTCACTGGTTGCGGCAGCCGATTGCCGAGTGGAACGGGGGTAAGAATAAGTTTGAGGCATGATGCCGCTGATTTCATCTGAGCACTGCTGATGACGA
Source organism: Diogma glabrata (assembly GCA_963693315.1). NCBI lineage: Eukaryota > Metazoa > Arthropoda > Insecta > Diptera > Cylindrotomidae > Diogma > Diogma glabrata. Next base: position 111,453,397 of record OY856188.1, read on the forward strand.
TATTTGTAAAAAACAACGAGGTCAGCAACAGTGCGACGATGTTGTAGGGAATCAAGTTTTGATGTCAAAGTTCGATCACCTACAATTCGTATAGCTCGCTTTTGAACAGAGTCCAAGAGGGCCAAGATGGAAACAGAGGCAGCACCCCAAACTTGACAGCAGTACTCCATACAGGGACGAATATAGGACTTATAAACATGGAGCAATTGGTATGGAGTGAAAAATTTTTTACATCTATTTAGGAGGCCGAGTTTTTTAGACGCGCTTTTTGCCATCGCCATTACATGATCGTTCCAGAGTAGGTCATTTGAAACTGTGACACCCAATAAACGAATGTTTTTACATTCACCTATTGGTTCATCACACATACTAAATAAAATATCTTTGGGGAACTCGGTCTTTAATCTGGAAACAATCAACAGCTGTGTTTTGGTGGAGTTGAAATTGACAAGGTTTTGGTCACCCCAGTCGGCGACTTTATTCAGGTCTTTGTTCACGTTTATGGCAGCGTCTCTCCGGGCAGGATTAATTCGTTCGTGCATTTTACCTTTTGAAGGAAGGGGCTCGAACGACTTGTGCAGAGTACTATCATCTGCAAAACTATTTATTGGGTTGCTGGTGATTTTCAACAATTCGTTGATATAAATCAAAAATAGGGTTGGGACAATACTGAGCCTTGGGGTACACCAGCGTTAATTAGTTTAGACTCAGAAGAATATCCGTCTAAGGTTACCGAAATGTATCGGTCGGATAGAAAATTTTGAATCAGCCTCACAACATTGGGATGAAAACCGTACGCAACGAGCTTGTTGATTAAGTTGGCATGCCAGACTCGATCGAATGCCTTGGAGATGTCTAAAGCGATAACGTATGTTTCACCACCTTTATCAAGTATGCTGTTCCAACAATGCGCTACATAGTTTAATAGATCGGTAGTTGATCTTTTGTTTCGAAAACCGTATTGGCTGTCGGATATTAAATGATTTTCTTCCAGAAATTTTGAAATATGTGTATTAATATAATGCTCATAGACTTTGGATAGGACGGATGGGATAGGATAGATAAAGGATGGTCCAAAACAAAAGAAAAAACAAAATTTGGGGTATGAAAGATTTTTTTCACGATAGATTGCATTACTTCACACAATTTAAAATTGTGGTGAAGTAATAGAAAAATTATGCAAAAAAGGCGTACTTATACTTTTTGAAAATCAGAAAAAAAGTTGTTACAAAACTTTGCGAAGGATATGTAATCTGAAAGAGGAGACCAAAACGAAAACACGTATCTTCATGAAATTTGGAGTTAATATAATAACGGGTATAGGAATGTCAGCATACTTTGTGGATATTTTCGGTTTGTTTGGAAAAATGACGTTTTGTCGATTTGTTGTCAGTTTTATGAAAATCCGTTGATGTAGTGAATATTAGTCTGAAATGTATGCGCATATTTGTGTGAAGGCGTTTTACGACATGTGCACGGTATGGTGGATATCATGATATCACAATTAATGCACATTTCAGGCATTTTTTAAAAATTGTTTACCTGGTAAAAGTTTAAATCTATATTATTTACCAACCGTCGTCAACAAAATTTAAAAGTTAGCTCCGATTTAAAAATTCTACGGTTTGTAAAACTTATACTTATAAATACAGTTGCACTTTGGTTATAAAAGTTTAATTTAAATGCGTTCATCAGGCAAAATTACTTCTTCTTTACAAATTGTTTCTTCAATGCACTTGTCACTTGATAATGTTGAATCTTTTATTTCAATTTTGAGCTTAAAAAAATAAAGAAAGATAAAGTGTTGTTAGTTAGTTACCAAAATATAAGTTTAAAATTTAAATTGTTACACAAATTAGTGACATAAAATGACAATAAAAATATGCTTACCTCACATATTTCGGTGTTAATATGTTCCACTACAGCTGTTTCAACCAACTCGATTTTTATATTTTCGGAATTAGTTTTAATTTCATTTATTAAGCTATCTTGAGGAACACTTTCTGTTTGTTCAGAACTAGTATGTGATATTATTTGCTGTAAAAAAACAAAAATTAATTAAACTTTATCGATAATAATAACTTCGTTTGCAGAAAAGGTTCGGGATTTTAATACTATAATATTTGGTAAAATTGATAACACCAACACGACCGGAATATCGTCAAATGAGAAAATAGGGTTGGACCTTGAATTCAGCAGTTTGCTGATATAAATTAAAAATAGAGTGGGGGATAAAACTGAGTCTTGAGGTAGTTATGTTACATTTTTGTGTGCACATTAATTTTAACAAACATTTACACCAGCGGTACACCAGCTTTAATTAATTTAGACAGAAATAAAATCAAATCGTCTTCGACGGATATCCCAATGTATCGTTTGGTGAGAAACCAGCTTCATGACTGCGGGGTGAAATCCGTACGTAGCGAGCTTGTTGATCAGGTTGGCACGCCAGATTCGATCAAATGCCTTTGAGATGTCTAATGCGATAACGTGCGTTTCATTACCTTTTTCTAGTACGTTGTTCCAACGATGGGCTACATAGTTTAATAGATCAGTTTTTGATCGGATGTTGATAGTTTAATAGATCGGTTGTTGTTTAATAGGTTGGTTGTTGATAATCATATTTTGTTCCTTTTTGGGGACGGGCTGCACATTTGTCAACTTCAAGCACTTTTCCTTCGTGCCTGAATGATAGGATTTGTAGAAAATTGTAGTAAGAGTGGGGGGGGGGGGGGGGGGAAATTCGGAGGCTTTGTTGATATTTAACCGCCTTAAAAGTTTTTCGACAATTTTGGATTTGAAATGAAGATTTTTCATATTAACTCCTGAAGACTGGATTTAGGCTATTTCTTTCCAAAACGGTCGAGTTTCCAAACGATCAAAGCAAAGCGTTTCGCGAGCAATGTGGCTTGAATATTTGAATTGAATATTGTTAATTTGAAAATATATTCTGGTTATGCTGGTTATGTTCAAAGTCATTCAAATAATTACGATAACAGCAGAAAGAACTGGTTAGTGCTTAATGTTAGAGATTTATTTGTGAGGACATCCAATACCCAATTGTAAACTAGTTTTTATTAGTTGAATCATTGACATTGTTTCTGTGTTAAACTTTATTTGGTTTTTCAATTGAAAATTTGAATATTTACTTACTGTATTACTCAATCCCTTATCTGGAGCAAAATTTTGTAAAGAATGAAGATATGAAGGTAAGTTCCGATTGCTATATTCTGCTTTAGATTGGCTTCCGATTGGTATATTCTGCTTTAGAACTTCCACTGCGTTATTTTTTGAATCAGTTTGGAGGTGTTTAACGTTTTCAAAAGGGACCGTAAGAAAACTTATAAATGAATCAAGATATGAATGTGTATTCTGATTGACATATTCTGATCTCAAACTTGTGTTCCTTTCTTCTAGTTGACAATCTTTAAAGTTGCCACTGGCTTTGTTTTGATTTTCTAGTATTTCCTAAACGATATGTTAAATAAAAAAGTTATACTATAAAAAGTTAATAAAACTAAAACAAGTACTAAAGTCATTAATTTCTAGAAAAAATGAAATTATAAAACTTCGGATTAGTTTTTTGTATGCAATATATTTTTTTAACATAAGGAGTTTGAATTACAATATACAACCTTTTCGGGGTTAGGGAATATCCTCAACTACCGGTTTGGCAAAGTCATTGTCTATGGACCTAGAAGGGCGACAGCAGAAGGAACGGAAAAAGGGGTCTGGCGGCATCTTGGAAGAAGTACCTCAGATACCACCACCGTACAGGTAGGCACCCGCAACCTTAACGACACCCAGTAAGGTGGCAAATATGGTTGTGCAATAAGATGCTGCTGCAGAGGGTTTCAGTAGTAGAAGCGGCAGGAAACTTACGTGCGGCTCAAGTGAATGTCTACCACACCAAATCAGCGTCAGCTATTGTGGCCAGAACATTTACTAAGAAACAGCTAGCGCTTACGCTGATACAGGAACGTTGGATCCACAAAAACAGGGTGAGGGGCCTTGCAAAAAGCGAGGCGAAGGTAGTATGGTATAATAATGCAAACTCACCTAGAGCGTGCATTATAATTAGGAAAAACATTAATTATAATTGCTTTGGCATTTTCTTACCAGGGACTTGGTGGTGATATCAAGTCCCATCGAACTTGGAAGTATTCGCCGCCAGCTAGTGGTTGCATCAGCATATTGTGCAGGTGACGGGGTACTGATACTGTCTACAGAGGTACAGGGGCTGGTGGAATGGTGCAACAAGAAGAAGTGGCATCTCATTATCGGTTGTGATACAAATGTTCACAGCGAGACATGGGGAAGTACCGATAGAAACCAAAAAGGTAAGTTTCTGTTAATTAAAAAAAACCTAAGTGTGTTTAACGTCGGGAGCACACTTACTTTTGTCACAAGGGCAAGACAGGAAGTGCTAGATTTAATGGTAGGAAGTTCATAAAAACTGGAGAGTCCCAAATGAACCCCCTTGTCGGATTATAGAATGATTCTGCTCGAACTGGATAGTACGAAAGAGGAATCATCCCCGGTTCGGAACACCACAGGAACACAATACGGTATCAATTGGACGAGAACCTAAAAGAACATCTACAGTTATTAACGGTTAGAGGGATAATAAAACACAATACCGCGCTGAAACAAGCTTTAGCAGAGGTAAACCTGGCAATCCCCAAAGCGTTCGAAATCAGCTGCCTAATTACTAAGGTAAAAAAGCAAAGTTATGCGTTTTGGAGGAGCAAGAAATTGTCAAAATTAAGAAAAGAATTATGAAGGCCCTTTAATAGAGCAAAGCAGTCCGGAAACAAAGAAGAAGATACCAGAGTGCTTACCACCTACAATAAAGAAATCAGAAGGGCAAAGAAAGGCAGCTTCAGAACATTCTGTGGAAATATATCTGCAACGCCTGTAGCGGCTAGGCTGTATGAAGCTTTGGCGAACGGCGGTGTCGAGAATAAAACTTTTTTGAGAAAGCTGGATGGAACGCATACGGAGGATGGGCAGCGAAGAGTTGCTTTTTTTCTAGAAAAGACCAAGCCCAGAAGACTGTAGGCTGGCTGCCTTACTGTTTACGGAGGACCGTATCAATTGAGTGATAGGAATTGTGCAGCCATACAAATCACCAAGAGTGAACAAAACGGTCCCAGCTCTCCTGAAGAAGTGGCTATTAATGCACCTCCTGGACCTCTTCAAGAGCAGTCTGGCACATGACAATATTCCAGAACCATGAACAACAGGAAAAGTGATATTTATTCCAATGTTAGGTAAGAAAGATGTCACCCAACCGAAGTATCATAAACACATCAGCTTAAAATCTTTCATGTTAAAAACGATGGAAAAGGTGATCGAGAACCACGCACGAACCAATACCTTGTCGAGATCACTTTTGCAAGATAGTCAACACGCATACAGAACGGGTAGATCAACGGAAACTGCACTGTTCAAGTTGAAGAAAGAATTAGTGGAGACAGTGGACAACAAAAAAGTTGCTGTCTGTGCCTTTTCGGTCATTGAAGGAGCTTTTGATAACACCTCGCATGTAGCAGTCAAGAAGGCTCTAAGCGGGAAAAAAGGTTGACAGCACCACAACTAACTGGATGTCTGAGATGCTCAGAACTAGAATAGTAAAAAACAAGAGTGGTAATGCCCACAAATGGAAAATGTGCAGAGTGTGTATCTACATCACGGGGCAGTGAGAACATGCCCTACCGCGTCTGCTGTTAGGGCTTGTTCCACACTACTTGCAGGTTAAGAGGGTAGCCAGCGAAACCATACTGAGATTCAGCATGCAGGGAATGAAAGGAAAAGACACGGAATGTTTAAGCAGTTCAACTTCGACAGGAAATATACGTCGCAGTCGTGCGAAAAAGCGAAATGGAGCAGTAAATCCACTACGTACCATCTAAGTAACGATGTAATCAAACACAGATGGTTCAAAGACCGAGGCAGAGGTGGGTGCAGGAGTATTTGGACCAAAATCCAAATACTTTGAGCCCAAGGACACCTTCCCAAGCGTCTCTCATTCCGAAATATTTGCTATCTAAGTTCAGTTCAGTTTAGGAAGAAAATATAAAAACAAGAGAATTGTCATCTTGACGGACAGCCAAGCAGCAGTTCATGCGTTAAGCTCAACACCAACACATTCAAGATTGTTGGAGACTGTGAGCAAGCTGAACAAGCTAGAAACTATTAACAAAGTTATGTTAACTCGATACCTAGTCATGCGGGTATCGTAGGTAATGAAGAGGCCGACAAGTGTTTTTTTTTTTTTTTTTTTTTTCTTTATTTTAAGATCAAAATTAATTACAATTTTAATAGAAAATTTTAAAATTAATTCTAATCGCAATAGCTTGCAAAGACAAGTAATGTCTGTGGGTAAGATCCGTGTATTGTTAATTTGTTTAATTAGTATTAAGAATTACATTGATTTGGTATTTATTATTTTAATATTTAACATAACATTCAATTTATATTTACAAAAATTCATAAAGAGCTGTTTGCATTTTATCTAGTTTTTCAAGAGATATTCAGTTAAGTACGTTTTAAAAGTTGAAATTTTGTAGATTGCTTTTAAAGATTCCGGTAAATTATTAAAGAGATTAAGTCCTTTATACAAGATGTTTGCTTGACCACCACAAGTACGAAAGAAGTCCACATAATAATGATTACTTTGTCTTGTAGGATATGAATGGATCTCACTCACTTCCCTTAGAACAATATTATTTCTAATAAGTTTGTGTTTTACTTTGAATACAAAGATAACACTCATATTTGATAAGTGGCTCGATCGATAGTATGTTTGTGTATAACTTTTTGGTTGGATAGTCAAAAGGCAATTGATTAATTATTCGAATAGCTTTAGATATCAACCGTTTAACACCAATAATTCGGTTACTACTAGCTGTACCCCAAATAGGTAGAAGGTACCTAACTACGTTCATTATATAAGCATTAAAGATCATGTAATTTGCTTTAATGGGTAGCACATTTGAAGACTTTTTCAAGATATAGCAAATATTTTTAATTTTACTTTTAACATATTTTATATGATATTCCCAATTCAGTTTGTCATCAATCTGAAGACCCAAGTATCTGACTACGTTTGTACGTTTGATAGCGTTATTAGTAAGCTGGATCACGAAATTATTTACATTTAACTTTTTGTTTTTTGTTTCAAAAATCATATATGTAGTTTTTGTTTCATTTATTTTAAGATGGTTTTCAGATACCCACTTATTAATACTCAGCAGACCTTTTTGCATAATGGACATCAATTCAGCCTCACTAGTAGATTTGTATAATAACACCATATCATCAGCGTACAAGTTACATTCCATTCCACAAACGATAATCTTTCCAAAAACTTAAACTTAGATTCTATTAAACGAAATTCCCATGATGTAATCTTATTTTAATTGTCTCATAATTTTAATCATTGAATATTTAAACAAAATAGATATCTTATAAACATAAGTCAATTCATAAACTTTTCATAAATATACAAGTCTAAACAAATAACGTAATATGATATTCTATAAAACATGTTCGATCAATTCTCACAGTTTTTAATCAAACACTTGTTAATATTATTTTGACTAGAAATATGTTTAGGTAAAGTTTCTTAGAAATTAAAATACGATAAACATTTGAATGACAAATGTTTATCAATACAATATAGTATATATAGAAGTAATATTAAAGTAAATTCTCAATTCTTACTCAGACTGCAATTGTCATTCTTGCTGCAGTTTTTATTATAATTTAATATTATAATTCTTAGTATAACACTACAGTGAATATACTTGTAAGATTCATATTTTTGATTCAATAATCATTTTTTAAAAAGTGAAATTGAATAAATCAAAATTTAATTTACATCACAATTGTATCATGTAAGGGTAAACTGAAAATGTCATTGACATATATATTAAACAATAGGGGACCTAGCAGAGATCCCTGTGGAACACCAAATCTTACAGTTAGCTCACTGCTAGTAACGTCATCAATTTTAACCCACTGTTTCCTATTTTCAAGGTATGAAATTAATATTTTTTTCATGTTCAAATTAATATTTAGGTTCATTATCCTTTCCTTTAATAAGTAATGGCATACCGCATCGAAAGCTTTCTGCAAGTCAATGAAGACACAAGAAGTCAAAAAGTTTCTATCGAGATATGATTTAATTTCCCCTACAATTTGTGAAGCTGCAGCTAAAGTATTCGAATTTTCAGAAAATCCAAATTGATTATGATGAATTAATTTAATTGATTTGCAATAGTCAGCCAATCTATTATAGATGGCAGATTCGTATATCTTGGAAAAAGTAGTAAGAATAGATATAGGTCTGTAGTTGCTAACAGACAACTTCGATCCACCTTTATAAATTGCTATCACTTCAGCTATTTTTAATTCGTTTGGGAACGATCCGTTAATCAGCGATTGGTTTATGAGACAACTTAGTTTACCGGATAAAATGTTTTTAAATTTGATAATAAATTTAGTGGAAATGGAGTCATAACCCGTAGCAGATTTGCTATTCAAATTATCAATTATTTGTATGATTTCCTCGCCTGTGGTGAGGTTGCAAATAGGACTTTTATCATTTGAGAGCAAGTGAGAGCTGAGAGTTATGGGTACGATATTACTACCAGGAATAATTTGCTCAACGTAGTTTACAAAGTGACTATTTAATAAATTGCAAACATCTTCTTTATTATCATATAACTTGTTGTTATCTTGTACTACAATATTATTTTAGGTAGATTTCATATAAAAATCTACCTATTGCAATGGGCTTCATCTCGGAATTTCGGAAAAATTTTGATGCCAAACGACTATTTGTGATAAGCGGAGATGGAAAAACAAAAAAAAAAAAATATATATATATATATATATATATATATATATATATATATATATATATATATATATATATATATATATATATATATATATATATATATATATATATATATATATATATATATATATATATATATATATATATATATATATATATATATATATATAACGATATGAGGTATAACGGAATTTAGCGGCACACTCACGGTCGCATTTTTCGACCTACACCAAAATAATTTTCTGTGTATGTTTCGGCAAATAATGTCTTGGACAAGTTCGTGAACTGGCCATATCCGGGTACCGGTTAAGCGGCTAGAGCCTAAAAAGTCGAATAATCTAGGGCACTATAACTTCCGTTTGAATAATAATATTTTAATAAAATTTAAAAATATTGAATATTTGAATCTTTTTTTATCATTTTTATCCAGATGACAAGTTCGTGAACTGGCCATATCCGGGTACCGGTTAAGCGGCTAGAGCCTAAAAAGTCGAATAATCTAGGGCACTATAACTTCCGTTTGAATAATAATATTTTAATAAAATTTAAAAATATTGAATATTTGAATCTTTTTTTATCATTTTTATCCAGATGACCACTTTGGCGTTTCAGGTTCCTCAAAAATCAGCTGTTTTAAAAATTTACTAAACTTTGCTGCCCTTGATCTAGCTGAAATGGCCAAGCTCATAGTTGAAAACTTTTTTTCACGTACTTAAAATATAAATCTTTCCAAAATTTTCAAAAATAATAGTTTAAGTCTAACGGTTGAGACCCTACGGCTGTTGAAATAAAAACAAACGCAAAAGGCAATGCTTTCATCATGTTTCAGTTTATGTTATTTAAATTCATCTTAACTTTTAAACATACTTTTCAACTATAGCCTCAAAAAATTTCAGCTTTCTAACCCAAAAGGTTCCATTTTTATAAGCATTTTAATGCAACCCTTACAAGGAAAATATCAACCCATTTAATACCATAGAAAAATTATCAAAATCTCTTTTGTTTTTATTTTTTTTACTAAGTAACCGTTTGAAAAAAGATTAAATAAGAACAAAAAAACACAACAACAAAAGATGATTTTGAAATAAAATTGTTTGATAATGTTTGATTATAAATTATGTGTGATGGTATAATTGTAGTTGTGACGTAGTTCATTTGATCTTTGGTGGATTTAATATGTTATTAAAAGTAGTTTAAACCAACTTAAATAAAACTGTTCCGAAATTGTATTGATGGCGTTAGTTCGGATAATGTATTTAATTTGGTTCGATAATTTTTTTGAATTATTCTGTTTCTACTTATATTTTTTATTTAAACTAATCTGACTTATCTAATTTTATTTGGACAAAAAACCGTCTGACCCCGAAATCTACCTATTTCTAGCGGATATACCTGCCGCTGGGATTTTTTTTCTTTATGTTTATTAAGTACAAATTTATTCACGATATTCCATAATTGATTCGGATTATCTTTTTGTAGTTCATTTTTAAAATAAGTAGTTTTTGCATTTTTATTTAGTTTTTCAACTTGGCTTTTATAAAACTTAAACTGATTATAAATATAGAGATTATGTTGAAATTTGACCTTCAGTTTATAAAAATAGTTTCTAAGTTTAATACAGCTAATTAGTTCTTTAGTCATCCAAACCTTTCTGTGCTTTATGTCCACCCGAGGGATTGTCACTGTATGACTTTGTATAGTTTCTTTACATACACAAATTAGATGATCTAATGTACTACATTTATTTATTTGACTTAAAAACTCCGATTCATTTATCTTTTCATACAATAGAACTGTTTTATAGCTTTGCAAAGAAGGTTTAGGTACACATTTACTTTCAATTTGAAGAATAATACCACGATGATCACTAAGGCAGGTATCAAGCACAGAAAGGAAATGACTACCTTCTACTACATCAGAAATAACATGGTCAATTAATGTAGCAACAGAATTTGATATTCTAGTTGCGTAGCTTTTGATACGAGAATTAAGAATAATAAATCCATTTGAATTAATTATTTCTTCATATCTCTCAACTAAGGTTTCATCTTGATTAAAAATATTTATATTAAAGTCACCAAAGATATAACTTTTTTTATCCGTATCTAAAATTTTCTCGAAATTATTGAAAAATAAGCTTGTATCGCAGCTTGGTGATTTATAGATAGCAACAATATTAATTTTCAAAGAAATAACATTAACACTTAAAATTGAGACATTATCAGTATCCAAAGTAGTAGACACATTCGACACCATGCTATTTATGACGTAAATGGCACACCCACCACCTCGTGAATTACTTCTATTACAAAAATATGAATTATAGTTTTCTATAGAAAATAAATTAATTTCGTCATCGTATAGCCAAGTCTCAACAAGTACAATAATATGAATAATACAATTATAGGAATCAATTAACTGTTTCAGTTCTTCAAACTTATTTCTAATACTACGAATATTTAAATACAATACATTTAATAAATTTTTACCTCTTTTTATTTCATTTATAGAATGAGTAATATCTATTATGTTTGTTAACTCACAATCTGCATGCATATTAGTAAAATAGATTTTTGACAATTAGATCTAGGATGTCTTCAAGCGTAGTTGTTTTAATTATGTTTGTACAATTTTTCTATATCACCTTCACAATAAACAACAACAACACGAGCCTCGTCATCTTTCCTCAGACAGATAAGTCCTTCTCTAACCCAAACATATTTATAATTCATTTCTCTTTTTAACTGACGAGCCTTAGCGAAAAGATTCATGTTGTATGGTGTTAGAAAGTTGTTAATGTAGATTTGTTGTTTTTTATCAGCTGTTGGTATAATAACGGAAGAAAAAAGCGGTCCAATATTTTTTTTTGATAATAAAATTTTTTGTTTTGTATCATTTTCACATAATTTGACTAGAATAGGTATAGTATAAAGTTTGTTTTCCCTAAGCTTTGTGGAATTACTATGAAGACGATTAACCTGCTCTATTGCATCCTTCGAAAGTTCAATGTTGAGTTCCTTGGAAATTTTTATTACTATTTCTTTTAGGTCTTCATTAGCTGTAGCAGGCACTCCCATTATAACCAGATGCTTTTCAAGTTTTTCTTGTTTCAGGCAATTAAGCTCTACCTCAAGTCTCAAAACAGATTTCTCGAGCTCATCGGTTTTAGATTTATATTCCAAGAGCATTTTGTTCAGCATTTTGTTTTCATTTATGATTTTGTTAATTGTATGCGATATACTATCCAGATTGTTAGATATGAATTGTTGTGATTGTATTATTGCATCATTTTGATTTGAAATACCCTGTGCTCCGTTATTTTCATAATCATCATTATTGGATGACGATGACGATGCACGTTTATTGCAATTATTGCAAGTAGTTGAACAAAACCAAATCGGTTTTTTTAAGTACTGTTTGAATTCTGGATTACTAACGTTTGCACATTCAACATGAAATTTCTTTTTACATGCCGTACACCCCAAAATTTTGTCTTTTTTAACAAGTTTATCATCACATTTGGAGCAAGAAAAGCCATTGTTTGTAAGATCACTTTCACTAAGATTTTTTTGATTTCTACTTGACTTTCTAGTACCCATTTAGTTTTATAAACACGATAGTTATTGAATTTCACAGGCAAAATAAAACAAAATACTTGAAATATAATTAATTACAGTAAAAGAAATAATCACTTTTATAAACAAGCAAGAAAATAAAACAAGTACAACAATTTAAAAATTAAATTAAATTAAATTTTAGCAGGAGTAGTAAAACACGTCTTTACCACTCAACGTTTTGAATGTATATTGATAGTGTTGTTGTTTTTATTGGAGTAACTGCGGTCGAGTTTGTTTGTTTGGTGAAATATTTCTGGAATTGTAACCTCCTCGCAGGAATATGTGAGTCGTTTAAGTTAATTATATTATTTTTAATTTAAAACAATATTGCGTCAGATGATATATATGATGTTACCTGTAACGTTTAAAGACCAAATGTCTCCCTAACTTTTAAAAGTGTAAATAGAGAGTGATTTTGTGGTTTCGCGGTGAGGTAGGAATTTCCAACCCTACCATGTTTATAAGTAGTTAATTTCTGCTTTTCTAGGACCCTTTGGCTGCCGGACAAACCCACGACCAGTTTACCCTGAAACTCTAGCCTAGCGATGAGCAGGTCCGGATTTCCAACAAGAGGGACAAAAATAAAGATTCGTTTTCCCAGGACATCCAGTACCCTCTCTCGAGGAAACAGGATGGCTTCAGAATTTCGTTTCAAATTGTGAGTATGAGTCAGTTTGAGTATAAGTTTTACGTATAATATATCGAATGAATTAAAAAGTTATTTAATCTAATTATGTGTGATAAGTTTAATTTAATTGACACAAATATTTGTGTGAAATTTCAAAACATTAAACTATTTTACTGAGCATTAAATATGTGTATTTAAAGTTATGTATTAAACGGTGATTAAACTTTGTGCGAAAATTTATTGTTTTCATAACGGTGAGGAAATTAGCATTTGTTATTGCATATTTTATCCAAGCTGATTTGAGCGAAAACCGATAAAAATGTAATACAAAATGGCGGAATCTAGATCAAGCAAATCTTGACAGTTTTGGAAGCTATCATTATCAAAGCCAAATCATTAGCTTTTAACAGACACTCGTATAAGTAAAATCAGAACTTAATGATGATTGGAAGTAGTTTCAAGGTTTAGAAAACTCAACTTAAAGGTAAGTTTGAGAAAATAGAAACGATGAATAATGCCCGATTTATAATTGGTAACGTTAACTTAACGTTAACTTTAACTTAACCGTAACTTAAGACACTACAAAATTTTGATTTATAGTCGGTAAAAAATTACGTATTTTTTGACGTTTGATCTGATATTGATTTTGGTTTTGTAATCAATTTTATAAATCAATCAATTCTTTAAAAGTAACAAACTGATTTTAAAATCAAAATTTAAAATAATAAAATTCGAAATAATTTAATATAAAATTTAAAAATAAAAAAATTCATTTTCATATTAATTTCATGCTAATATTTGGCTTTAAAATCACTCTTTTTATATCCTTTGCATTTTTTAATAAATAAAATTTTATTTTTATGCACACTTGCAATTAAATATTAGTTTTCTTCAGTTTTTATACTAAACGTCAAAAAATCCTTAGCAAAATCTTTAAGATAGAATGAAATGAACTTTACGTTAAGTTTGCGTTAACGACTATAAATGCTCTGGTGCATTTTCATACATTTGTACTTTACGTTAAGTTAACGTTAAGTTAAAGTTACCGACTATAAATCGAGCATTACGATGCAAGGCAAAGGTTTGTTTTATAGGAAAAATAACTCGAAGAAAGCAATTAATATTGGTAGTCACACTATGAAGAGCTAGTGTTAAACCAAAGTCATTTTTCAAAATGTTTCTTCAACAAACTGACGTGAAAATAAAGTCCGCTTACCGGTCAATCTTACAAAGGCTTTTTGTTAATGAAAAAGTCTACAATGTGATTGAAACAAACCTTAAAACGACACTACATGGCAATTACTGAATTACAGGTCAACACCAAGTTGACCTGTTCGACGGCTTATTGAATAATTTTCGTTAAATTATATTGCAACGATTTTTAACGTTTTAAAGATAGCCTTTAGTCTTTATCTTTAATCAAACTATCTAATAAATTTAGTCTTACCTTTTTTTCATTTTTATGCATTTTTAAATGCAATTTCAAATCATTTTGTTCTGTAAATTCTTTATGACATCTGTAACATTTGAACAATTTTTCGGCTGTATGAAATCGCCTGACATGCCTTTCTAATTTTTCTTTGGTTGAACACACTTTATTGCAAATTTCACAAACCTGCGTTTCACATGTAAAGAAACAAAAACAATGAATTACAATTAATGATTTATTATAATTTTATTTATTTACTAGCAGGTACCCACACGGCGATGCTCGTGCTTTCCAAATAAGTATATTTACATTAAAATATTCTAATAATCTAAATACTCTTATAATTCTTGTACTTTTTTTATTATCATTTAATTTAATAGTTATTTATGTATCAAGGATGTTAATTCCCGCTGGAAACGTTTAATAGTTAGTATGTTAGTAAGGTTAGTAAGTTAGTAAGTTTCACAAGGTAATTGACATCTAATAATTCACGTGATACATAAATAATTTCATTTTTTAATATAAAACATTTCTTAAACTAAAACATTTATTTTTATCAAGTATTTGATTTTACGTTTTAATTGGTCAAGTTAGTTATTTTTTACTTCAAATTGTATTATAATTCCCTTGGGGAAGAATTCATTATTATTTCGGTAACTAAGGTCTAAACGACTCATAATATATCAGTAAAACATAAAATATTTTATTAGTACTATAAATATGTTGAAAAAATTGTAATATTCGCATCATTTTGCATTTAGCAAGAGCAGTTAGATAAAACTATCTAAAGCTAGTTAATTTACGTATGAAATGTTTGTTAAAATTAAAGTGCACACAAAAATGCAACATAATTACTTTTATAAATCACATCACACTCTTCATTGCTAGAGAAGAGCAAAATATTATTTTTTCGGCAAACGGCTGTAAAGTTTAACTTTACTGCCGCTGGGGAGTACCTAAAGTCTTACTTTTTAGCCGGCGGCTGCAAAAGTAACGCCATTTTTATTTTGTCTGCCGGCGGCTGTAAAGTAACTTTCATATTTTTATGGCGGCTGTAAGTAATTTTCATAATTTTACGGCGGCAGTAAAGTAATTTTCATATTTTTACGGCGGCAGTAAAGTAAAATAACATATTATTAATTTGTTCAAAACAGAATGCATTTCAGTTCATTTTAATGAATCAAAATCAATAAAAATTAATTTCAGAAAATTTATTACCTAAAACATATTTATAAAAAATTTGATGCATAAATTTCATATTTTTAAACAAATTTAAACGTTTTCCGAAAAAATAGTGTATTGAATTCGGAGCTAAGGTGACTTTTTGTGTTTCATCTATAATTGTCGGCCTCCCTACGGTCGGCCGCCAAACTATAGACTCAACACATTCATTCATTCACATTTTGTTCGTTGTGGGGGACAGATTGAGAAATTGTTGCTTTATTAATAAATTTTATTGCTCTTTAAAATTTATTTTTTTAAATATAATAATACAAAAAAACAACTTCAACAATTACATATTGATTAATTAACGGGAATAATACTTCAGTTTTGTTTTATTTTATAAAAATTTGTTTATAATTGTTTTAAAAATATGTCGAAGTGTAATAAATGTTTTGTGAAATTAGATCGAAATCGTCATATTACAATATGTTGTGATGCTTGCCATAAAGTATTTCATGCCAGCTGTGTTAATCTCACAAAGAATGACATCGATTCCTTTTTTAGAGATCGAAAATTGTGGAAATGTGAATTCTGTGAGCCAGATCAAAATGCTTGCAATTCAGATCACACTCCGTTATCTTCACAGCAGGTTAATCCAGTTCAAATAACGCTTGAAATGGTTTACAATGAGTTATTAATATTTAAAAAAACTACTGAGGATCAACTAGGGTTACTGAATAATACTTTAGCAGCTCTGAAAACGGAGAATCAATCAATAATAAAGGAATTGAATAATCTTAAATTGAAACAGCAGCATTATGAACAACTATCTCTTCAAAATTGTATTGAAATTGTCAACGTTCCATATTTAGAAAGTGAAAATGTATGTGAAACGGTACAAAAAATTGTTAATGAATCTGATTTAAAGTTAAATATAAAAAAATCAGATATTGATTACTGTTTTCGTCGTAAACCTTTTGTTAGTGCACCTAATTCTCAGTCTCCGAATGCACCTTCAATATTTTGTAAATTTGTCCGCCGCCATGATAAAGATGAAATAATAAAGAAGAAATCAAAAATAAACATATCAAGTAAATTAATCGACAACCGAACTAATCACAAGATTTTTATCAATGAAAGCCTCTCACAAGATAACAGAGTTCTACTACGGAAAGCTAAAGAAAAACAGAAGGAACTTAATTTTAAATATTGCTGGATAAAGAATGCTGTTATTATGATGAAAAAAGATGAAAACGATAACAAAATTATAATCAAAGGATTGCAAGACCTTGGTAACTTAAAATAAAAGCTTTATTTTTATATATATTTTTATTAAAATTTAAACTAGATAGTATTTAAATGTCAAATCTAATAAATAATAATAATCAGGGTCTTAACAAAATTAGTGCGTCGTCTTCATTAAATAATGGCTATCATAATTATAATTGTAAAAGTATGTCGGTAAATTTAAATACGTTTGAGCTATATTTCGTGATGCAAAATATTAGGAGTGTTAGGAAAAATTTAAATAGTTTTTTAGTTTATCTGGAATCAGTGAAGGAAAAGCCAGATTTTATTTTCCTTACGGAAGTTTGGATTAAGTCTGATGAAATTAATTTATATTCAATAGAAAACTATGATCTATATGAAAATTGTAATGATAATTATGCATCTGGTGGTGTTATAGTGTATAAACGTAAACAATTAAATCTTGAATGTAAGTTTATTAATCATTCATTTGTTAGTGCGGATATTCTCTCTTTTACTTTTTCTATTCAAAATGAATATTTTTCTTTTATTTGTGCCTATAGATTGCAATCAATAAATAGTAATATATTTCTTGATGAACTAAAGAATTTATTTATTGTTTTGGGCGATATGAATATTAATATTTTGGGAAAAACAAATATTGCCACTGAGTATGAGCTCATAATGTGTGCTAATGGGTTGCCATCATTAATAAATGTCCCTACTAGAAATTCAACTTCTTGTATTGATCACATATTTTACCGTAAAAGCCCATCTTTAGATATAAACGTTGGCACGGCAGTTTTGGATAGTGCAATAACCGATCATTCTTTTATTAAATGTAGTATTGTCTGTAATAAACTAATTTCATTTGGTAATAACGTCCCCAAGAGCCAGAGTTTTACTAAAATTAACTATGATAATTTAAAATCTCAATTATTGAGCGAGAACTGGGTAGATGTCTATAGCCAAACAGATCCAAACATTGCGTTTGATAATTTTTCTGATATTTTAGAGAATTATGTACAAAATAATACTGATGCCATAGTTAAAGTAAACAAAATTAGAAAATTAAAACCCTGGATGAGTAATCGATTGCTCAAAATTGTTAATAAAAAAAATAAACTTGTCAGATCTTTAAAAAAACATCCCGATAATGAATCATTTAAATTGTACGTTAAAAAGTATATAAAAATTACCAATAAGATTATTAATGATACGAAAAACAAATTTTACTTTAATAAATTTGAGAAAAATAAAAATAATCTTAAGCAGCAATGGCAAACTGTAAATGAATTAATTAACAATAAAAAAACTGATCTTGCCATTGTAGAGATGCGAACTGGTAATGCATCATTTACCAGGAATTCTTTAGAAATTTCGAACGTTTTAAATGATTATTTTTCATCTATTGGAACAGATTTAAAAAACTCTTGTACCGCTAATGCAGCACACAATGTCATGCCAAACGAAAGAGTAATTGAGCCTTGCAGTTTGTTTTTTGACCCAATTTCTGCTTCAGAAGTTCTTAAAATAATACTTAGTTTAAAAAACACAAACAGTTCTGGTTATGATAATTTAAGTGGCGTCCTTGTTAAAAATATTATATTTTGTATTGTCGATGTTTTAACCTATATCTTTAATCTTAGTATTGACAAAGGCATTTTTCCTGATAAATTAAAATTAGCGATTGTGAAACCTCTATTCAAAAAAGGCGATAAAACATTACCATCAAATTATCGTCCAATACCCTTACTGTCCGTTTTTTCGAAAATACTTGAAAAAGTTGTGAAATCAAGAATCTTAAATTTTTTTTATTCAAAAAAATTCTTTAACAATGCGCAATTTGGGTTTAGGAAGGGATTATCCACTGAACATGCTCTTTTGGATTTTCTAAATAATGTTTATAGTGGAATAAATGATGGTTATCTTGTTTCCTCAATTTTCTTGGATATTACGAAGGCCTTCGACATGGTTGATCACAAACTTCTTTTGCATAAATTATACGATGCAGGAATAAGAGGAAATATTCTAAAATGGTTTCAATCCTATCTCTCTGACAGAACACAAAAGGTTAAGATTGAAAATTCTCTTAGTGACACTCGGATCATTAACATTGGTGTTCCTCAGGGATCTGTCCTGGGGCCAATTCTATTCTTAGTCTACTTAAACTCAGTTTTCTCTCTGAATTTAAAGTGCTCTCGGATTACCGCTTTTGCTGATGATATGGGACTGTCCTATTACGCGAAGTCCGATAATATGATGTCAAATTATATAAATCATGATCTCAAATTGCTAAGGCGCTGGTTTGATGCTCACTACATGATTATTAGTGATAAGACAAAAATAATGGATTTCAGCCTGACTGACAATAGGAAAAAGACTGTGGCTTGTTTCCACTCTGACCATAATGGAGATGATTGTAACTCAAGTTGTTTTAAGATTGAATCTGTTTCAAATTTCAAATACCTTGGACTACTGCTGGACTCAAAACTAAACTGGAAAGAACATACTAAAGGCTTGTTGTCTAGAATGAAGCAGTCTCTGCGTGCTTTTTATTTCTTAAGATGTCTTTGTCCTTTTAATGTTCTAAAATCTTTGTATTTCGGTTTGATTGATTCAAAGCTTCAGTACGGTATCTCTTGTTGGGGCGCGACCTATTATAATACTATTAAACCAATTTTGATATGTCAGAAACATTTTATTAGAATAATCTCCAAAAAGAATGTCAGGACTCCTTCATTTCCTTTGTTTAAAATGCTTAATATACTACCTTTACGACATCTATATGTGTATAAAACTTTAAAACTGTTTTGTAAATCTGAGAGGTTTTTCTTATTCAAAAGTACTATAAGCATCAACTTGAGAAACAACAATCGAATTCTTATACCTAGATCCTTCTCCACTAATTTCGACAATTATTTTCTTAGCACAGCTCCGAAATTGTTCAAAAGTATATCAGATATTATATCAATTGGTGAATCATATTCACATTTTATTAAAATACTTAAAGAATGGCTATTTACAATTAATGATATTAAATTTTTATTTGAAGTTATCTCTTAAATGAATAAAACAAAAATTAAGCTTATTGATGTAGAATAAGACAATATATGTTATGTATTTTAAAAATGAATTAATTAATATTAATCCCCCACATCTATTGTAACTATTTTTTATAATGTTGGTACATTTGTCACTAAACCTTTGGTATAAAAAATGTACTTTTATTAAATCTTTCTGTAAATTTTATGTTTATATATTATGAATATGCTATGTATCATAACTAATAATAATGTATCATTATAATAATAATAATAATAAATAATAATAATAATAAAATAATAAAAAAAAAAAAAAAAAAAAAAAAAAAAAAAAACACAAAAAGTACAACTTTAGCTCCTAATTCAATAATATACTATTTAATTAGTGAAATAAAAACTGGGGAAAAAATAAAATCAATTAAATTTTTTTTATTTCAATTTTTGTATCATTAATTTGATTATCAGTGGATAATCTATCAGTGGATAGTTATAGCTATAAACTATTATTTGATGAATAATATTGATTAGTCTCATCAATAGTGTTAGTAGACTTTATATTTTTCATGATTAATTATCAATTTTGTTTTATTTCAATCAAATTGTGCCGTTTGCAATCCTGTTCTTAATTTAATTAAAATTGTTTGTTGCTACAATGCCATTCGAATCAAAAAAATGTTGCGACGCTGATGCATAGGCTAACTTCACCACAGCTCTGGAAACAAAATGTTCTGGTTATAAAGTGAGCTAAAATCCACCAAATACTTTAATTATTGACTAACCAAAGTTATAGATTTTGCGTGGTTCTAATTATAAAAACATTCAAGAAAGATGTAGTATGCTAAAAAATATAAATTCTGTTGGACGAGAAAAAATAAAAAATTTTTTTACCGGAAGTAAAAAACCGGAAGTTGGAATGCAGAACCGTTACAAATTATACTCTTAGGAAATATACCAAGTTTAATCAAAATCAATTTTCAGGAACTGATGTTATTGAAATTTCAAATAAACAGGTGTTCGGAAGGCTCCCCACACACTTATCCCAATATCGTCCAAAAACTGATCAGTGAATGACAAAGATTCAAATCTCCAACTGTTTCCAAAGTGTCATCAAAATTGATTAATGAACGAAGTCTGTATGTCCCCAACAAACTTTTAAATCAAAGTGAGGAACGTCAGCAGTTGTATGGTCGGTTTTGATCGATGTGTCACAAAAGTTAATCATTATCTTCTCACATCAATTGAAATCTTTTTCATAAGTTTCATCATAATCACTTCATTATTGTAGGCTTTAGTGTGCATAAAGAAACTGAACAAATTCAAAAAATTACAAAAACAATTTTTACCGGAAGCGAAAATCCGGAAAATGGGATGCAAAATTGTTTTGAACCGTACTAAATGCTTATGTACCAAGCTTCATCCAATTCGATTATCAGGGACAGATGATATTGAGCTTTCAAAGAAACAGGTGCTCAGCGGACCCTCCCACCACTTTGCTCAATATCGCTAAAATCAGCTCCTTGCCATACATATTTGCATCTTTTTCCAAGGTGTCATCAAAATTCACGTACGAACGAATGTTGTATGCTCCCAACAAACATAAAAGACATAAAAAACGTGAAAAACACCTGTTGTATGGTGGACCCCAACCCTTTATCCAATGTCCTCCTAAGGCTAATAAAATGAAAGCTTTTACCAACGTTTCATGAAAATCGATCGGTAATTGTAGGCAGTAGGGATAAACACCAGAAAAAAAAACTTTTTAACCGAAAGTGACCAACCGGAGGTTGGTATGCAGAAATATTGAAAACAATACTAAAACCTTATATACCAAGTTTCAATAAGATCATGAGCCGGGATTATAAGCTATTGAAGCTTTAAACTTAGAGGTGTTAGGTAGACCCTCGACAATTTGTCCAATTTTGTAATGAATCCAGATCTTCCATTTTCAACTCAACAACTTGAATCATTTGCCAAAGTTTCATAAAGATCCTATGCAGGAATGTAACGAACATTGGAAGGGATGATCTAACTGGGTATTCATCATGTCGCAGTACAACATCAAAGGGAGGCTGAATTGGAGGAAGTGCTATAATTGTGTATTCACCAGGTCGTGGTAAATCATCTAAAGGAGGCTGGATTGGAGGTGCTCTAACTGTATATTCACCAGGTCGCAGTGCAACATCTAAATGAGACTGAATTGGAGGAGGTGCTCTAACTGGGTATTCACCAGGTCGCAGTACAACATCTAAGGGAAGCTGGATTGAGAAGGTGCTCCAACTGGGTATCCACCAGGTCACAGTACAACATCTAAGGGAGGCTCGATTGGAGGAGATGCTCTAACTGGGTGTTCACCCGGTCGCAATACAACATCTAAAGGAAGCTGAATTTGAGAAGGTGCTCTAACTGGGTATTCACCAGGTTACAGTACAACATATTTCTCTCTTTAAAAAAAAATTTCGTTTAAATAAGGTATCAGAAAAAGAATAACAGACACGGAAACCAAAACAAAAATTTAAATGGACGTAAAAAGGAGCAGACTCCGAAAACCGGTACGTACACAAAGTTTGGATAGTCACTTTTTATACTGTAGTATTCGCTTTGAAGAGAGTTTGGTACTGGTTTTCTTGTGGGTTCACGCATACAATAAGCCGTTGAGTCGTTGATGAAATTGAGCCCGGTTCAAATAACAAGGTGTAGAACTTTTGCTTTCCAACGTAATTTTTTCAACCGAGTTTCTCATCTCTGGAATGCCTTACCTGCGTGGGTGTTCCCTGACAATTTTAATCCAGAAAATTTTAAAACCAACATCAATAAATTTCGCAAAGAAACTTGATTTATCTACTCAAACCCTAGTTAGCATGGTATCTTCAGATATTCAGGGAGGTTAATTCGTAATCCGTTATAATCCGTTATAATTCGTTATAATCCGTTATAATTAAATAAATAAGAGAATCTGCTACACGGAACATACAATAACATTTCTCTCGTTCCTGTACACACACCCACTAAAACCCACTAAGACTGTCAACGAGAAGGAAACCTTCTACATACCACTTTAAGAGGTTATGAAACAAACACAAAAACGCGACTTTATTATGGTTCATGGTGACTTTAATGGGCAGGTTGACAGAGATATGGAAATAATGGTGGGTCTGCTGCATCTGAATTTGAATGATAATGGTGAGAATATGGCTGAGTTTGCATTATCTAATAATTTGAGAATTGTCGGTACTTTCTTTCCGAATCAAACGATTCATAAGCAGACTCGGGCCTTACAGCATGGACACTCGAAATCAAATTAATTACGTGCTATTACCAACACATTTTTTTTAGAGCCATCTGGATGTGCGTTCTTTTAGAGGTGCATACATTGGCCGTGACCACTTCTTGTATGCGCTAAGATAAGGTTTCACTTTATAAACCGAGGCACTCCGAAATTCAATCAACGAAAACGTTTAAACATATTATCACTAGAGAGTGCTGAAACTGAAAAGAGATATCAAAACCACGTTGCCGAAACACTAGAAAAATCAGAGATTATTTATGGAAACGCCGATATGTTCGGGTATTTACTTAAAGATGTTGTTTTAACCACTGCTGAGGGAATACTTGGACGACCAGAAAACCACTCCTAGAAACCCTGGATGGATCAAGCATGTCTTGACGCTTTTCAATACAAAAGAGATTGCTGTTTGAAATGCTCTACAAGTACGCAATACCAGGTTCATAAAGGATAGCTATAAATTGGCAAGACAATCCGTTACAAAGTTATGTAGACGAATGAAGAGAGAATGGTGGAAGAGAAAGTCTGGGGAGATTGAAAACTTCAATAACGAACATTAATCACCTAACTTCTTTCAACAGGTTTAAACCTTAAGAGTGGACTTCAAACCGTATCGACAACTGTTCAAATCGAAGTAAGGGGGAATAAATTGACCTCAATATTGTAGGTACTTGGAACATTTATTTTGAGAATCTTCTTAGCATAAGTGACGAGCAGCAAGTCTGGCGACGAGCCAACTTTCTTCGTGGGTCGCAGGTACATGTAGACCATGTGTGAAGATGTGATGGCCAAGGTTCACCTTGTAAAAACCGGATTATCTTAGTTCTCCATGTGAAGACCGGATGGTCATAGTAGTTACCATGTTAAGACCTGATGGTCTTAGGTGCAGTTATGTAAAGACTTAATGAATTGATGTCCAATGTCCGTTTTTGCTCCGCTATTTCTCCTGTAGACGTTGAGCTTCACGCAACAGTCATATGGTTAACGGCACTGGAAGAGCCATGAGGCCAATGCCGGCTTCAATTATAAACACACTGAGTTGTTGTCTTATTTTCTTTATGAATAAACGATCATCAAACGGTCATCGAGAACCGTAATCAAGCACCTGATAACTACGATATAACATTCAAAATGATTGTACATTGTAGTAGGTATTAGGCCACCTTAACATAGGAACCAAAAGTCACTCAATAATTACAAAATGTTTCAAAACAACTATAAGAAAACCTTTAAAAGCTGGGTCTCACAAGACCATGCGTTCTGATGCGATAGGCGCAGTTTTTTGTTTATACCGCAAGTATGAAAGCATAGATTACTGTCGTAGGATGTTGGACAACCGATGTCCAGCAACGATGATGTTGGACAAGTAAAAGTTTTTTTATTCAAAATATCTTCTTCTATTCATACGAAGCTTGACTATGTTCAAATAATTCAAAAATTATCACTATGATAGGAACTAGATACGTATTATTTCAACTTTTTGAATAGTTATCTCGAAACATGGCCGATTTCCATTACTATTAGCTATTAGTAACTATATTGTTTAAAAAATATACTCATAAGTTGACCGATTCTCTACTTGAATCAGCCATGTCTAATGTGACCAAGTTTTCCGAGTATTCTACCCGGACCTTTAATGACTTGCACTCTCACTCCCTTCCTATTTAAAAAAAACTCTTCGGAATAAGGCCACTATATTTTGGCGATTGCAAATTTTGTTTAAAAAAAGTAGGATGAAGAATGAAAAAGAAGAATAAAAACTTTTATATTAAAGTAGGATTGAATTTGATTTTATATTATTTTAGGAAATATAATCCCATGGATTGTGACATAGTTCCATGACTAAAATCGATTCACAATACTTTTGGGCTATCTTCAAATCTATTTAAAAAATAACAAGTCAATCAAAACGTTTGGTATAATGCGACTAAATCCTCTTTGGGTTTATTTTTATGATACAGTATTTATGGAGTGCAAAATATTGGGTTGGAACTTATTCAAAAATTATATGGATTTTACAAGTTCTTAATTGGAACTTAGGTTTTTATTGCACAATGTTGTATTTGATGTACTTTTTATCCACACATTATAGTTGCCAATTCAAACGAAATGCGAAGAAAAGATAACCTCAACGCGCAGCAGTCTGGATAACGCTAAAAAAATTAACTTTAGAAGCCAATCTTTTTTATATTAAACTCTTGGCTGCGCGAAACATAAAAGAGAAAAAAATTCTAATTAGACGATTAAGCGAACGAAAAAACTTCTTAATACCAAGATCCGACAACACCGTGCGTTCTGAGGTATTGATGGACTCAATTTTGTTGTTTTTTTTATAATTTTTGTTAAAGAATGAACAACTAAACAGTAAATCCCATCCTAATTAACTATGACATACGTCAATATTTTATGATAGGATAAAGAAGATAAAACTAAAATAGGGTCGCCATTAACCAGTGAGATATTCCTTGATCTGACGCACTGTCTTCCTCAATTATTAAAGCCTACATGTAGAATGATATGTGGGCTTGTTTTTTGTGCAAACAATAGTGGGCCATCATTAAGGAATATAATACAGCTAAGACTGAGGGTGTCACCATTGATTGAATAGAGTTCATCCGCTAGCACCCCTAATGTATCACCTTGGCTAGTGATATCTTACTACTATTTCCAGTGGGATATGATATCTCACGTTAGCTCGTATGTCAATAGCAGGGACAGGAGTGACAACCGTAAATAAAATTAAAAAAATTTTTAGTATCAATAGAAAGTGATCCCTCCATGCGGGGGTTAGGTCTTTAGGTCCACTAATAATAAAAGCCTCGAAGCTATGAGAGGCAAAAAGAATCATTTTTTGGCTATATTGTTTTTTTATAAAATGTGTTGTGTAGTAGGCATGGCAGTATGTGCCAAAACAATACATAAAAACTTTTTAAGACCAAAGTCCCACAACAACATGCGTTCTAAAGTGTTGATGGACGCAAATTTGTTTTTTTTTTGTGTGTGATAGGATTTATTGTTTAGTTATTCCTTCTATAAAAAAAATTTATAGAAGGAATAACTAAACAATAAATCCTATCACATACAAAATATGACATAAGCCAATACTTCATGATAAAATAGAAAAAATAAAAATAAAATAAAAGGTTAACAGCAAATTTGTTTTAACAATTCTGGGACAAAACTAAAATGTGGTTGCCAATAATCTAGATAGTGGCATATTCCTTGATCATGCGACGCACTTCCTTCCTCAATGATTTCCTTCCTTCCATACAGAGTTATATTAGGGCTCGATTTTTCGAGTTATCAATAGCGCTGCATCATTAAGGAATACTCCATAAGTTTGAACAAATTTCATGCATATCTCTAGCGATAACGGTTCTAAATTCATCGGAACTAAAAACGAGCCTCATCGAATAGTACAAATCATTTACAACGACGAGTGTTAAACTTCATATGCAAGTTAAATGAATGGCATTTTAATCCAGTTAAGTAAAAAAAAAATATGAATTATCGCTCTATATATTAAAACCAAAAAAATAAAAATATTGTTTACCTCATTTTGTTTAGGATTAATATCTTCGTCTATAACTGGTTCAACCATATCAATTTCCTCTGTTTTTATATTTTCAAGAATAATTTGGAATTCTTGTTGTGAACTGTTTAGAGGGATCTGTTCGTTTTTTTCAGCTGTAGTAGGTACTATTACTTTCTAAAAAAACATTAATCAGTTAAAGTTTACTGATGATTTAAGTTTAAGATAAACAAATCCTGTCTTAGTCGTGTCTTACCTCATTTTTGGAATGAACATTAAGATGCGGTTTCAACATACTTTCTCCCATCACTTCGTTTGCCCAACTATCCATCAATTTTTCACTTGTGTGGGTCTTCATATGTTTTTCCCTGTTCAAATATCTAGTGTTGCAAATTTTACAAAACTGCGTTTCATATGAAAATAAATAAAAAAACATAAATTAATATTAAAATTTGCGAATAGTTTTGAGTAAGTTTTACTAGTCAACACAATGAAGTTACTAAACAACTTATTATAAAAACATGTTTGCACAATCGAATACATACGATCCTTCTCATTACCATAATTAAAAGAACCGCCCATTTACCGAACATTATGAGAATAAGAACGGTAGAAAATAATAGAAGAAAAGGGCAGAAACAAAAATCATTCAAACTAAACCATGGGCGGTTTCGGTAGGAGTATTAGAAAAAAGATTTGGACTAGTTTGCACAGGAAAATTAATGTCATTTTGCGAATTTAGTAAATTGTTTACCTTAAGTCAATTTTATTCCCAAAAATGTTGAAAAAACTTGTACTAGTCGACGTTGTTTAAAGTAAAAGGTCGATTAAAAAACTATCAACTTGTCCGTATCAATTACCAACGTAGTTTTGGTTTGAATCAAAACATTTTGACATGATTAGAAATCAAACTTACGTTATATCTCAAAGTCAAAATCTATTTTCTTAACCACTAGGTAGACAAACATTCTCACAAACTGATAATAACTTTCAAACTTGTATAAATTATTAACACCCGTAACTTTTATTCACGTCACTACAACAATATTGAATATAGCATCTTACACTAAACATAATTGAAATCTTACCTCAAATTTATGCCTTGTATGAAGAACCAACATATGTCGATGTAAAGCACTTTCAACTAAGAAATTTTCGTTGCATTGTAAACATTTAAATACATTTTCAAATGCGAACGTATGAACCTTCATATGTTCTTTTAATTGACGTTTTCTAAAAAAGTATTGTTTACAAATTTGACAAGAAAACTGAAAATAAAAAAAAATACGAAATTATGTTGTTCTACTCCTATCACAGTATATTATCAATTACATCACACTATCCATGACATGTAAATTGATTATTTCAAATAGCGTGCGGTAAGTAAAAAAAAAGCGTGCGGTAATGGATTTTCATATATATATTACCGCACGCTTTTATTAAAAAGAAAAATTTTTATTTAAAGAAAAATTTGATTTTTAAAAATTAAATATTTTAATTCATTTTGACACAATAATGGAAAGCCTACAACAATTTGTAAACTATTTGCATTTAATTTATAATTAGTAGTTCATTTTTTCAAGTAATTATATGCGTTTGGGCATTAAAACAAAGTTGTAGAAAAAGTATATAACAAATCTCGAGTTGTAAAGCATTTTCCATGCTCGTGAATATACTGAACTCGACGCTACGCGTCTCGTGCGCAAAATTTTCCCTGACATGTAAAATGCTATTTACAACTCTTGATATGTAATATACTATAAAATTTCATTTCAAAATAGTAAGCTTTGCGTTTCATCATAATTCTGCAGGTTTTTTTGTTTCAAAAAACTTAATTTCATCGAATATTTTTTCAAAATAAATTGCTTTTAAATCTTTTGATTGCAATTTTTTTAAAAGAATATTATTTAAATTTGAAGCTAGTAAATAGACGTACACAATTATTTAATTAAAAATCATTTTAATTCACACCCTGAGGTCTCACTTACCGGTAAGTAATTATTTACCGCCTGCATGATCGGTAAGTAATTACTTACCGACCTGTGATTTGTAAACGAAACTTACTATGTTTATTTACGAATCAGTAAACATGCAAATTCGCCTGATCGTGCAAACGATAATATTAAAGTATAAATAAATTTAATAAATATTAACATAGCAATCCGGCTATAAACATGCCTACTATAAAAGACGCCACCTATCAACAGTAAAATATGATGTTCGAAATTTTATAAATGTGATCGAGATTTGACATCAAAACTTGATTTCTTGCAACATCGTCGCACTGTTGCTGACCGCGTTGTTTTTTACAAACTCGGCAATCCGTTAGCACAACCAGTCAAACGGTCGAGATCCCGCGGTCATACTGGCAGATCGCACTTCTTTGTCCGAACTGCATACAAATGGAATAGTTTGCCGGAATCCATAGTCTCAGGTGGTTTCAATCCGCAGAGGTTTAAAAAAAAGCGTTCATCAACACCGTAAGGCGCAAGCTGTTGTGGGACCTAGGTCTTAAAAGGTATTTATGTGTTGTTGTGACACATATTGTAAACCCTATAAAACAACACTTTTTATTTATCAAAAAAAATGTCTACTTACAATTAAACATAACAAAAGTTCTGCATGCATACTTTACTTTAGCTAAATTAATTCCTATTAAGTTTGTGGCGAAAACTGTTCCAATAATTCCATAATAATAACAATTCTAAAAAATATAAGTAGCAAAAATTTCTTACACACTTGATTGCGCCATATATATTACTTCGGTCTGAAAGACCTAAGTATTACATTCATGAGCTAAAAGTGAAATTCTTACCCAAACAAGTGTGTCAAAACAAGGAAATATGCATATTTTTTGCTTAAAAAACGTTCATTTTAAGTGATTACGAGTAGGAACTTTGAATTTTGAGAAATCTTGATGGTCGGGATTGGTGTCTCACATACCAATCCAAATCCAAAAAATCTAGATTATTGCATTAGAAGTTTGTCAAAAAAATGTTGTCAAGTGGTGTCAAAAGAAAGATTTTTATTTATTTTTTTACCCAATTTTTGGGAAAAAAAATAAAATTAATAATTTGTATGACATGAAATTTTATTATTATTATAGAGAATTATGGCATTTTAAGTTTGTCAAAAAAATAATGTCAAGTGTATCAAAAAATTATTTCATTTATTTTTTTGGCCAATTTTTTGGAAAAAAATGTAGCTGTTTTTATGATGTAAATGTAATTGAAAATGAAATTGGACATGGAAATTTTTGAATTTGTTATAGTTTTTGAAATATTTTTGGAATTTTGAAAAAAGTTTGTATTTTTGATTTTGTAATAATTTTTGGAATATTTTTAGAATTTTGAAAAATTTTAAATTTTTGATTTTATTATAATTTTTGGAATTTTGAAAAAAATTTCAATTTTTGATTTTGTAATAATTTTTGCAATATTTTTAGAATTTTTGAGAATTTTTGGAATATTATTGGAATTTAGAGAAAGTTTAAATATTTGATTTTATTCTAATTTTTGGAATATTTTTGGAATTTTGAAAAAAAGTTTGATTTTATTTAATTTTTACAATATTTTTGGAATTTTGAAAGAAATATGAATTTGTGATTTTGTAATATTTTCTCGAAACGCTAAATGGAGAGGTTTTTGAGTAGTTTGCTGAGTGTGTCATCTTTTCACTAAATTATGTTAATTTATGATCTGTTATAACTATCCGGCATCGTATTGATGATTCGTGTTAGTTTTGTAATAAATTTCTAAACAGAGATTAAAAAAAGTACTTGCACTGTAACAAAGAGTTATGTTTGATATACATCGCTGCCCAAAACTAAAAACAATGTCCTCATAAAAGTTTTTTGCCGAAAACTATATCAAAATCCTTAACCCAGACCAGAGCTGTGAGATTTCAGCTCCTCCATATTTGTTTCTTATTATTATTTATTATTGAGAATATGCCTAAAACTGGTGACCACCAACAACAACCCTGGTAATTTTTTTCTTTTTTTTACCGGGATACATAGATTTCTATTTGTTAAGTTTGTTATTGTAAATATTTTTTATTCTTTATCTTTATGATGGCAAAAGGAGTTGAAGCCGCTATTGGACGAAGAAACTCGATTTTTTTACAAATCCTCTAAATACGGACCTCTAAATACTACAAATCTCCAACTCTTACTCCCTCTCCTTCAATATATACGGATGTAACTTCTTTGGCGACTATGCCACAAATTAATCACGTAAAAGTCCCTCTTTCTGGTCCGATAAACCGGACCTATTGTTCATTACTATTGAGGGGAATATAAAATCCCAACAAACTAAGTATGTTCATTTACTTAATATGATCACTTCCATACTGGCGTCTTTAGTCAGTGTCTTCAGTGATATTTAACGGACTAATGATAAGCTCAAAGAGGCTCTTATAACCTGCCCGTCCAACAGCACTTC
Source organism: Diogma glabrata (assembly GCA_963693315.1). Lineage (NCBI taxonomy): Eukaryota > Metazoa > Arthropoda > Insecta > Diptera > Cylindrotomidae > Diogma > Diogma glabrata. Next base: position 111,484,653 of record OY856188.1, read on the forward strand.
AGACCGCATACTCAAGGTACTGTGCGGTGTGGACCTTGGGGATAAAGGGCCTTCACAACTCTTAAGCTGGACTGCTGAATCACGGGATATATTTTAAGAGGAAACTCTAAAAGTTCTTTGGGAGGAAAAACTCCCAACTTCTTTCTGTTCGCGCTGCTATCGCGTGGTCAATGTTGATTTTCAGAAGATTTGCCGAGATAGCAGACAACGTACTCGCTTCCCTAAGGGGATCTCAAATCTACGGGGGTCCAGGTCGCGAGTTCAAACGTTTGATGGTATGTGCTACTACCATCATACCTTTAAAGCAGATATGCAAAAAATGCGATCCAAAGTACAAACTTTTTTCCAAGCACTCTAATGTCTCTGCCTCACCAAAAACATAACGTGACGGCGTGTGAAGATAGTCACTCCCAACTCCGTCTACTGGTTCTCGACACTTGGTGCTGTAGTGTCAGTTATTCCCGAAACTGCTGAGGAAAATAAATATGGCCCATTAGTGGACCTTAAAATCCGACGTCTTGTTGATCCACTAACCTCACTAATCACTTTGGCTAAACTCTCCACGTCCTAAGAGCCTTCTCTTACATTGATCAACGATTCAGTTTATATCGAAATTCTCGGTATGCTAAAAAAATTTAAGGAGTTAACGTCCAAAAATGATCATTCTAAACCTGTAAAACATAACGTGACTCACGTTACTAAAACTCATGGACCTTCCGTTTCACGCAAATATCGTCGACTAGCATTAGACAAACTGGCCATCGCAAAGACGGAATTTGGTTTAATGTTATCTCGAGACATTTTCCGACCATCTAAAAGTCCTTAGGCCTCTCCTCTCCATCTCGTTAAAAAAGAAGAACGGCGAGTGGAGACCTTGCGGTGACTACCGTTCTCTAAATAACATCACAATTCCTGATAAATATTCTATTTAACATATTCAGGATTTTACGCATCAACTCGCATTTGCATGGATGCAAATTTCAATTCTGTTCAGGCTCTTCAAATTCGAATGACTTTCAGGTTGTGAAATGCTATGCAATCGTTCAACGGTTTATGCACTCGATTTTCTGAGACCTAAATGTCTGTTTCATTTACATAGGTGACCTTCTTATTCCTTTTTGAAAATTTTGGGGAACACGTCAAATATCTTAGGACTGTTTTCGAGCGCCTTTCTGACACTGGTCTCATTAACAACGTTGATAAACGCAACTTTGCTAAAATCAACGTTGATTTCCTCCGACATTCGATTAAACTCGATTCGATCAACTGGAATCAAGCCTACTCCAAACCGACTCAATGCTACCATTACTTACGATCGTTCCGAAACGATTACGCAATTTTATCGTTTTCTTGGAATGATAAACTTCTACCGCAGATTCCCAATGATTTTTTTAAGGGTTTCAAAAAGAATGACAAACGCTTCATTCAGAGGTCCAAAGACGCCATACAAGCCTTCGATCTTTGCAAGCGGCAACTGAGTGAAACAATAACTCTTTCCCATCCCACTTTGCCCAACTTACTGTAATGGTCGACGATTCCGACACGGCACTTGGCGCCATTTTTCAACAAAAAACTAACGATTGTTGGATACCACTTAGTTTTTTCTTTGTGCGAGTTAGCAAGTTGCAACAGAAATACAGCGCTTATGATTACAAACTCCTAGCAGCTTATTCTGCTATCAAACCTTTCCGTTATGTCCTTGAAAGTACAAAATTTACTATCTTCACAGATCATAAGGCCGTTATCTATGCTTTTCACAACATCCTGCCAAAGCAAGTCCTCACCGATTCAGACATTTAAACTTCATTAGTCAATTCACGACTGGTATTCCCTACATTTCTGGAATTGATAATGTAGTTGCCGACACACTTTCTCGTGTTGAGCAAATATCGATTCCAGAGAATACTCCATACTATGGAATTGCTGATGCTCAGTCAGTCAGACGGTCGAGATCCCACGCTGTCATACTGGCAGATCGCAGAAAGACTTCTTTGTCCGAATTGCATACAAATGGAATAGTTTGCCGGAATCCTTAGTCTCGGGAGACTTCAACTCGTAGAGGTTTAAAAAAAGCGTTCATCATGACCTTAGAACACCAGTTTTTGTGGAACCTAGGTCTTAAAAGGTATTTATGTGTTGTTGTGACACTAATTGTAAACCCTATAACACAACACATTTTATTCAAAAAAAAATTTTCTCGAACTGAAGAAATTAGTAACACCAGTCTCAGTAATTAACACCAGTCCCACGCTAAAATTCCGAACAATGTCAGTATCACTAGTGAAATCTACCAATACTCTTTTATGTGATACTTAGACAGGCAATATTCGCCCATTTATTCCAAAGCAATTTCGCCAAGCTGTCTGACAGTTTTCATAATTTATCCCACCCAGGAGTCTACAGTTCTATCAAACTTCTTACTGATAAAGTCATTTGGCCATCCATTTAAAAAGATGCACTGCCTTTCTTGCCAAAAGGTAAAAGTTTATAGCCATACTCAATCACCTTTGGGTGATTATCCCTCAACTTCTCAAAGATTTTTCCGAGATACATATGGATGTTATTGGTCCACTTCCTATTGGTTATTGATCCTCGGATTTCACTGCTGAAAGAGTAGCTTCAGCTCTTGGGATTACTAGTTTCGGAGTACCTTCAGTAATCGTCAACTGATCATGGCTCCCAATTCGAACCTATAGTCTTTTCAGTTAGTTTTCTAAACTTATCGGTTTCAAACACCAACGAACTACAAGTTCCTAAATGTAACGGGCTAAGATGGCACCGAACCCTAAAAACTACTATCATGAACTATGACCGGACGACTGGAGGCGTATTCTAGCGTCAATAATACTTTGCTTGCGAACCATTTTTCCGTGAAGAATTTCACGAACCGGCAGAGCTAGAGATGTTAAAATACGGTATTTTATTTTTTCGTATAATACAGCGTATTATACATTGTATAATACAAAATAAAATACCGTATATTCTGTACAAAAGTGCAATAGCCGACATACAGTGTTAGTGGTATAACAACAAAAAATTACTTCCATCACCATTTTCAATCACAATCAATTCATTTTCTTCTAAATTACTGCCCCGACATTTGGATTTCTTATCGTTATCTTTATTTATATTTCTTAAACCAATGCTAATAAGATCTATTTATTCATGTGATTCTGCTTGGTTTCAATATTAATCACTTTCATTCGCGCCGAGTTATTGTATTTATGTTTTTATTTAAATTGAAGACTTATCATTTCCCATCGGTAAACTGTTGAAGATTTAAATTATGATTTTTCACATAAACAAGATTACGCCTCGTTGATTTGTAAGACAAATACTTCTTGCAGTATGAGTTAGGCTGCAGATTGAAAAAGATTTTTCTGTTACAATGGAATATGCGGAACGATGCAACATTCCGAAGAGCCACAAACTCTTTGCCACTAAGTTAAACAATCAATATAGCTGCCATCGGTTTCAAAATGTGAGTTTTGAGATTTGGGTGTTTTAGTTAATCAATTTGAATGTATAGAAAGAGGACTACTCAAAGATGTAAAATTGAATGACAGTCCATAGCTCATAATGAGTGGAACGGAATGAGTTCATGGCTCATAATTTTGATTTGCTGCATAAAAAAAATTCCCTATAACGGTGAACAGTAATGATGCAGCATTCGATGTTTGAAATTTATGTTCTGTTGATATTACACAGTTGAAAAAGTAACTGCATTATTTAAAGCAAGTCTTGCAATAGGAGCTATGCGTTGCAGGTTATTATTGAATTGTAAAGTAAATGTCGCATTAAACCTAATTTCAATGCATTTCTATAAAATTTAAAACATCTCTTGCATCATAATTTATTTCTATAGAACAGCTAGAAGTTTTAATGCACCTTGCTACAATTTAATACATTAATGAAATTTTAAAATTCACTAGAGTATCATCCATTTTAGAAATATATAGTTAAAATCGTTTCATGTATGTTTTAGGTATCGCTTTTCAGCTGAAAGTCTATAATAATAGTGATTAAGGTGGTATGTATGTTTTAATTTTTTCCGTTGTAATTTTTTTATTTTAATTTGATTAATTTAGGCAGGTTCGTAATAATCAAAGTATTTCGAAATTATGATGTAATTTGCATTAAAATGTCATACTAAAAAAAATGTTGCGCATAATTTATTTAATGCAAATAACAGACATTTTTAAACAACAAGCTTTTTTATTTTACTCCAAGTACTCTGCTAAATATTGATGCAAAGAGCATTAGTTTAACTTTATATAGCAAGGTTTGTATTGGTTTGTAATGAAAACTTCCGTAGGACCTATATGTGTAGCAATTTGCATTACATATTCAATTTTTTGTTAACTGTGTACAACAAGTTTGTTGCCATAGAAATATGCGAATCACTAAGAATGCGTTTCTAACTGTTAGTATTAAGGGGCAATTTCAACTCATTAATTTCTTCTGTGTCGTTCATATATTCAAGAACCAGTAGTATATATTTTTGCAGTTATAAATTCTTCAAGTAATCCACGCGAGATCTCAATAAAATTGCAGATTACTGATTCGCGCGCCAACACAATAGAAAAAATTTTATAATAAAATACCTTGTATTTTACTACGTTTTGGACAATACGGTATTTTACGTATAATACCGCGTATTATACAATAGTATTGAACACTTTTACATCACTAGGCAGACCAACTAAAAATCCTGCTAGCTTTCTTAGTGCTCTATCGCACTCTCCATTATTCCATCTAGTGCTCTATCGCACTATCGCAAACCTCTCCATCATTCTTACTTTTATTTCGTCCCATCTTCGATGACACTAGAAGGAGAGTGTTGTGGCGAATATAGCTTGAATAAATTTTGCTATATAATTGATTAGTAACGCATAGACGACAAAACAATGCCATTAGTAGTGAATTTAACACGTTTTATAATTCATTGTCATTCTAGATTATTATGATATTCAAATAACACTGTTCTTTGGGATTACACAATTTCTGTAAACATTTTTTATTCGCCAATAAAAAATAGTTGTCAAAAGTATAAACTCGAAATTTACATCAAAATAATCCTCGAATCAAGGAATGCTTACATATTATTGCGATTATTACGATTCGTTTTAACACATGAATTATATGGTGTAAGGAGAGCACATTGCACCATTCATAAACAGATAAGTTAAGTTTTATTATCCAAAATGGAATTAAGAAAGCTCTCAAAATTTAATTAAAGACACACAGCAGCATCTAAAACAATTAATTATCTACGTTACTCTGCTCTACAATGCGCTGCTCTACACTACTCTGCTCTACTCTACACTACTCTGCTATAAAGTCACGCCACAAAAATATAACTGGAAATCAAAATATAGCTGGACTTTTTTTCGGAATTGTTTGTGTTCTGCTATTACTCGCGCTTATTTTTTTAATTTCAACTAACAAATACCTCTTCTACAATTCAACAGCTGTGGGAAAAAAAAGATATGGCTCGAACCATAATATATCTACAAAAAGTACATAAGTACAAAGAATATATTATCTCAATAAATGGTGAGATATTCTACATTTTGTTCGTTAGTTATATTTAGCATACAACACATTGAGATGTGAGATATCTACTTTTTTTGTTCAGATCTCAATGTGCTGGATGCGGCCAATGGTTGTTCATTACGTTTTGTATAGAACGAAAGACCAATTCAAAATAAACAGCCGATCTAAACGCAAAAATGATTCGGTCTTGAAAAAGTAATTGTTTCTAAAATAGAGAGCAAAATGTGATTTTTTTTTCAGATTATGACCCGGAAGAAAAAAAAAGTTTAGGTGCCATTGTATTATTTGTGGATTGATTTGATTATTGTTCAGTTTTGTTAGTATTATGGAATATAGAATTAATTTAATTTAATTTTTTCAATATTTGTTGTACCATAAAAAATTATGTTGTAGAATAAAAGTACAGTTTGAACTAAACTTCAACATGAAATGCCTTTTGTAGCAAACAACTCCTTAAATAAATGAGAGGAAGAGAAGTGTTTTCATGAAAGTCAATATTAGGATAATAAGTTAAACTGCAGCGCTCGTTAAACGGTGGTTGTTATAGGCTGTAAATTAGATCTGTTAAGTATTGATAATAGAAAATAAACATACAGGATGCTGTCAAATAGTTGTGAAGTTTTTAAAATAAATTAAATTAATAAGAATTATTTTTTGTTTAATTATAAAAAGTGATATCATGCAAGTGGTGTTCTTTTTTCACACCATTATTCCTTTTACAACCCCTTTAGCAATATTTTAGGCGCTATGGTATCGATTTCATAGGGATTGTTCCATTTTATTTAGGAGATGCTTCTTGACAAAACCAATAGATTTGCGTTTTTTAGTTTGATATTTTCGTTTTTTTACAAGTGACCGATGTTTTTAAATCAGTGCAAATGAACGAACTGTTCAGAACGGATCATTGGTGATGTTACCAATAATAGTAAACACATTTTAACTTAGTTTTGTTTAATGTGGTATCTGTAACCGTTAAGATGGGTTAAGTGTTGATTTTGAAAACCGGGTCGAGTCAGCCAAATACCTTCCCATCGCCAAGCCGTTTTCTTGAAATTTGTTTTCAAAGTTACCCTGAATTTGAATTGCCAAAAGCTTTTGGACCATCCTGTTCTGAAACAAAATACTTTAAAAATTTTCTAAAAAAGACACGTGTTTTTTCACGCATAATACTTGTGAGTGAATACAATATTGAAGTCAATCAAAAATTGTCGGGTTCAGCGTCAGTCCCAGATCACGAATTTCATCAGGGTGTAAACCTAGATATAAAAGTAGCTGCGCGCTCTTAAAATAAAAAGTGTTTTCAGCACAGATTTAAATTACATTTACTGATTTGATATGTAGCTGTAAACGTGGTATAAATAAAGTTATGAGTATTTTGACACGTCGCTATATTTTCCGTTAAAAAGTTTTTAAGTTGCCACGTTCTTCGATCAATTAGGTTCGGAACATAGCTGCCAAAAAAACATGAAAAACTCCATTATTAAAAATTATATAAAAAATATTGCGACGCTGATGCATAGGCTGACTTCACCACAGCTCTGGAAACATAGTGTTCTGGATATATAATAAGGTAATATCCATCAAATACTTTCATTTAAAGCTAACAAATGTTGTAGAGTTCGCGTAGTTCTAGTTATAAAAATATTAAAGAAAGCAATAGTATCCCAACAATGAACAAACATAAATTTTGTTGTACGAGAAAAAGTAAAAAAAAAATTTAACCGGAATTGACAAACCGGAAGTTGGGATGCAGAACTGTTGTGAACCGTACTAAATGTGTATGCACCAAGTTTCATCTAATTCGGCTTTCGGATACCGATGTTATTATGCTTCCAAAAAACAGGTACTCGGCGGACCACTTTGTTTGATATCGCTAAAAAAGTAATCAGTTCCTTGCCATACATATTTGCATCTTTTTCCAAAGTGTCATCAAAATTCATTCACGAACGAATGTTGTATGCTCCCAACAAACATTGAAAAAATAAACAGGTGTTCGGGAGGCCCGCCCCCACTTATCCCAATATTGTCCATAAACTAATCAATTCTTTGTCATTAAAGTCTTCATCTTTTTTCAAAGTGTCATTAAAATTGACAAATCAATTGAATCAAGTCTGTATGCTCTCAACAAACTTTAAAAACAAAGCGCCATTTGAATGGTAGACCCACGCCACTTTTATCAATGTGACACAAAAGATGATAACTATCTTCTCACACTAATTGAAACCTTTTTCATAAGTTTCATCATAATCACTTCATTATTGTAGGCTGTAGTGTGCATAAAGACACTGAAAAATCTTCAAAAAAGTACAAAAAAAAAATTTTTTTACTGGAAGTGAAAAACCAGAAGTTGGGATGCAGAACTATTGTGAACCGTACTAAATACTCATGTACCAAGTTTCATCCAATTCGATTATCAGGTACAGATGTTATCGAGCTTTCACAAAAACAAGTGTATGGGACTCACCGCATCGCTTTGTTCACTATTGCTCAAAAGCAAATCAGTTCCTTGCCATACACATTTGCATCTTTTTGCAAAGTGTCAAATTGTTGTATGCAATGTTGTATGCTCCCAACAAACATAAAAAACATAGTGGAAAAAACCACATGTTGTATGGTGGAACCCCCAACCCTTTATCCAATGTACTCCAAAAGCTGCCAAATCTTTCTCATGTTACTTGAAAGCTTTTTCCAACGTTTCATGAGAATCGATCGGTAATTGTAGGCTACAGTAGGGATAAACACCTGGAAAAAAAACTTTTTAACCGGAAGTTGGTATGCAGAAATATTGGAAACAGTACTAAAACCTTATATACCAAGTTTCCATTAGATCATAAGCCGGGATTAGAAGTTATTGGAGATTTAAACTCAGAGGTGTTCGGGAGACCCCTCGCCATTTTGTCCAAATTCAAAATGAATCCAGATCTACCATTTTCAAGTGAACCTGTATCATTTGCCAAAGTTTCATAAAGTTCAGCAGAAAGGTCACACATCCACATACCCACCCACACACACACAGATGTACACCAAAATTTTTTTTGGTTATTTAGATAGAGAATGGTCCAAACAGAAGAAGAAACAAAATTTGGGGTATGTAAGATTTTTTTTTTCACGATAGATTGCATTACTTCACACAATTTAAAATTGTGGTGAAGTAAAAATAGGTATAACTACACTGTAGAGTAAAGAGAAATACTGTAGAGTCCTTGTAAAATAGAAAATAAAATTAATAAAATGGGTTTCGTTTGTTTTCATCTCGATTGTTTGACCCTTTAAGAAAATGCAGTTTTTTGCCGAGTGCAGCGCTGTATTAAAACACGTTTTACTTCCACCAATAGTATTCCTTTAAAAAAACAAAACCCTAATAAATTAGTTTTTGTGATTTAAAATTTGCCTCTATCTTCGGTTCTATTCTAATCAAAACTTAAATCTCTATCCAAGAAAACTACTAGGAACAAATTTTCTGTGCTTTTTAACCGAATATAAAATAAAGCTCGGTGATTGCCGATTTAAAAAAAAATTAAAATTTCTTATTTAACCCATTTCTGTAAAATATTTAAACAAGATGCATAAAACCTTACCGGTTGTTCTTTAGTATCATGTAGTTTCTCATGTTTGTTTAATGAATTTTTACTCGATAATTTTTTATCACATACGGAACAGCTAAATATTTTACTTGCCGCATGAGACTTCATATGTGTTGCAAAAACTGTAGCAAATATAAATTTCTTTTCACAATGTGGACAGTCATACATTTTGTTTTGGGGTTCAGCAAAAGTCCATCCCTTTAAGCACAAAAAAGACACAAAAACATTAAAGTGAAAATAAAGATGAAATAAAAGATTACCGCTTCCTCTTTTGATTCATGTGTTTTCTCATGTAAATATAAACAACGCTTGTTCAAGAATATTTTATCACAATGTTGGCAATGGTGCATTTTGTCTTGTGGTTTAGACAAAAGGTCCTTATTGTTTGCTGGTTGTATAGAGCCTGTATCTAAAGTTATCTATAAAATAAACATTTGTTTTTTAATAAAAAAGTTTTTTATATAGTTTTCAGCGGTTGGGTTTTATAAAGACATTGTTTTTAGTGTTGGGCAGGAATGTAAGTATATTAAACATAAAATTCGTTACAAGTATTTTATTTTTCTTTAATTTTATATTTGATGTCACATAACCAATAAGTGCACCAATTTTGTTTTAAATAAAAAGACTTGTGTTATAGGAATTACAATATGTGTCACAACAACCATATTATTAAAATTTATATATATTGAATATTTAGACATATTTGTACCCGTTTTTAAAATGTCTCTGTAGCCTAAAAACATCTCCAGTTAGAGGCTCTGTGATTTAGGGACGTTTATACAAGCTAAATAAAACGTTTTAATTTCTATAATTAAGGAATAATGATAATATGTGCAATTTGTCTATGCAGCTTTTCACTCATTACAACTTTTGTGAAAAAACGACATTTAATTTGGGACAACATGATCATTTGTTACTGTTCTTATTATTTGGGAGCAGTTAAAGTTGGATGCACTCATATTTCATATCCTATTTTATGTTCAATTACATTTCATATCATTCAATTAATTACTTTTATGTTTCAAGTATTTCGAGTTCAAAATATTTCACATTATGTTTTTCTCAAAAAAAGGCAATAACAATAATCAGGCTCCTGGTCTCACATACAGATGCCAACCATCAAGATTCACGTTCAATGTTACTGCTCATGTTACTGCACTGCTCATTCACTCATCACTTGAAATAAACGTTTTTTAAACAAAAAATACCCAATTTTTGTTTGACACACTTCCAGTATAGTGGGCTACTATGTAATCCAACTTCTAATAAATTTTATTAGAATTCGAACAGTTGGTAGTATACTATACGAAATTCAAATATTTCTATCATATATATCCGTTCCATATTCATATAATCAGAAATCCAATGCTCGAACCATTGACTTTCATCAACAAATATCTTCATAACTCTCACCTTTAATCCACCGCTTGCATTCTTTTGTGAAGCATTTTCTAAGGAAGTTGTTTTTTTGTTTATTTGTTTGTTTGATTGTTTAACTTTTTTAGGCATGATCTTCTTATGAACCTCCGTCATATGTTCTTGTAATCTAGTGTTGTGAATATAGTTCTTTTCACAAAAATGACATGCGAACTGTGTAAAAATCAAAAAAATAACGAGATTAATTTTATTTGTTTCAAAATTATATACAATATTTTTTTCTTTCGTAAGTTGTACAACTACAATTCATCCAGAAAACATGATCATCCTAATTCTAATTTTTTTCATAAAAAAATTTATTTTTTGAGAAGGGGACGAAGTCTTAAGTCAAAACCAAAACTAAGAATTGATTTATGTGTCTACTAACTGTACTCGGTCACACGTTGCGGTGGCTTAGTTTGGTTAAATGAAAAAAAAAAGGTTTACAAGACTTGTGGGTTTACAATAATTTTTGTTGTTTTATTGTTTGTGTAGTTATAGAGATTGTGTCGATTGCCAACTCTAGAATACAGAACACAAAGTAATCAATGTTAGAAGCAATTCCTGATACTTATAACAATTGGCACTGAGCTTTCTTGATGGGGATTGCATATTCCAATCGAATTGGGAATTATATTTCTTTTAATCTTTTAAATTGAAATTGCATACCCGTTGGAATAATAGGAATGCAAATAATGAGGACATCTTCACCTTACGATATGTCCTTTCAAGATTCTTCAAGCTCATTAATTTTTTAACTACGCTCGAAAAATTTGGTCTCGAGATGCTCGAGAAAGATTTGGTATCTTGAACTCTCAAATCTCTAGGAATTATTTCCACACCATCGAGATTCTCATTTTTCGAGAAATATTGTAGAGAATCTCGAGATTTAACAAACCACCATAAATCCGATTCAATTCTATATCAATATGAACTTTTAGATGACTGTTGTAGACCTCGAACAGTTCTGGTGTATTGCATACAACTTTTCCGAATAAAAAACTAACACTTTAATTTGGAATCAATTTTATTTTCATTCAAGATTTTATAAAAAATTTTATCTATAGAATATCAATAGATTTAACCATTATGTTAGTTTTAGAATTTTAGTCATTAGAAATGAATGTATTTAATTGCATAGAATGAAAAATTGCTTTGAAAAGCGAAAAATCGGTAACAAATGTTTTATCTCAATTCCGGTTCGGGAATCGAACCGGCGTCCTTCTGATCAGAGTTTATGGTTAATCCTTAGATTATAAAATATACAGGATAAGTAATATTTGTGTATGTACACTATAAAACTATAAAAAAAATTGAAGCTGTTTTTTAAATTTAAATCTCGCATTGAAAATAATTTCCACAAAAGAAAAGACTCCTGTAAAAATAAATACAAAAATTCAGGGTCCCATGCAGCATTTTTTTTTCTTTCCATTTATAGAAAAAAAATATATCATTATTCTTCTATTGCCTGAATGGAATTACGAACAACTGTGTTCTAACTATACAACAACTAAGGTCAAGTAATAATGGTGTAGATTAGACGCCAGGGTTGCCCTATTTAACTTCGTCTTAATTTAAATTTTTTTAGTTTAGAAAAAATATGATAATTGAATAAATTATTTAATCTTTCGGATTTCGACAGATACCTCATTATAGGATGCTTACAAGAATGACAGTTGTGACACAAAACAAAGTTTTTGTTCTAAAAAATTGCTAATCTTATTTCATGGTGTTTTATTTAAGACAACCGTAAACTTAATAAAAAGCTTAATAATAAACCATGATCATTCTAATTAATCAATATATGAAATTTTGTACAATCTTACCTTTAATCCTATTCTTGCATGAGTTTTTAAATGATAGTCAAAGTGAGGTTTTCTAATAAATTTACGATCACATTTGGAGCATTCATAAATCTTTTCACGTGTGTGAATATTTAAATGAGTTTTATAATGAGCTTTTCTTCTAAACTTTTTATCACAAAATTGACATGAAAACTGTTGAAAAAAAATATTTATGAGATAATAATATTACAAATCAAATTATTTGAAATTCGTTTCACACAAAAACAGCAAAGTTTATGCAAATCTAAATAGCATAATTTGCTAAAAACGTAAACTTGCCTATGTTTCCTTTATACTAGGAAATTATACTACTTGCCATGAAACGAACTAAAACTGTAGCACATTACCTGTGTCGCCGGCTTGTGAGTTAACTTATGACTCCCTAGCATGTGAATAGTTCTAAATTTTTTATGACATTCAAAACATTCATATGGTTTTTCACCTGTATGAATTCTCATATGCACTTTCAAATAACTACGATTTTGAAACTTTTTATTACAGAGTTTGCATTGGTGTGCTCTAATCTGCAAAGACAAATGGTATTAAAAACAAGTTTAAAAAGGATATTCAAAGCAGGACCAACTATGCGAAATCTTACCCTTATTCTCCAGTAATGACGTTTTAATCTATGTACTTGTAAACAGGCTCTTCTCGAATACTGTTGTTTGCAAAATTCGCAAGACTTTATTATGTAAGCAGAGAAATAAAAAAAAATACAATTTCTAATAATGCTGTAAAAATAAATTAGTAATTTAAACTAAATAAAAATGTAATAAGCTAAAAAATTAAAGTATTAAAGTTATTGACTCGTTTTCATAAGAACTAAAACTTTCTCAAAAGAAAGCCTATCCTTGCGAACATGTTTTGGATGCGATGAAATTAATTACACTGATTCAAGGTACATATATTATTAATTGATAAAAAATATAATATTACCACGTAGGGCAATCGTCCTTATTTACCTCCAAAATTAACGTCTCTCTCTCTCTCTTTTCAAAAAAACTTTTTACACGTTTATATACGAATCCGCTTGATTCAAGACAAACCACTCAAAGCTGCCCCTTACATGGAGAACAGATGCATGAGTTGCATTGGTTTGAAGGCAGCAATGACTCGCCACGATTTAGTATCATTGAATATAAGCAGTATTTATTCTGCCACCCTCAACTACACCAATCATTCTGTCAACGTTACCAGGTAACGTGGATTTAGGATTCTGCCAAATATGACAAAAGCCAATATTTCATAAAAGGATAGAGAAAATAAAAACACCCCTAAGATATCACCTTAGTTAGTGATATTTCACTGTTATTGCCAGTGGTATGTGACATCTCACGCTAACTCATATGACAGGAGTACGCGGGCTTGTAGATCAAAAACTAAAAACAAATTTATAAATCAACAAAAATTCATACTTCAACGCGGAAAATATTTAAGCAATACAATATGTATTATAAGAGGTTATTATTAGCTTTTAATTTAAATTAAATTTGTGTTTTACCATTATTTTCAATAATATCCATTAAATTCGAATTAACTTAGGTCTGACATACGCATTATAAGACAATCTGATTACTACAAATATTCAAAGATAAAATTCAAGAGCAGAACATCTTGTTTACAAAAATACATTTTCATGACTGTTAACGTAATTTTCCATTATTTGGCATAGATAAAAAAACTTACCTTTAATTCCTCAGTTATATCAGGTTTTGTATGCCTCATCCAAATAGATTTTAATAAACATTTGTAACCACACTCGACACATTTATATGGTTCCTTATTTGAGTTATTATCTGATACCTATAAAAGAAAAAAGTGTGATGAAAGTAGTTATACTAATGAAATTTTAAAAATGTTTGGTAGTGATTGAACAATGATCCTTACTAATTTGAATTTTATGTATATTATTGTTACGATTCTACATAATCATCAAGGAAATCCAAAATTGCATTCGGCTCCCCTAATAATATTAAAATAACAAAACTAAAATCACTCATCAACATACAAAGATATGGATTTCGAATAATCGAGAAATTAAGTAAAATAGTATTTATGGATACAGGATACTACAAATTATATTGATAGTGTAAAAAGTTTACGTTGGAATTCGATTATCTTAAGTGGAAATAAAATCGTGCAAATAAAAGTAAAGAGAATTTTTGATTGTAAATAAAGTTTTAAGTGTTTTTAAATAGAAATATTTTGTGTATTATTTTATACGCCGTATTTATACTAGAAATTTCTAGAATCAATTGTTGTAGTTTCATATGCTATTGAAAGAATATTCCTGTTCGGGCATATTTTGTTGCAGTGTTATTACCCGACTACGGCGAAGCAGAAGGGCTTATGTTTAGGGTCACAAATTCACAATTGTGACCGACCATTCGAGTCTAAAGTGGATTATGTCACAGAAAGGCTTGAGTGGCCAACTGGCTAGGTGATGTCTAAAGCGACAACACATGGGCTTTACTACTATCCACCAGAGGGAAAACATAGACTCTGATGCTCTATCTCGTCTCTATGACGACACACACGAAGAATTTGTTGAAGCACTAACACATAACGTACATGAGATAAAACTTGACGATGAAGGTTATCAACACAAAGACTACACGGAGATGACAGCTAAAGTTCAAATGCCACCCAAAGATTTTCCCTTGGTGAAAAATTTGGATGGTAAGCTGTTTATCCTTGTAGCACCAAAACTCGACGCAATACCGAATGATTTGCCTATGATCATTGGAAATGATCAAGAGACCTCATGATGATAGTAATGCTGCTTATGGAGGCGTTAAGACGTTGGAGATGTTCCAACGTCTATACGCCTGGCATGGCGTCACAACTCACAAGTTTACATTTATTTTGTTTCTTGTGGTACCTGCACACAAACAAAGTTCTTGAACCAGATTTTGAGTCCACCGATACAATTTCAGTTCATAAGTGAACGTCCATGTCAGAGAGTCTATAAAAATTTTTTGGGTCCCCGTTCTAAACTTAGGAACACAGTAATATTAATTGTCCTTGATGTCCAGAACGCAACTTCATCTAAGGTGAACGCCTTCTTGAAGAGTGATGTGTTTTTAACATATGAGGTACCAGAGTTTCTTCACAGCGACAATGGTAAGCAGTGGTTAAGTAACTCATTTCAGAACTTATTATCGGCATTTCATATTCAACATGTTAGAACTTGAGTCTACAGACCTCAGAGTAATACTTCGGAAACGATGAATAGATCGGTCCTCGCTGCTATACGAGCGTAAGTGAACGGTCAACACAAAACATGGGATCCTCATCTGGGAGAAATAGCTTATGCTTTACGAGCCGCTGTACATGGTTCCACTCAATACTCCCCATGTTATTTGTTGTTTGGACAACATCCAATCTCAGATGGGAAAACATCAACTTATGAAACCCCTTGACGCCTTCGTTGAGACTGTAAATGAAGAGCTGGATCATTCGGATCATCTGACCATACTTAGAAATCATGTTCAAGCAATCATAAAATCTGCGTTTGAAAACGCAACACCAATATAATTTGCGAACTCATGTAAGGACCTTTTACCTCAAAAGTGTATCTTTGTGCGGCATCATCATTTGAATAATTTCTCTGCCAAACTGGCATTTTATTTCATGCAGCAATTATTGAGTCAAGGATTGGTGACGTGCTTTATGAATGTAAAAACCTGGATGGTAAAAATATCGGGGTTCATCACGCAAAGGATATTAAAGCGTAATCTTTCTTTTTTACTTTCTGCAGTTTTCTTCATCTCTTTTCCGTTCATTAAGGTTCACTCTATTATTGTTTTTTTTTTGTATCTGGGATCTACCAATACTGATGGATGGTTGATCTAAAAGTTAATTATAAATACATATTTCATTATACCAATTAATTATAATAATTATTATACATATTCATGTAATTTCCAAATAGATGTCACTTGCATGCAATATGAGCCCAAAAAATATGCATTCATTTTACAGCAAAAATTACATCGTTTTTTATAAAAAATTATAATATTTTTGATCAACCAAACAACTACCACTTCTCTTAAAAGCTTCTATCAATTCAGACAATCGTACAAAGTTGTATTCATTTTTGTTATTTTATTATATAAATCAAAATAAAAGTTGTGAAAACATTTGGAAAATTCTATAGTGTTTCATTATAAACAAAAAATAAAATTTATTTACTTTAATTTTTTCATAAAGTTTCATAGATCGCAAATTGCATTTAGTGAATCATTCAATGGATAATATTAACTTTAAAACTCAGCGCGATGTGGCGTACGCTGGTATTCATTTTTAATCTGTTTAAAATTGAATAAAAAATATTGCGACGCTGATGCATAGGCTGACTTCACCACAGCTCTAGAAACATAGTCATGGTGTCCACTATTTTTACAAAACAAAATTCCCTGACTTTCCAGACCAAAAATATGAAAATTTCATGACTTTTTTAAAAATAAAAATTTTGACCAACATTTAACTACATAAAATGCCTCGTAGTAGAACAACTATGGCTTTCCAGAACGATTATTTTAATAGGTCAAATAGAACTCAATGCCCCTCTTAGTTTTTCCCGAATGAATTTTCCCATCTCCTTCTCCAGTGGAGATGGTATCTTCGGCTACTAAAGAGTTTAAATAATGTGCTAAACATGGTTAACTAAATAATTAAAAATTGCTTATTAGAACCGATATAAACAAGAGTTTCCCTATTCGATCGTCAGTGTTATACTGATGATGTAAACGATTCTGCTCAAAGCTTGACTGAAACCGTTCAATTCGGGATTATTAAATTCGTTCCCTTTTCAAAAATAAAACCACAATAAAAAATGTTTGCGAAGGTGGCCAAATTGCTTTTTAGAAGGTAACGTAGATTATTTAACATTTAGATACATAACAAAAATCTTATAAATCGGCCCTATAGTATCCAAAAGCTAACAATGGTTTAATAGCAGAAAATTGAAAACGAATAAGCCGAAAGTTACAGATCGAAAGTGGCAAAACATTCGACTATGTCAATTTCTGACAAAAGTTTTTCGAGTACCTTTGATTCTTTAAATTGTGGTACTAAATATTATAGCCTCCCTATATCATTGAAATTCACTTTATTCGCAAAAAGTTGTGATTCAAACCAAACTGTTCTGGAACATCGAAAGAAATGCCCAAAGATCAGAAGTTAAAATGAAAGCTTCATTTCAAACCCAAAATTAGGGCGGGTTAAACAACAACAAAATATATGAGCAAAAGTTTTTAGAATACAACAATTTGATATTTGATAGTCAGTCAACTCGGTTTTCGAAACAAAAAATCAACAGTCGTACTACTGAGCTTGGTATCCAATTGTTCGAACTGCAAAAGATGGTAAAAATTAGATTATCGCATTAGACATCTCAAAGCATTTGATCGAATCTGGGATGCTAGCTTGAAAAACAAGCACGTTGCGTTTGGTTTTCACTGTACAATCAAAAAGTGTATTTCAAATTTTCAGACTGACTGACCGATACATTTCGGTTTCCATTTTTTTCTTTATAAAAGGTCAGTCATGATTTATTATAAATTAAAAATTAACGTCTCCGAACAGCCGAGAAGATATAATCCTAACTGAGGTTAAGGTTTTGAGGAATTAGGATTTGTTTAAGGAATTTGCTTGACCTTAAGGAGCCGGTAATAAGATTATTAGAACAAAACGTTCTAAAGTTAGGTGAACAATAAATGGGTTGGAAGAGACAGTTGCTCAGGTAGGGCGAGAAAAATTTACCAGACTCGGGTAAGGTTGATTTGATCTCCTTAGAAGAATACTCATTCAAAGTATTTGTAGAATGTTGCCGAATCGGTTTAACCAGGTTTTGCCACACACTCTATTTTCTCTCTTTTCTTTAATCTTGCCCGGAGAGACGGAGCGATAAATGTTAACCTAGAAAATGTTGCCGATTGGAGTTACCAAAATTTGGTCAATTTTAATTTCACCAAAACACAGCTGTTGATTGTTTCTAGTTTGAAGGCCGAGCTCCCCAACGATATTTCAATCAATATGTGTCAATACTTGGGCGCTGCATTTGTTTCCAGCTGAGCTCACTTGGACTCTGTTCAAATGCGTGCTATACGAATCGTGGGTAATTGACCTGAGCAGTTCTTGAGGTGGCACCATTCCTTACAGGTATTACACTGAATAGATGTTCTGTTTCCCCTTAAGATGTTTTTACATATTGCACCGTTAAATATTTTAGTTCCTGGTTCGTCCTGGATTTCTTTCAATACCAGCCATGACGAGGAGTGTTTGAAGCAGTAAGACCAGTGACAGCTGCATCTTTGCCAAAAAATTGATTGATGGATTTGCACCTTTCGTCGAAAGCACTAACGGGTAGTTCCTGGGGCAAAGATAAAAATACCATAATTACAACTTAAAAAAAGGAAGACCTATTATATAAACGATGCTGCATCTATATAAGAACACCCTAAGTTGCTTATAAAGAATACAAACAACACAAAACGCTGCCTTGTGAGGGCACGCCGCACGATGTAGACCACCTATTCAATTGTCCTGATAATTTAACCAACCTGACACAGGAAAATTTGTGGTACCGCCCAAGGTCAGTAGCAGAGTTCCTGAACCTGGACATGGAGCCGAAGAATTACCACCAAACCCGTCGCTACAACAACAACACTAGCTACAACTTTGTCCCATTGTTGTTGATCTCGTTGTTTTAAATAATATTAATTAAATATTATCACCAATCGTAGTCAAATGTATCGTCTTCAACAGTAGACGGAGAAATCGGGTACATCAGACGGGAGTCCCAAGCATATTTTTTTACCCGTTCTACTTGTCAGTCGGTTAGTGCAAATAGGCAAACTGTTAAGATCACACATTGTCATAGCGACAGGATATAAAGTGAATTTTTTGTGCATATAAACGAAAAAACATAATTTTTCTCCAACCGGAACATATAAATTATTAAGAATATATGAAATATAAATTTTAATAAAAGTTTTTGTTAAATAAAATTTTTCCAGAGAAATGATCAAAATTTCATGACTTTCCCTGACCAAAATAAAATCCCCTGACTTTCCAGAATTCCATACCTGGTGGACACCATGATAGTGTTCTGGATATATAATGAGCTAATATCCATTAAATACTTTTATTAAAAGCAAACCAATGTTATAGATTTCGCGTAGTTCTAATTATTAAAATATTAAAGAAAGCAATCCCAACAAACATAAATTCTGTTGTACGAAAAAGTAAAAAAAAAATTAAACGGAAGTGACAAACCGGAAGTTAGGATACAGAATTGTTATGAACCGTACTAAATTTTATGTACCAAGTTTCATCCAATTCGATTATCAGGTTCAGATGTTATTGAGCTTCCAAAAAACTTTGTTCACTATCGCTAAAAAAACTAATCAGTTTATCCAAATTGGTCAGGGCTCAAGTAAGGTCCTGATCATGTTTGCCCTAATCCGGATCAGGCGTTGGAAGGGCAGCCTGATTTCAGAGAGGATTGGTGGCCATTTTTGGAGAAATGGAGCATTTTACGTGAGCATTTTACGTGATTTGGGATCACAACTTTAGATCATAGTAAATCAGTTTTGATAACTGATGTGATTAGATAGTGGTCATTTCAAATATTATACCTTATCGAGATTAATACTCGTAATATTTGGCATAGAGTTGGGATAGAGATCTAGAAGAAAACTTTTATCAGCAACATTACGAGGAGTAAAAGTTCGGATTTTTACAATTTGCTCAGGTTCTTTGATGCGACGAATATTTCTGCCTGCCTTCCATTGTTGTTGCCGTCGTCTAAGAAAATTCTAACCATTTAGTGTTACGTCATAGGGATCTAGTGTTACATCATAGGGATAGGTTTCAGAAACTTGAGTTTCTGTAAGAAAGAAAATATGCGGTTTGTCAAGTTAAAGACAATTTTTATTAGATAAAATATAATACAATAATCAAGCCTGGTCTCCCATACAGATGCCAACCATCAAGATTCACGTTCAATGTTGCTGCTTATTATCACTTAAAATAATCTTTTTTAAAGCAAAAAATACTAAATTTTTGTTTGACACACTTCCTGTACGCCCAGTAGGCCCACTCTATTATGCATGTCAAATTCCAATAAGTTTTATAAGAATTCAAACCATTGGTCAGTAGTATACTATATACGAAATTCAAAAGTTTCTATCATATATCCTATTTATATTCATTTAATTAAAAACCAAATATTCGAACCACATTTGAACCAACATATATATTTATAAAACTTACCTTTAATCCATCACATGTATTATTTTGTAATTCATTTTTTAAAGAGGTTATCTTTTTGTTTGATTGTTTAAATTTTTCAGGCATGATTTCCTTATGAACCTCCGTCATATGTTCTTGTAATCTAGTGTTGTAAATATAGCTCTTTTCACAAAAATGACATGCATACTGCGTAAAAATCAAAAATATTACGAGATTATTTTTATTTGTTTCAAAATTGTATTAAATGTTTTTTTTTCGTAAATTGTACAACTACAATCCATCCAGGAAACATGATCATCCTAATTCTAACTTTTATTCTATAAAAATATATATTTTTTGAGAAGGTGGTGATGATTTTTAGAAAGTCAAAACCAAAACTAACACCAAGCTAACATCCTCTTAATAAGTTTTATGTTCCAAGCACACACAAAATAAAAATTTGTTAATTTATTTATATATAATAATTTTATTTTTAGTACAGTAGATATAGGTTTTTGGGTGGAACTAATTCCCACAAAACCGGGTTTAAATTTTTTAGTTCGTTGTTGGTATCTTTTTGATATACTAAAAGTCTAGAAAAATCTGATTGTCCAAATGCGTTTTTTGGCCGCCATTTTGAAAAAATATAATAAATTAAAAAAGTTATGTTTGGTAACAAATTGCACAGTATTTCATGCTGGAAAATATTAAAATAACGGTTGTTAGAAGTAAAATGTTTACAAAGATGAAGCAGGTGGCAGGGGCGTAGCCAGGGGGTGGGATATGGGGGTATATGCCCCTCCAAAAATTACCCAAAGTACTGAAAATTGACGGCAATAATCACAATTTTTATTTATGTTTGTTGAAATTTGATCCAAATGCTCCCCCATACTTTTATATCTCCTCCCGAAAAAAAATCCTAGTTATATATATCTAATTGTGAATGTGTGATATGAATTTATCGCTATATAAATCTAAGTGTGCAAAAATATTTAAATTCATTTTTTTAGGTGTTCTTCAAGTTTTGACGTCTTCTAAAAATTAGAAAATGGCAGAAAGGAACTGTATCCTGTGCTCTGAAACTGAAAACGAACCTTCAATGTGTGTTTGAAACTGAAAGTAAAACTTTAAAGTGTGTTTAGTTGTTTACTAAAGCTATAAAACTAAAGCTATCATCAGTGTAAGTAAAATTCGAAAATATAATATCTATGAGTTATTTGAACTATTTCCTGATCACACTGTGAGTGTCCATGTCGAATATCGCCATCTGTACACAAATAAAATAATATTCTGAGTGCTACAAAATGCAAAATTATGCAAAATGTGCCAGGGTGTATCTACAACAAATGAAAAAGCTGGAAAAAACCATGGAGATGTTTATACCTTGTTCAGTGCTGGACATTTCACCCTTCGTAGACACAGTAGATTGTGAGCTGGAATATGGACAGATATGTTCATCGAATAAACCTTAATGCGATCAACAAAAAGTCGAGGTGGGTCAACACGTGGAAGAAGCATGGGTGATAGTCAACGAGCTTAATGGATATTGAGCCACCCTGCATGCTGTGAAGTTATTTTTCCTATAAACAATCTCACTGTTAGCAGTGAAGAACACATTGAAATATCCGATGCTACAAAATCTAGAGATATGAAGGATTTTCTTTTATTACTTCAATTTTTGGAAGGTCACAATCCACTTGATTCAGAATGCGTTGAGCTACATAATATTTTCAGTGGGTTAGTAGACAATCAACACAAGGTGAAGATGAAGCAAAGTTAATTGAACTTTAAATCCAATTCCAACTGACTGGAAAAGTTTTTAACTCTGTTACCATGGTTAAAAAGGATCAAGCTGTCACAATCAAGATATTAAGAAATGGGAAATTTTTAGATGTGTTACAACTATATAGCAGTCATATTGCTAAGCAATATAAAGTTGCGACAATTGTATTTTATGGCTATGCCATCTCCACTACAAAGGTTGTAGAGCATCAAATACGCACAAAACAATAATAGTGAAATGTACTGAGAACTCTCTACTTCTTATTGGCAAAGAACCTTTCTTTTTAATAATGAAAATAAACAGTACTTTATAGCCATGCTTGGGGTACATTTAGAAACGAGTGACCACACTGTGATTCATGCTACAGATGATGCTGACACAGTTATTGTAAAAACAGCACCGACCTTGGCTGAAGAAAAACATGTAATAGTTGTTACTGACGACACTGATATTCTTGTACTTTTGATTTACCTTAACCCGAGTAGAACTTTAACTACGATTTAAGTAGCAGACATTCTGAAATGAACCTCTTTGAGTTTTCTTCATCTTTAGTTGCATTTAAACAAGAATTTCAAAAAACTATTTTCAGACTATTGACTCTCAAAATACTACTTTACACCTAAATAAGCACCTAAATCAACACCCTACTAAGTACTTATCATATTCTAAAAACTTGATAAGTTCTGTCAATTTTATCAATTTAAAAAATTAACATCTCATTTGTATCTTCAAAAACTACTAAAGACTAATTTCGAGTCCGATCATGTACTTAGCTAAAATTAAAAATATAATAATTTCAGTTTATCATGGAGAGCAGATATGACAACATTCTATGACTAATAAGTATCAAAATACTTAGTGCAACTTAAATATTCTACCTAAAAAATAAATAAAGAAGAATTAGAAGGACCTAATAATGAATTTTTACACACTTTTATTTTAGTTTATTTAGGACCAAAACAGGAGTTTTATTTAAAATTTAACAACTCAAGCGGGATTTTTTTTCGGTAACTCGCTTTCGGAGGTCTTATGTAGCGGTTATTTTTCTATTTAAAATAAGTGATATTTAAATATTTTAAATTCTAAATAGTAGAATATGTAGGTTTTAAAGAATAGTTAAATTTCGACTCGGGAATACACGATATATTTGTTTGCACTCATCTAGGTTCAGAGATAAAAAACGTGATATTAAATCGATACAACACGTGCTTGGCGAAAAGGAATGCAAAATTATTCTCTTTTCACATGCTTTAACCGGATGCGATACCAAAAGCTCCTTATTTGGTATATTAACTTTACAGTCGTAATAAAATCATGATGATTCTAATCAATCAATATATGAAATTTTATACAATCTTACCTTTAATCCTATTCTCGCATGACTTTTTAAATGATCGTTAAAGTGATGTTTTTCATTAAATATATTATCACATTTGGAGCATTCATAAATCTTTTCACGTGTGTGAATATTTAAATGAGTTGTATAATTAGATTTTCTTCTGAACCTTTTATTACAAAATTGACATGAAAACTGTTAAAAAAAATATTTATGAGATATATTATTTCAAATCAAATTATGGAGAATTCGTTTCACACAAAAACAGCAAAACGGCAGCATATGAAATGTCTATTTACAAGGAGGCTTAATAGACTAACAGCCTGCAACGGCCAGACCTTCGTTATTTTATAAAAACTGAAAGTTTCTCTGCGCATACCTTCTACTCAGTTAGGAACAATTAGCGACATATGAAATTTGGATCATCGTGACTTTGGCAGGGAACAGATAACAAAGGGGCATAAAATTCCTCCAAACTTTTGTGAAAGTATAAAGGGTAATTTTTTTTTATATTCTTCGGGATAGTATTAGAAATTACATTATTCATTGCCAGACACTTACTAACGTGGCAAGCCCCTGCCAGACACACTTAAACTTTAATAAATTGAAATTAAACTTAGGTTATAGTACGAAAGCTGAATTTTATATTATGTTACTTGGAAAACTATCAGAAGATATTTTCTTAGCAGCCAGACAGTATACGATACTGCTTACAACTTGCCAGACAAAATGAAAGTCTGACGTAGGTGCGAGCGCGAGGCAATACACATACAAGCGAATGTGAGTGAGATAGCTTATAATAGCTTAATTTTCATGTTAATAAATCAATAAAAAGTAAATCTAATAATTTAATAAACCATGCTTTATAGCTTTATAAACTTTGTTTTAAGAATTAATTTAATTCGTGGTATTTCATTAGCATTCTTTTGTTTATTATGACTATATGAGAAATCAATTGTTTCATTGGTAAGAAGTGCATTAAAAATAGTTTTAGTAAATTCATTTATTATGTATATTAATTGCACCACAGCTCTGGAAACAAAATGTTCTAGATATATATTGAGCCTATATAGTCATCAAATACTTCAATTAATGGCTATCTTTTGTTATACATTTCGCGTAGTTCTACTTATAAAAAATGCGTGCTTCGGCGACTCCCATTACTTTGCTCATTATCGACATAAATTATGCTGTACGAATAGCAAACCAAAAAAAATGTTTTGCTGGAAGTGACAAACCGGAAGTTGGAATGCAGAAGTGTTACAAATCATCCTCTAAGCATATTTACCAAGTTGAATCAAAATCAACTATCAGGAACTGATGTTATTGAAGTTTCACAAAATCTAGGGCTCGTGAGGCCCTCCACCACTTATCCCAGTATCGTCCAAAAACAAATCAGATCGTTGTCATTCAATCTTCATCTTTTGTCAAAGGATCATCAAAATTGATTAATGAACGAAGTCTGTATGCTCCCAACAAATTTTAAAAACAAAGTGAGAAAAGTCAGCAGAAGTATGGTGGACCCCTTGCGATTTTGATCAATGTGTCGCAAAAGTTGATCGTTGATCTTCTCACACTTCTAATCACTTCATTATTGTAGGCTGTAGTGCCAATAAAGAGACTGAAAACAATGCAAATGATGCGGAACTGTTGTTAACCATACTAGGTGCTTATTTACAAAGTTTCAACCAATTCGATTATCAGGTGAGCTATAAAAAAACAGGTGCTCGAGGGACCCCCACCGCTTACTTCAGTATCGCTCAGAATATAATCAGCTTCTTGCCAAACATATTTGAATATTTTATTCAAGTGTCATCAAACTTTATTCACACAAGAATGTTGTATGCTACCAAAAAACATAAACAAATGGTGGTAAAACCACCTTCTGTATGGTGGATCCCTCAACCCTTAGTTCTTTGTCCCCAAAAGCTAATAAAATATTTCTTATATTGATTGAAACCTTTATCAACGTTTCATGAAAATGGATTTGTTACTTTAAGCTACAGTAGAAATAAACACTTAAAAAAAAACTTTTTAAACGGAAGTGACAAACCGGAAGTGGGTAGGCAGAAATATTGGAAACAATACTAAAACTTTTTATATCAATTCACAATAAGATTGGAATACAAGAATTGAAGTTATTGAAGATTCAAACTTAAAGTTGTTCGGGGACCCCGGCCATTTTCGAAATGATCAGATCTTCCATTTTCAAGTTAACCTGGATCATATACCAAAGTTTTATCAAGATCCCAAGCGTTTTTGTTTCTTTATAATTTACATAATCAATACCCTAAGAAAACAAAATTTGTTTTAGAAAAGTATCATATTATGTTTAATTTTTTTTATTAATCAATACATGTTTAAAAAAATTAATCGACTTTTTAAAAGGTAAACATTTCATCTTATCTAGTAAACTCGGTATAAAAAGATCGCAATAGACCTATTTCCATTTCACTCGCATCCGCTTGTATGCATATTGCCTCGCGCTCTCACCTACGTCAGACTTTCAACTTGTCTGGCAAGATGAAAACAGTATCAAAACTGTCTGGCTGCTAAGAAAATACCCAAATAACATATATAAAATTCAGCTTTTATACTATGACAAAAATTTAATTACAAATTATTAAAAATAAAAGGTGTCTGGCAGGTGGTTGCCACTATAGTAAGTGTCTGGCAAAGGATGACGTGATTTCTAATACTATCCCAAAGAGAATATAAGAAAATTAGCCTTTATACTTTCACGAAACTTTGGAGTAATTTTAGGCACCTTTGTTACCTGTTACCTGCCAAAGCCACTATGATTCAAACTTCATGTGTCGCTAATTGTTCCTACCTGAGAAGGGAGTATGCGCAGAGAAACTTTCAGCTTTTATAAAATAACGAAGGTCTGGCCGTCGCTGGCTCTTGCTATATAATCTCTTATGTAAATGAGTTTTTTTCTATTAGTGTAACTTAATTTTCGTTAAATAACAAATTGTAGTTGCTATGTTATTTTCATGTAATTTTACAAAGATTTCAAATCAAAGCAACCATGAACAAATATAACATGAATAATACTAAGTTTATACCACCGATAGTTTAATAGAATAATAGTTTTTTGCTATTAAACTATCGATACATTTAGCGTTTATACCACAAAATAGTATTATTCTATCTGTGGTATAAACGCTCAGAATAATATTGACAGATAGAATACGTACCGTATTTCAAATTTGAATATAAAATCTTATCAATCGAAAAGTATTTCAACAAAAAATTATAATACTATTATTAATTTAAAATAAAAACTAAATTTTAAGTGATTTTGGTGTTGCACATTTTTTACAATCGCCTGAAATTGTCTATTACATTTTACGTTTTGACCGTTACAATTTTTTTGAATATACTATTATACTATCAATCAAAAGCAAAATATCAAATAACTATCTGTCAAAGTAAAAAGGTATTATTTTATCCGTTTATACCGTAATAGTTTAATAGCTATTTGCTATTATTGTATTATACTACCATGGTGTAAACTTAGTGTAGCATTGAACAACATAACAGTCGTTTTCTAATTTAATAATTTATATTAAATATTATTTATATATTTACTATCGTAGAAAAAAATTGCATTTCCTATGCGAGATAAAACGGAGTTTTCATTTCTTTTAGCAAATTATACTACTTTCCACGAAACTAATTATTTTTT
Organism: Diogma glabrata; assembly: GCA_963693315.1. Lineage (NCBI taxonomy): Eukaryota > Metazoa > Arthropoda > Insecta > Diptera > Cylindrotomidae > Diogma > Diogma glabrata. The sequence goes on from OY856188.1 coordinate 111,512,101, forward strand.
AATTTAACAGAAT
>OY856188.1:111512313-111559364 GCA_963693315.1 Diogma glabrata
AGAGAGAGAGAGAGAGAGAGAGAGAGAGAGAGAGAGAGAGAGAGAGAGAGAGAGAGAGCGGCAGAGAGAGAAAGAGTGAGAGAAAGAGAGAGCTCTGCCCACCAGCTCTTCAATGTAAGTAATGTAATAAATTTTAAAATTGAGAATATGAGAATTAAATTAAACCAAAATATGGGATTTTTGCACTAAATTTCTAGACAATACTTTGTGTGAATTCATACACAGTTAAAAACGAAAATGGAAACCTCCCACCTCATATTTTGTTATTTCATCATTCACGAACTCTAGTCTCTATCTTAAGGTCTCTATTAGGTATCTCCATTTCTGATGTATCTACGGTGCATTAATAATGCATTTTTTGGAACCACTGGGTAATTTTCGCGTTCGTTTTCTTAGTACAGCCCCATAGTTGGATACTTTGAATAGATAATACTAAGTTTCATCCAAGTAATCGTTACCTCATTCTAAATTTTAAATTCAGTTCTTATTTTCTTTTTGACATACTCCTTCCACTTCAGTTTAGAATTCAATGGCATACCTAGGTACGGTGCTGTGTTTTCAAAAACAACTTGTATTGAGTTGATTTTCAGAGGCATTTGACTTACTTTTTGATTAGTGAAGTTGATATGAGAGGATTTTGTCTTATTCAGCTTAATTCGCCATCTTTTTGTCCAATTATGGATTATATTAGTGGCGTATTGCAGTTGCTAGTTGATTCCTCTACGGTATTCCCGGTGGTCAAAATGCCGATATCATCTCCAAAGGTTGCAATAACTATTTGGGTTAGGATAGGCAAGTCTCTTGTACATAGGAGGTATAGCACCGGCCCTAGGACTTTACCATGCGGCACTCCTGCATTCATCTTTTTCAATGTGTAATAACTATCATCATTTTAAAGTAGCGGTCATCCAAATAAGAGCTCAAATCTTCATAAAACTATTCGGAGAAATGCAATTTATGCTATAAACTAGGATGCCAAACTTTATCAAAAGCTTGAGCGACATCAAGAAAAAGTGTGGAGCATACCTGTTTGGATTCAATCGTTTCTTCAATAATGTTAGTGATCCTGTGCAGTTGTTCGATGGTTGAGTGTTATTCTCTGAAACCAAACTGATGCGACGGTTTCTACTTTCTATTACTTCTTCTATTTCTACTTTCTATTACTGGCTTAAGTCTTTTAAGAAAAAGTTTTTCAAAAAGCTTCGATAGCGTTGGGAGTAATGATATGGGTCTATACGAGTTCCTTTCTTGCTTTCCATTGTTTTTATATCCAGAGAGACTTGAAATATATAATTTAATTGATTCATTTTTCGCTTCTTCAATAGGTATATTTACTTGTAAGTAAAGATACCGCACAGATTATTTAAGATAGGTTTGTGATCTGAAGATTGGGTAGTATGCCAGAATTTACGTGCTTTACGCTTTGATTTAATTCCATGGGAAAATTTTCAGTTAGATAACGATAAGGTTGCGGTACTGGAATACTTATCGTTGCTGCAAAGTGTACCGTTTCATTCAGCGTTTCTAACTCTATTTCTAGCTGTTGTGGTTTTTTAATTGGTACTTGTAGATCTATTTTCACTTCTATTCAGAGATCAGATTTTTATTTTTTAAGGGCGCTCGCACTTATTTTAAAAATAAAACCATGCGGGCTTTATTTTTAAAATTTATTTTTCGCTCTTGCACTTAGGATAATATGAAAAAAATTACAAAAAAGGTCTTTATAGGCAAAACAAAAATTTACGAGAAAAGATTTTGTTGGCAGATAGTTATTTGAAAAAAATAAATATAATGCTCTCAGAGATTTGTTTTATAATAATTTTTTTGTTTTTCTTTTCTTCTGGTTTAGTTTGATTAAAATATGTATGAAAATAAGTGACGTCGATATGAATATAAAATAGCGTAGTTTACAAAAAAAGAACAACAAAGCGATAGCTTTTCCAGATAATACAGTTACTTCATTCAAATCCAACGCGACTTATGTTTTTTTTACTGTTTTAATAAAAGAAAGAAAAACGTGCATTTGCCCTTATCAGTTGGAATAGATAGAAATAAAATTAATTAATAAAATAATAGTCGAAAAAAAATTAATTCATTTATGAATATAAATTAATTAAATTTCATTTTGGATTTTTGAGATCAATTAAACTCAAGTAAGTAAAGAAGTAATTGGAATATTTTCAATTCAAAGGTATGGTTTTGAAGTTTCTCAGAAAAAAACTACAATTCACATTTTACGTGTTTCGGATCGGATTCGAACCTACCCTCGTCAGTGCCCGGCTCGAATCTTTGGGCAGACACGCTATCGATTACGCCGTTGAGGCGATGACAATTTCAAAGTTGAAACTTCTTCATCACTTATTTATTTTACTTAAGTTGAATTTTTCCACTGTCATTAGACTCCATATTATGGAAATGCTTTTACATTATATGCATGGTATAACGAATATAAGGTATTCTTGACAGCTAAACGAAAATTTTGTGTGACGTCATCCAGCGTAAATATAAAGAAACAAAAAATGTTTTAATTTGAAAATTAGAGAAAACATAATTTTTGCGTGATGGTTTTCATTATTTTTTTCATTAACAATTTGTTTATTAAGTTTTCTAACTCTAAAGAACATTTTGCAGGGTAGGAAATTCGACGTCCACGCCATGCTGCAGGGGTAATGCAGACAGAATTAGGTTGGTGTATCGGAGACAAGCAGAGAAAAACTGCTTAGTCTATTACGCTACATCACCGCGAATTGGCGCCTTAAAACTTCTTATAACCTTAACATCATAACAGAACCATTAACGAAAATTTGGGTTGGGACTGAGGTTAATACCATCACTCCGAAAAAAAAGCTTTGTTAAATTTGATAACCAAAAAAAGAATACCAGACACTAACAAAACAACAGAAGTTTTACCTGGACGTGAGAAAGAACCAAACTACCGAATCGGAACGTGAAACGTGTGCAGCCTGATCGCTCATGATGCTTTAATAAGCCTAGAAACAGAGACTGAGATGCATAAGATGGATATCATTTCTCTGCAAGAAATTAGACAGCCAATAATCGGAAAACAAAACTCGAATAGTCACTCTTTATGCAGTAGTGGTCATTCTTCTCGAAATGAATTTAGTACTGGTTTCCTTGTTGGTGCACGCATACAAGAAGCCGTGTTGAAATTCATCCTGGTCAATGAGAGGATTTGCTACTTAGGGGTACGCGGTACATACAACAATATTTCTCTTATTGCCTTGCATGCACTAGTGAGCATGCACCTACTGAAGCTAAGACCGTCAATATTTTCTACATAGCACTAGAGGAGGTTATGAAATCAACACCAACAATGCTAATGGTGAGAGAATGACTGAGTTTGCATTATCAAATAATTTGAGAATTGCCAGTACTTTCTTTTCGCATCGATCGATTCATAAGCAGACTTATGTTTTTAAACCGATTTTAAACCGTTCCTTTATATGTGCAAATATTGGAAGTAACCACTTCCTTGTATGTTCTAAGATAAGGTTCTACTTTCAACGATCAATTCAACGATCTTTTACTCATTAGAGTATTTAAAAGTTTGTCTTTTAAAGTCCCATTATATGGGATTTTTTGCATTAAATTTCTAGACAATACTTTGTGTGAATTCATAGAATGGGGAACATTTCTATTCTAATTAACATCCTAAGTCACGATTGTATAGTCATTATTGATTGTTTCCAATCAATGTGAAATCAATGGCTGACACTTGGTCAATTTGTAGTTCTACATGTATTAACATTAGACTACATTAAGGGAAAATATTCCAATTACTTCTTTACTTACTTGAGTTTAATTGATCTCAAAAATCCAAAATGAAATTTAAATTCCCTTAATGTAGTCTAATGTTAATACATGTAGAACTACAAATTGACCAAGTGTCAGCCATTGATTTCACATTGATTGGAAACAATCAATAATGACTATACAATCGTGACTTAGGATGTTAATTAGAATAGAAATGTTCCCCATTCTATGAATTCACACAAAGTATTGTCTAGAAATTTAATGCAAAAAATCCCAATAAATTAATTAATTTTTTTTCGACTATTATTTATTTTAATTTTAACGAAATCCGTTCAATAAATCATTTTAAATAAATAATAATAAATAATTTTATTTACTTCATAATTTAATTCATGCATAACATATTAAAAATTATTCATTATTAAATTATTTACCTAAATGGAGATCATTATCTAAAATTACGATTCAAAGATACAAATTTCAAAAAATCTTTTCTTATCAAATAACGAAATATGACGAAAACTGGGTTGCCAATGGCATATGCTCTGAACATGTGACTTAAGGTCTTCTTTAAGGATTAAAACCCGCATATAGAGGTTTATGAAAGCTGGTTACGTCAAACAAGCAATAGCATACTATTATCAAGGTATATCTCATAACTGAATAGTTTATCCACCAGCACCCCTAAGGTATCATTTTGGCTAGTGATAACTCAGAGCTATAGTTTTGTGTGATACCTCACATTAATAGTAGCTAATAGTAGGGACTGGAGTACGCGATGGTGTCACACCACTAGATAGAAAATCAAAGAAATTACAAATAAACAACTCATCCGTCTATGCGAACTTGATATTACTTAATTTTACCAGAATACCGTGTTTTCATTGATTAATCAAGTCAAATTTGATGATCCTGTAATCCTCGGATTTTCTTTTACTAATCGCGAAATTTCGCGATCATAAAAATGTGTCGGGGTCCCAGGATGTCAATCCCTAAATTCAATAAGCGCTTGCGTGAAATTAATGATAAAATAATATTTGAATAAAATTTGATAATAATTGACCAAGTGTCATTCATTGATTTCGCACTGATTGGAAACAATCAATAATGACTATACACTCGTGACTTAGATTGTTGACTATAATAGAAATATTGCACATTCTATGAATTCACACAATAGTGCTGTCTAGAAATTTAATGGAAAAATCCCCAAAAATAATGTTAAAACATTTCCGATAAATAAGAGTCTAATGATAGTTGAGAATTCAACTTAAGTAATTAGAGTGATGATGATGAAGTTTCAACTTCAAAATACCATCGCATTGGTGGCGAAGTGGATAGCGTGTCTGCCAAAGGATTTAAAATCATTCTGGCACTGATGAGGTTATGAGTTCAAATCCCAACCGAAACAAGTAAAAGAGAAAAACAGAGTTTTTTTCTGATTTATTTCCAACAATACCCAGTGGCGTAGCTAGCATGGGTGGCACCCGGGGCGGATATTGTGGTGTCACCCCAAAAATAAAAACTGTCAATAATAATAAAAAGCCGATAAACGTAATTTATAATTTTTTTTAATTAATACTGTAATGGTATCTGAGGAACCATTTACTCTTATATCCATTTTCCTAAGTCAAACCTTTGTACAAGATAATGTGAAGATTTTCAACCCTTTTTTAAAAATCATATAAGTCAAAGTCGAACGCATAAATGTTTAGTCAAAAATGAATTACAAATTAAGTCCAAGTACGTATATTTTTGACATAGTTATGAAGGTTGAATATTTTCATATTTTCTTTAATTATGTAATAATCATAATAAATTATGAACAGATTGCAAATTAAATAAATATGTAAAATTATGTTTATAGGTTTATTTACCTATCGTGGAATTTAAATTGTGAAAATAAAAGTTGTAACTGCTGATTTACGGAAATATTGTTTTTTTGTTTTGTTTACTTACTTTAACTAAAAAATAAATTTTTTGAAGTAAACAAACAAAAAAGCAAACAATTTTTGTTTTCACAATGATGTTTGTTTTTTTTTGTTTTAAAAATTGTTCAAGAATTATGTTATGATGATATTTCATAACATAAAGCTTGAACAAGATTTCTTGTATTTCTTGTTTAAGATGTATGTACACGGAAACGTGTGATGAGGAATTTTTGGATATATATATTAAGAAATTTTCAGAAGATAGAATAAGTATAATTTTATATCTAAAAAGTATAGTAAGGTACTTCAGGAGAAAACATTATTTCATATAGAAATTTATAATAAAATTAAAAAGGAACTATAAAATTTGGGAGTTTTATTTCGACAATAATAAGAGGTATGTTCAAAAGGTCTAAAGGCCACCGAGCCTATGATTTGGTATGACCCTGTAGAGGTCTCCCCACTTTTGTTACATATGCTTTTATTTTAGCAGATACGTAGGGCGTTAGTAAGGAGAACGTCCAGACATAGTTTATGGCGACCTAAAAAGCGAACGGACCAACGAGAATTTTCAACAAAAGCAGCAGATTGACGAGTCGAAAGCACCTAAGCAGCATTAATTCAACATATTCTGATGTCGGTTCAGCAAAAGATACCTTTGGCAGAATTACTGAAGGACCCGAAAGTGGGACCACGGCCCATTACGATAGAAGAGTATAAGCGACGGATCAGAAAACCGGAAGCAATCAGAACCGAAGTAGTGATTAAGCAAAAAAAACCACGTAGAGGAACGGAGGCAGCTATTCGCGAGAGCATAGCTGAAGCTTATAGGATCTTACATGTAACGACTGGAGCACAGCGGGAAATATTTTTGCAAAAGATAAGATCGTTAAGGCAACAGAAGAACGAAGTAAGGAGATATAAGAAAATGCTGAAGAATGAAAAGCGTTAGCAATATTATAAATAGATAAATATAAGTTAGATTAGAAAGAATTTTTTTTTATTTTTGTAACAGACCAAAATATATATAGAGGAAGATAAATTACATTTTTTTTATTTATTTTTAAATTTTGATGGATACATTGATTAGGGCTGAAAAATTGATTAAAGAGGTTTGTGTCATCGAGTCAATTTTAAAAGAAGACAACACTGTAACACCGCATGTGTTAGAGAAATTCTCTGAAGATTTAGAAGGATTAAGGGATAAATTTGGGGATTTATCCAAGACTTTAATTCTCGAACTTGATAGTGCCGAATTTGATAAACTAAAGAAGCGGTTCACTACAAGCTTCAGATCGGTGAAGCAATTATTATCTGAATATTCGATAAAGTCTAGTGAAAGTGCAAAAATGTCTAGTTTCGATATTGTTGCTACTTACAAACTGATTCCTCAGTTTGAAGGCAAAAACACAGAGGTAGAAAATTTTCTAAACTTAGTTAAGTTTCTACACGATACTTTGAGGGACCAGGTGGAAAAATCGAAGTTAATAGACTTCATTTTTCAAACCAAGTTATCGGAAAAAGCAAAAATTTCACTAGCTGCGTATAAAAAACCCAACTCTTTGGAAGAGTTTACAACCTTATTTAAAACTGTTTTTAAAAGTCGTGTTTCAGCTTCAAAGATACATGCTGAATTATCGAATGTCAGACAAGCGAATTTGTCTGCAGACCAGTATGGTCACAAGATAGAAAGTTTAATTGCAAAACTCAACGCGGTTCAAATCGCAGAAAAGGGCGAAACGAACAGGGACATAATCTCAGACTTAAACAACCAGATAGGGTTGAACATTTTTAAGTCAGGGTTAAATGAGCCACTGAGAACAACGATAAACGCGTCGCGGCCATGTAGCTTAAAGGATGCTATTGAGTTGGCAAGAGAGATAGATGACCAAAACCAAGCCCAGGTATTGAATTATGGAACTAGGTTCCAGAAAAATAAGAATTATAATAGGAATAATTTCCATCAAAGAGAAGTAGTAAATAGGAATTTTAATCCCAGAAGAGGATATAATAATTTTAATAATAATAATTTCAATAAAAATTATAATAATAATAATAATAATAAAGGAAGGTCTGATACTTACCGTAATAATAGTTACAATAATACAAGTGGTAATAAGAATAGAAATAGGAGAATTAATGTAGTTAGCTCGGGAAACGACGAGTTAGTCTCCGAAGAAGTGGTTTCGAGAGGCTCAGAGAGTCAAGAATAGTAGATTTTAATGATAATAAAGAACCACTAAAAATTTTTAATATAGGGAGTAGCACATCAAATTTTGTAATCACAAAGACTAACATAACGGGAAAAATGGTATCATTTTTGATTGATACGGGAGCGGATATTTCGCTCATTAAAGAAAATGTAATCAGCAGGGATATAGAGCTGATAGATGAACGGTGTAAGATTATTGGTGTAACGAAAGAGGAGTCACATACATTAGGGATGACGACAGTAAGAATAAATTTTGATGATGTAGAAGTGGTTCAGAAATTACATGTGGTGAACGAAGAATTTCCGATAGGCACGGACGGAATTCTTGGCAGAGATTTTTTGAAAAGGAACTTATGTATCATTGACTATGAGACATTTACATTGTCAATTTATGTGAACGGCAAAGAAATTTTTGTTCCAATGAAGACGAAGTTACCAGAGAATAATAGATTTGTGATACCAGCACGAACTCAGATAATTAAAGCTATGGACATGAGCGTTGCTGAGGATAGTGTGATACTTAACGAGGAGCTACAAGAGGGTGTATTTATTGCCAATTCCTTAGTTCCATCAAAAGGAATTGTGCATGTAAAAATTGTAAATACCTTAGATAGAGATGTAATAGTAGAAAAATTTTCACCAAAGATGACACCATTACGTGACTATTACGTGATCAACACTTTCAAGAAGAAAAACGTCATGAAGTCAGATAAAGAAGAAAGGTATAAGAGGTTATTGGAAGAACTAGAAATAGACAGCTTAGATGATGCAGCAAGAAATTCGATTTTGAGAATATGTGAGCAGTATGCAGATATTTTCCACTTAACGGGGGACAAGTTACTAACTAACAATTTCTACAAGCAGACAATTTCTACAGTAGATAAAAGTCCAGTTTATATAAAAAATTATAGACTACCGCAATCGCAAATAGAGGAAATTAACAAGCAAGTTGATGAATTAGTAAAAGATGGCATAGTGGAAGGCTCAACGAGTCCTTTTAATTCACCATTACTCATTGTGCCAAAACATAGTGATTCTTTGGAAAAGAAGTGGCGTTTGGTTGTTGATTTTCGGCAAATGAACAAAAAGATTATGGATGACAAATTCCCCTTAACAAGATTAGATGATATTTTGGATAATCTTGGTAGAGCAAGGTATTTTTCAACTTTAGATTTAACAAGCTCGTTTCACCAAATAGAACTGGAAAAAGAATCAAGACCATTGACAGCATTTTCAACAAATAAAGGACATTTTCAATTCAAAAGTTTACCTTTTGGTTTGAAAATATCAACTAATAGTTTTCAACGGATGTTATCGATAGCTCTAGCTGGTCTAGAAGCCGAGGCATTTCTTTATGTGGATGACATTATAATATTTGGATGCAGTATAAACCATCATAATGCGAACTTGATTAAGACTTTTGAAAGGCTGAGGAAGTACAATTTGAAGTTGAATCCAAAGAAATGTAATTTCCTGAAGACAGAGGTGACGTATCTAGGTCATCAGATAACGAGCGAAGGAATAAGGACAGATCCAAGGAAATTCGAAGTTATCAAGAATTATCCTGTTCCAACAGATGCAGACGGAACGAAGAGATTCACCGCATTCTGTAATTATTACAGAAGATTTATTCCAAATTTCGCAGAGATTGCAAAACCCCTGAATAGATTGAGTAAGAAGGATGTACCATTTGAGTGGACTGTAGAATGTGAAGAAGCATTTGTAACACTAAAAAACAAATTAATCAATCCACCCATTTTAAGATATCCTAATTTTGAAGAGAAGTTTATTATAACTACAGATGCATCAAATTTTGCACTTGGAGCTGTATTATCGCAGGGCGAGATAGGGAAAGATCTACCAATTTCGTATGCTAGTAGGTCATTGAACAAGCATGAGTTGAATAAGCCGATAATAGAGAAGGAGTTGTTAAGTATACACTGGGCTATAAATTTCTTTAGACCGTATGTCTATGGAAGAAAGTTTGTGGTAGTGACAGACCACAGACCACTGGTGAGTTTATTCACACATAAGAACCCATCATCAAAATTAACAAGAATCAGACTAGATCTATCTGATTATGACTTCGAGATAGTCTACAAACAAGGTAAAATTAATACGAATGCAGATGCATTGTCGAGAATAGAAATAAATTCGGACACGCTGAAGGCGATGATATCGACTTCCATTGTAAATGCCGTAAAGACGAGAGCTATGACAAGAAAGGAGGAAAAGATTGAGGATAACACCACAGAGATGAAGACGGAGTGCACGCTGTATTCATGGAACTGTACCTCGATATCAGAAGTTAAAAATATGAGAAAATTGTCATTTGAAAATATAAACTCACGTGAGAAGATTTTAAAGAAATGTATGGATTACAAAGATAATAAACAAGGTTTCCAAATAAGAAAACTAAGTAAGAAAATGAAAGAAGGAATTTTAGTAATATACAGTGAAAATCCGCGCATCACCTTAGGGAATGTATTGGAGAAACTTATATTTGGTATGAAAAGTAAAAATATAGATTATCTAGCGCTAGAGATGAACGATAATATATTCAAACACTTAGGTGTCACTGAATTCAAGGAAGAATTTAATAAACTGCAGTATAAATTAAATAATATAGATAAAAAGGAAACAGATTTAAAGATAGTATTATATGAAGCTCCACAAAGGATTATGGATAAAGGCAAAATGGAAGAGTTGATAGAGATTTACCATAACACACCACATACAGGCGGGCACTCAGGTGTCAAAAGAACCATGAATAAATTGAAACAGAAATATGTTTGGAAGGATATGAGCAAGATGATAAAAAGTTATGTTAGAAATTGTGAATTATGTGCCAAGAATAAACAGATAAGGAATACAAAAGAAGAATTAACCATAACAGACACACCTACGTCGAGTTTCGAGACAATTTCGATGGACACTGTCGGTCCATTGCGATTAACGGGTAGCAATAGGTATATTTTGACTATTCAATGTGATTTGACGAAATATGTTGAAGCAATACCTATCGAGAACAAAGAGGCGAAAACCATAGCCAAAGCGCTAACAGAGAAATTTATTTTAAAGTACGGGAATTTTAAGACTTTAAAAACGGACTTGGGTACAGAATTTGTAAACGAAATAATGAAAAATGTATGTACATTCTTTAAAATATCCCATGTAACTTCGACACCGTATCATCATGAGACACTTGGTTCTATCGAAAGAAACCATCGAGTGTTGAATGAATACTTGTTGTCTTTCACAAATGATTACAACTGGGAAGAATGGATTCCATATTTTGTGTTTTGTTATAATATAACCCCACATTCTGATACTGGTTATAGTCCATATGAGTTAGTTTTTGGGAAGTTAATAACTCTCCCATCAGATCAAAGATTTGTAAATAATGCGCCAATCTATAATTTTGATCAGTACGCTGATGAACTGAGATTTCGCTTGCAGCAAGCTCATAATAGAGCAAGAGATTTACTAATTGCGGCAAAGGTTAATAGAAAGAACACGTACGATAGAGTCATAAATCCGTTAGATATTAGCATAGGTGATGAAGTCTGGTTAAAACAAGGAGAGAGGAAGAAATTGGATCCACCATTTAGTGGACCATATGAAGTTTTAGAGATTAAGGATTGCAATGTAAAAATTAAGATAGGCAATATAGAAAAATTTATTCATAAGAACAGATTAAAAAAGAAATGTAAGGTAGATTAGGCTCATAGTAGAATTAAGCTGATGATATTATAAAATTTTCTCAGATTAAATACATAAAATAATAAAACATAAGATAAGAAATAGTGCTTGTTATACTGATAAATAATCTCAAATATTATAAATTGTGATGTAGCATAATATGTATATAGATAAGTCAAAATTTTGTAAATTTGTAAATGTTATTGATTAATTTTTTCCAAAAGTTTAAGTAAAAAGAGAGTAAAACAAACTTTCTGATAGTTTGTTTCACTTCTAAAGGTCCCGGATGTAATGGTATCTGAGGAACCATTTACTCTTATATCCATTTTCCTAAGTCAAACCTTTGTACAAGATAATGTGAAGATTTTCAACCCTTTTTTAAAAATCATATAAGTCAAAGTCGAACGCATAAATGTTTAGTCAAAAATGAATTACAAATTAAGTCCAAGTACGTATATTTTTGACATAGTTATGAAGGTTGAATATTTTCATATTTTCTTTAATTATGTAATAATCATAATAAATTATGAACAGATTGCAAATTAAATAAATATGTAAAATTATGTTTATAGGTTTATTTACCTATCGTGGAATTTAAATTGTGAAAATAAAAGTTGTAACTGCTGATTTACGGAAATATTGTTTTTTTGTTTTGTTTACTTACTTTAACTAAAAAATAAATTTTTTGAAGTAAACAAACAAAAAAGCAAACAATTTTTGTTTTCACAATGATGTTTGTTTTTTTTTGTTTTAAAAATTGTTCAAGAATTATGTTATGATGATATTTCATAACATAAAGCTTGAACAAGATTTCTTGTATTTCTTGTTTAAGATGTATGTACACGGAAACGTGTGATGAGGAATTTTTGGATATATATATTAAGAAATTTTCAGAAGATAGAATAAGTATAATTTTATATCTAAAAAGTATAGTAAGGTACTTCAGGAGAAAACATTATTTCATATAGAAATTTATAATAAAATTAAAAAGGAACTATAAAATTTGGGAGTTTTATTTCGACAATAATAAGAGGTATGTTCAAAAGGTCTAAAGGCCACCGAGCCTATGATTTGGTATGACCCTGTAGAGGTCTCCCCACTTTTGTTACATATGCTTTTATTTTAGCAGATACGTAGGGCGTTAGTAAGGAGAACGTCCAGACATAGTTTAATACAAATGAGCATTATTATTATAAGCCCGCAAGTAATTTTTAACTAATTTTAATTTGCTGAAACTCCTCTCACACGAAGCCACTAATACGCAAATAGTCATAAATAACTTTAATGCGACCGTAAGATTCGGAAGAAATTCTAAAAAATCCCATTCTACGATGAATTTCAAAAAGTCTAGGTACACCCAGTTAGAAACTGTAACATTGGCCGCTTTTAAATGCCTCCTCACCCTTTGTATCTCTATGAGGAGTTCTGTTGCCAATACCGCATCATAAAAACCAGTAAATTTTGATACCGATAATTTTAACTTTTCACTGTTCGCCAAAAGCTAAGTGTTTGTCTGCACAACCTCGAACAATGAAGCTAAATCTTGAACTGAATTCAGTCTAGTTCGGAGTTCAACACTGAATCGGTCAAGACATTCCAACATGTCCTTTTTAAGTTGAGCTCTCAGTGTCAGTCCAACATCAGGTGCAAACTCACCACCCGTTCGTTTTTTGCGTTTTTATGACGAATTCGGCTTTCCATTGGAATGTCATAGTCCTCCGGTTTTTACGCAGCAAGATCTATTGCCTCTTCTACAATGAGACTTCGTTATGAATTGACTCTATTTTTGTAGCTAATTGAACAATATTCAAGCCCGTGCTTTGCAATCCAATCTGAGCACAGATATTATTTCTCTTAGAATATCATTCCAAAACAAAAGATAGCAAAGAAACGAAAAATCACATACTGCATTGATAAGGTTCTGTGCAGCGCCTCTAGTGTCTACATTTTCTTGTTGATCACTTAACTTCTCCATTTCAGCCACAATCCCATCAAAGTTTTCGGCCAATACTTTTACTGCAGCATAATGAGCACTCCAATACGCTGTTAAGAGTATTTTAACAGTTGCTTTGTTGTGTTTAGCAAGTACTTCCCAATGGCTAGTCGAAGCAGAAAAACATGTAAAAATGACTTCCACTGACGAGTGTTGGCCGTATAAATTAATTGAATGATCTTTGCAGCCCACAAAAATTGCTTTGTTATTTTTTGCTTTAATAATAGCTTGCACTTCTCCATGTATACTACTCATAACAGCTGCATTATCATAACATTTGGGAGCGACAATTCATAACATCTATACCATCATTTTCAAGATTTTACACTGAAAAAAACATGTCCTATTTCCAATCGAAATGCAGTTGTCTCAACCTCACCGTGCGGGCAGATATGGCGAATCGAAATACGAGATTGATTCAACAACCGTACAATGATAAGCCGATGCAGTTGAGACAATCACATGAAATATTTATGTGAAAATAAAATATAGTTCAATTAATCTCAAATACTTAAATTTTAAAATGAAAAATTCATGATATAAGACCAAAGAAATATGTTTTCATGGAAATAGTTATTAACTTTATTCAAATACTGTTATATTGGATAGCACTTTATATTTTAATTACACCTCATTCTGTTATCAGGAAAATGTTACTGAGTACTGAATAGTTGTCCCAATCACGGTGAAATTGTTTGTAAATATCTTTTCTTTGCATGAATAATAAACTGCCATCTTCGAGATGAGGTTATCATTACTTCAATTTTTTTTTCAGTGTAAGAATTTCATCGCTTAAATCAGCAGCTTTTTTCCACGTAAAGGAAAAAATCCAAGGAATACTTCCTTGATTTCCACTTTGCTACCATCAATTTTCACATAACGAATCACTTCTGACATTTGATCAATATGTGAAATGTCAGGTGTGCTATCAAACATAATTTCAAAATATTTAACCGATTTAATTTCGTTGACAAGCTTAAACTTTACGTGGATCGCTAAAACATTTATGAACTCATTTTGTATATCTGGTGACAAATATGATACTTTTGGTGATTTACCATGCTCCAAATTCAAAATGTGTTCTTTTAACACTACTTCATACTTTGACAATAGTTTGGTTAGTTCTAAGAAATTGCCTTTATTTGAAGAACTTTGTCCTTTATCATGTCCATGAAATGCTGGGTTTTGTTTAGATAAAAACCAAGTTATATCCAATAATCTTGATAAAAGATGTTTCCACTTCTGTTTTTTATTATATATTAATTGCAAGGCTGCGTCTCGTATCGTTTTATGAATTTTTAACCTCATTTCCAAAGTTTTCCACTTTTCAAAATTCTCCAGATGTTCATTTGAAGTTTCATGCTCGGCCACTTTGGGATTTAGTTTCCACCGCTTCTGATATCCAGTAGTAAATGTTGATTTTGTATTATTATTATTGGTGACAGCAAATACACGACAACAGAAGCAATACAGTTCGCAAGTTATTATTTACAGGAGAATAAACAATCCACGGCCGTAGAATTTTTTCACCATTATTCATCATTTTATGAAACCATTCTTTAGAAAGATGGCGAACATCACCTTTTATGTCTAACCCGTGTCTAGATACAGTAACAAACGACCCTTCTCTATTTTGAAAATGTTCACTTTCTTTTTTTATGATTTCAATGCGAACATTACCAGAGACGAGTATATTCCAATGTGATACATCTCTTAAGTCCTGAAGTGATTCACCCATGCAAATACTGTCTTTGATAGTAGAAGCATTAGCGGCATTATCACTGTCATTTTCATTATTCCTTTTTAATTCGTCATCATAGGTTATCATTATTAATTCTGTATTGTTGCTGTTACTTTCCGAAGATGAGCCAATATTCTCTGAAACATTCGTTGCATCAACGTGATAATCAGTTTCTTTTGATGAACCTTGGATATCATCGGGTTTTGTAACATATTTATAGATTTGGTCTTTCTCTGTTGGAACCAACTTTTTCTTTAAAAAGTATGAACTCCTCGTGGCATATTTATTTTTTGGGATATTTGCTAAACGAAATATAAAAAAATATTTTTAATTATAGTATAGGTATCAGCAAAGCATTAATTCTAAATATATTTGTAGGATACATAATAGGTACAGAGTTCATAATAAGTACACTGTGTTAACGACTAAATACACCGCCAAGAAAATTAATTTATTTAAATTTCCTTGTAACAACTTATATTAAATAATATTTGATAAAATGGAATATACAAATCATAGCCTTCCCTCTTATAAGGAACTATTTAAAAAAATATAAGTATGAAATCCTAAAAGATATTTTATATAAAGAATTGAAACCAAAATTAAATATCCAATTAGAATCATGCTCAATAATTTACAAAATTAAATGTGATTTTTGTGAAAAATTTTACATCGGGAAAACCGGAAAATGTTTTAAAGACTGATTTAAGGAATACCTGCCTAAGAAGAAAAATAAACAAAATTTAAAGTTTATTTTTGCAAACCATTTACATAGTTAATAACAATTGCTACACCACTTTTAAAAAAAAATTGAAGGCTTTACATTTATGTAGCCAGGGATCTTTAAAAGAATCACTTGATGAGTTTGAAATTTCCAAGGGATTTAAAACCCAACAAAATGTAATTTTAAATGATAAACTTTCATTTAATTCAAATATATAAATATATAAAACTGAAAACAAACAGTATGAGTATGTATCAACCTACAAAAATTTGCAAAACTGCAGTAATTGCATAACTGCCATTTTATTCTACAGTAATTATTTTTGTGTCCATTGAAAAACGATCTATTTCAATTTATTCTCTGAGTTTCAAGATAAAGGAAAACAAATTATTTTGAGATCATTTACAAACACGGTAACTTGATTGTTTGTTAGTTTCCTTAGGTGTTTGCAATTAATTTGTTTGAAATGTAAAACATATATTAGGTAGTAAGGTTAAGCGGATATTTTAGAAATAATTTTGGAATAGAGACATTGTAACTCAAGGGTGCCACCCTATCGACAAAGGGTGCCACATTATCGACGTAAACCACTTTTCCTATACATTATTCAGCATATGTGTTTTCAGACCTGGTCATTAAATAATCATGCTTGCATACTAAATAATATATCGTAAAAAACGGTCAATATGGTATCTATAGGAATATTCAAAGCTATTGAGTAATTGTGGTGATGGGATTCAATGCTCAACATGTTAATTCGATTAATATTGTTAAAATTTTATTTCACGTAATAACTCAAAAATTTTAGAAAGTAGAATAGATTCGTTTTGAACCAATAACACATTTATAGGACACATTTATAAGTTATCACAATTTAAAAATTAAAATTATATGGATAACCTGGTTAAAATGGTTTCTAAGTGATTTATCGTTGAAAACATGTGATGGTTTGTTTATGTTTTTTACGTTCGGGTGTCACCCCAAAACGGTTTCGAAGTGATTTATCATTGAAAACATTGTGATGGTTTGTTTAAATTGTTTACGTTCGGGTGTCACCCCAAAACGGTTTCGAAGTGATTTATCATTGAAAACATTGTAATGGTTTGTTTATGTTTTTTACGTTCGGGTGTCACCCCAAAACGGTTTCGAAGTGATTTATCATTGAAAACATTGTGATGGTTTGTTTAAGTTTTTTACGTTCGGGTGTCACCCCAAAACGGTTTCGAAGTGATTTATCATTGAAAACATTGTGATGGCTTAAGTTGGTTCGGGTGTCACCCCAAAACGGTTTCGAAGTGATTTATCGTTGAAAACATTGTGATGGTTTGTTTAAGTTTTTTACGTTCGGGTGTCACCCCAAAACGGGTGACACCCGGGGCGGACCGCCCCCCTCGCCCCCCCCTAGCTACGCCTCTGACAATACCTTTGAATTGAAAAAATCAAATTATTTCCTTAGTTACTTGAGTTTAATTGCTCACAAAAATCTCGAATAATAAAATAATATGTTATTTTTTTTTTTTATTCAAAGTTAGGCATGTTTAGTGTTAATTATAATAAATTATAAATTAACGTCTCTGAATATCCGAAGATACCATGCCAACTAGGGATAAGAATGGAATGCAAATTAAGATTCTCTGAGAAATTTATGAACGTTAACTTTAAAGCCTTGAGGATTAAATTCATCAGGGAAAACCCAGGAAGGTAAGGCATTCCAAAGATGAGAGACTCTATTGAAAAAGTCACGCTACAATTCTACACCTAATTATTTGAACTGTAAAGGAATGCGCTGCTACGTTTGCTCTGGTGTGACGCGAAAGGTTTGCTGATATAGGTAAAATCGATTTGATCTCTTCAGAAGCTCGTTCATCCATGATATATTTATAAAATATAGTCAAATCAGCAACATTTCTTCTGTGCTGCAAGGAATCAAGACCGTTAGTAAGACTTGGGTTACCAATGAGTTTAATAGCTCTACGCTGTACAGAATCAAGGCAGTTGAGACTACTCAAGTAAGCTCCACCCCATATGTGAGAACAGTATTCCATGCAGGGACGTATAAAAGATTTATAAACTAACAAAAGTTGTTCGCTATCGAAAAACTTACGACATCGCCCCAAAAATCTCACTTCTTGTCGTTATGGCGACCATAACGACAAGAAGTGAGATTTCTTCTTTTTTTTTACCATCAACCATTAATCGTATGGCGCTTTAATTTGACTTTTATCGATAATTGTTTAGACGGTTGGTATCATGAGTAAACCTGGTGATCGTTTATGTTTATAGAGTTTAATTATTTAAATGTAAATATATTAACTTCTACAGAACCATTGGATGGTACAAAATTCTGTGGAATGATCGGTGATACTGATTTTCGATTCTAACATGATTTGATGGTTTGATTTTTCGCTTTTAAGATGCTACTAAGGAAGTATCCATTAACTCTGATCGGAAAGAGGTTGGTTCGATCCCCAACCGGGATTAGAGATTGTTACAAATCTTTCGCTTTAAAATAAATTTGATTCATTAAGCTCTAGTAGGTTAGTTTCAACAAAATTCAATCATAATGTATAACGAATAAACCTGTTTTTTTTTCAGGAAATATTACATTCTAATTCTGAAGAAATTGCAAAGTTGTCACCAAACGATTCAATAGGGGAATTTAAGTCTGAATTGAAAACTATAAAAGCTGAGAAAATCGATGTGAATGAAATAGCTATAACCGAATATACTGATACCGAAAAATATAAGGTAATACATTTTTCTGTTCATGAATTTGTATCTTAAACGGGAACCAAACGAAAACGGGATTATAAAACTTGCCGCAACGTACTATGAATTGGAAATTTTGTGTTTAAATGGTCATGCAATCCACATTTCCATAATTTAAATTTTGCATATTATTTAAGGATAACTAAAAATTTAATTTCCTTTTCTTTAATTGTAGGCAGTTACTGATGCAAAAGCATCAGCTCATTTGTCTTATAAAAGCTGCCTTGGTGAAACTATTTGCAAAGAAGAAGTAATTCTGCCCGATGAGATGGAATTTGAATTAAAATCGGAGAGATAAGCTCTATCAGCAGTAAACAAACGTCGCGTTAGTAACCAGTTCGTCATAGGACTCAAATCTTAAACACAATCTTCTAAAGAAGAAGAAATTTTTTGTCATAAAATTGCTTTAGGAATACAGCTGCACCTAATGAATATCAAATATATTACCGAAAATATACTATAAGTAAAATAAATATAAGTATACGGTAACATCAAGTTAAGAATTTATCAAATATCACGTGATTCAGTATATATTTCCTAAACATTAAGATATGATACCATGCATAATCTACACGAGAAAATACAAATAATAAACCAATGCTTAAACCAAGATGCCTTAACTAATGATAAATACAAAACAGGAATGGCTTTAATAACTTTATTTAACTGCACGAGATTCGACGACACTACATTTGATTACCTTTTAATAGAAGTACATAAACAATGTTGGGTTTGAAGAAAAACAGAAATACTTATAAGAGTAAAATATTTCTATGAAGTTATAGAATATTCTTCATAAAGAGAATTTCTTAAAGGTTTAGAATACTTTATTCTAAATACATTAATATAAAATGTATTTAGAATGCTTCAAAATACACTTTAATATGGAATGTGATATTGTTAACAGCAATAAAATAATTGTAGCCGTCATTCAGTATAATGTCTATAAAATAGTGTAAATAAAATACAAGTGATTTTAATTAATACATATTATAATTCTGAGTAAATGTTTTATGTTTTAATAAATAGAAATATTTTGTGTATTATTTTTGACAATTCGCTGATCGCTGTTCGTACAAAAAAGCAATTACCACTTCCTTGGTTGCTCTGAACCTAGTAGAAATAACCTCAATAACAAAATGGCGGTGATAGATGCTGAGTTAAAAGATTTTTCGTTTTCTATTACGATAACTGCTACAGGCAATATGTCTTGAAGTGGCTTTTTAATGTGATGTGATCATAGCACGAGATTTAATTAATTTTGCAGCTTGAGAGAATTTTGTAAATTTGTCAATTCTGTTCGAACGAAATGTTTTGTCATGGAAAAATGTCAATGTGAATTGTATGTCCTGGGGGATTAGGTATAGGAGTGGCGAGAATTTCCTGATAGTTGGGATGCCGTTCGTATTTATTTTCCTTGCATATAGTACAGCTTTTGAGTTTGGTAGAAATTTTTGATGCCATTTTTGTGAACTAGTGCCTACGCAGTATTTGCATTAGATTTTCGTATCTATAGGCTCGTTTATGTTGTAACGACGGACTATTTTCAATTTTTTCCCTAAAATAATAGTTTTCAAATACAATGAAATTCCCTAATAATTTTATTAATTCTCTTCAATTGCAATAAACGTAGACATTTATTTGTACCACTGTACAATTAACCATTTTTTTTGTTGATGATTTAAATAAATTCAATTAAAAAAAATCAACTCAATTTCAATTAAAAATACAAGTTTTGCATTGTTGTTATATGTTGGAGAAATTGCTTATTACGATAATGGAAGGGGAAACAGAAAGCCTAAAGAAATGTATATAAGCGATCAAATTATTTTCATCGGGGAATTAGTATATAAATTTAAATCGAAGAATTGTGTGTGATCGCAAAATTAAAGTTTTAATTTAATAAACTATAATAATACATAGTTCTTAATAAATTCTATTCTATTATAAATTGTTTAAAAATATATCAATTTTATAGCCAGAATATGGAGTTTGTATTTTGTGACATTTCAAAACCATAATTTGTTTTAGTGATAATAATAGTTTTAAGAGATTTTAAGCCAAAAAAATATTTATGTATATAAATATGACAGAACCAAAAAAAATCGAAAGCTTATGTTTTTTAAGAAAAAATAATGTTATCTGGACGTTTAGTGTTTTATTTGCACATGCAGTGTTAGTACGTAGAGCAGCTACCACTAATATTATGTCGGATGCAAAATTGAATAATAACTATAATCAAAACAAAGTAATCAAACTTAATACTAATAAGCATATCATAGAAATATATGGATTCAGCGATTCTCATCTTCCTTTTTATCCAACATTTTCCCATGATACCTGTAATCAAGAAGCAACAAAAAAAGGTTTGATATATGCTGAGCTTTGAAATACAAATAATTATTGGCGCCTACAGTCAACATTTGGTTTCATGGACTGGTTTTGGAAGAAGACAACTCTCAAGAAATAAATTAATGCAAGCCTTTTTGAATTTTAATTTGTATAATTTTTGATTTTATTTTTGTAGAACTAAAATATTTATCCCTGTTTGCTAATTAATAGTTATATTCAATTTGTGATTCATATTTTTTTTTTTTTTTTTTTTTTTTAAGAAAATGTGTTGTGTAATAGGGTTTAGAATATGTGTCACAACAACACATAAATACCTTTTAAGACCTAGGTCTAGACCTGGGTCCCACAACAACTGGCGTTCTGAGGTGTAGATTAACGCTTTTTTTAAACATCTGCGGGTTGAAGCCACCTGAGACTAAGTGTTCCGGCAAACTATTCCATTTGTACGCAGTTCGGACAAAGAAGTCTCTCTGCGATCTGCCAGTATGACAGCGCGGGATCTTTACCGTTTCACTGGTTGCGGCAGCCGATTGTCGAGTGGAACGGGGGTAAGAATAAGTTTGAGGCATGATGCCGCTGATTTCATCTGAGCACTGCTGATGACGATATTTGTAAAAAACAACGAGGTCAGCAACAGTGCGACGATGTTGTAGGGAATCAAGTTTTGATGTCAAAGTTCGATCACCTACAATTCGTATAGCTCGCTTTTGAACAGAGTCCAAGAGGGCCAAGATGGAAACAGAGGCAGCACCCCAAACTTGACAGCAGTACTCCATACAGGGACGAATATAGGACTTATAAACATGGAGCAATTGGTATGGAGTGAAAAATTTTTTGCATCTATTTAGGAGGCCGAGTTTTTTAGACGCGCTTTTTGCCATCGCCATTACATGATCGTTCCAGAGTAGGTCATTTGAAACTGTGACACCCAATAAACGAATGTTTTTACATTCACCTATTGGTTCATCACACATACTAAATAAAATATCTTTGGGGAACTCGGTCTTTAATCTGGAAACAATCAACAGCTGTGTTTTGGTGGAGTTGAAATTGACAAGGTTTTGGTCACCCCAGTCGGCGACTTTATTCAGGTCTTTGTTCACGTGTATGGCAGCGTCTCTCCGGGCAGGATTAATTCGTTCGTGCATTTTACCTTTTGAAGGAAGGGGCTCGAACGACTTGTGCAGAGTACTATCATCTGCAAAACTATTTATTGGGTTGCTGGTGATTTTCAACAATTCGTTGATATAAATCAAAAATAGGGTTGGGGACAATACTGAGCCTTGGGGTACACCAGCGTTAATTAGTTTAGACTCAGAAGAATATCCGTCTAAGGTTACCGAAATGTATCGGTCGGATAGAAAATTTTGAATCAGCTTCACAACATTGGGATGAAAACCGTACGCAACGAGCTTGTTGATTAAGTTGGCATGCCAGACTCGATCGAATGCCTTGGAGATGTCTAAAGCGATAACGTATGTTTCACCACCTTTATCAAGTATGCTGTTCCAACAATGCGCTACATAGTTTAATAGATCGGTAGTTGATCTTTTGTTTCGAAAACCGTATTGGCTGTCGGATATTAAATGATTTTCTTCCAGAAATTTTGAAATATGTGTATTAATATAATGCTCATAGACTTTGGATAGGACTGATAGTAAAGCTATTGGCCTATAATTTGAGATTTCGGATTTT
The DNA here is from genome assembly GCA_963693315.1 of Diogma glabrata. NCBI lineage: Eukaryota > Metazoa > Arthropoda > Insecta > Diptera > Cylindrotomidae > Diogma > Diogma glabrata. Next base: position 111,535,207 of record OY856188.1, read on the forward strand.
GGTCCCTTTTTGGGGACGGGCTGGACATTTGCCAACTTCCAGCACGAGGGAAATATACCAGATTTGTAGGATTGGTAGAATATTTTAGTTATAGTTGGTGCAAGTTCTTTGGAAAAGGTTTTTAAAATAATGGGTGGAATATTGTCCATTCCTGATGCTTTGTTGATGTTTAACCCCTTTAAAAGTTTAGCGACTATTTTGGGTTTGAAGTGAAGTTCATTCATATTAACTCCTGAAGACTGGATTTGGGGTATTTCTTTAGGAGTTTCCAAAACAGTGGAGTTCAGAGCAAAGCGTTCGGCGAACAAGTTAGCTTTTCTTGCGGGATCATTGACGATTAAATCACCATCAATAATAGGGGGAATAGAAAATTTTGTACCAGAATTTAAAGAATTAATGGCACTGTAGAAACTCTTGTCAGAAACAGACATAGACGTAAGTTTTGAGGCTTTCGCTCTGTCAATTTCGGACTTTTCGTTTGAGATAATCTGATTAGATATTTTGTTGGCCTTTAGATATTGGGATCGATTAGTGGGAGTTTTGTTATGAATCCAAATATTAAATGATCTACGTTTGTTTCTAAGTGCCGTTTTGGCAGCTTTCGAATACAAGTATTTTTGTTTGGGTTTTACTATGGAGAAAGGGACAAATTTATTGATAGCAAATTGGATGGTTTCTGTAAAGTTTTGAGCAGAAACATTTACATTGTCAGTGTAAAAACAATGACGGTCGAAAGGGAAACCATTGGCATTGTGGTAAGATAGAGATCTAGTAGAAAACTATTATCACCGCCATTACGGGGAGTGAAAGTCGGGTTTTTAACAATTTGGAATAGGCCCTGAGACGCGGCAAAAATTTCTGCCAGTTTTCCACTATTGTCAACATCGTCGGTCGATTTGGAGAATTGCAACCATGATTTGTTGTGGACGTTGAAGTCACCGGTAACGATAACTTCACAATTAGGGGACTTTGCTCTAATCTCGTCCATAATTTTTGTCAGTATATTAAAAAAGTTTGGGTTACGTTTGTTGGGGGACCGGTATAAAGCTATTGTAAAAAAAGTCATTTCTGGAAGACAAATCTTTAAAACCATTGTATTGAAGCCGTCACCGTGTAGTTCAAAATTTGGAAAGCGCGTGTACGCAACACTCTCATGAATGAATGCGCATACGCCCTGATGGAGTTTGAAAGCTGATTCGAGCCTATATTTGGAATTAAGCGATTCTATAAAGAGAAAATTTTCAGAAACTTGTGTTTCTGTAAGGAATAGAATGTTCGGTTTGTCGTGCTCAAGATGATGTTGCACGTGGTCATGGTTAGCGTTCAATCCGCAGATGTTTTGAACATGTATTTTAAAATTTTTTATTGATTCATATATGTTTTGTCCCTGCAAATTCCGTGGACATGCCGCTTTATGGGCGGGTGGATTGCGCAAATTTGCTTTACCACTTGCAGACTTATTTTTTTTCGGTTGTACTGCCATATATATATCAAAATGTTTATTTTATTTTTTTGTGTTTTATTTTAAAATGCATAACTAAGTAAAAAATCCTATCATACTACAAAATATGACATATGCCAATATTTCATGATAAGATGAAGAAATAATAACAAAATAATAAGTGAAAAACAAATTGTGAGAAATTTGCAGAAAACAAAACAAAACTAAATGCCAATAATCCAGCTGATGCAGCGCACCCCAGACGCACCGCCCACCACCTTAATCGAGGCACAAAGCCCACACATAACTACGTGTTGGTTCGATTCCTCGGAAGAGCTAATGAGCGGTACCGCTACGGAACGCTGCCCAGCTAAGACTGGAAGTGCTGCCGTTGACTAATGAAAGTTCGTCCGCCAGCACCCTAAGATATCATCTTGGCTAATGACATCTCCTGCCATTGCCAGTGGTATGTGATATCTCACGCTAACTCATATGTCAATGGCAGGGACTGGAGTACGCAGGGCAGTCAGACCCGTAGATCAACATTGATCATAATCGATCAATTTAAGATCATATTAAGAGATTTGCAAGTGTAATCTTTGTTTGTTATAGATTCAGTGTTCATATATTTTTTGAGTTTTCCGGTGTAATATAATTTATTATTATTCGATTGAAAAGTCCAAATTATTATAATGTTCTCTACTAATTATTTCATTCTGTTTACTACGTCTGACATTACTGCTTACTAATGTTGACTTTCCTGTTTACTACTTTTGACTTTCTAGGTTTGTATCCTAACTTATAGTTGTATTCTTCTAAAAGGCTATGTAGAGTTCCTACCTCATCTACGAAAAGATTTTCGTCTTCAGGGATTCAAGACAAGCTTCTTGAAAACGAACACAGGTGGCGAGCAGATCAAACTACAATTTTTTTGTTTGAAAGAGACAAACAGTTGATTGTGTTTATTTACGAATCATTTACTATTCATATCTATTGTTTTTAAAAGGAAATAAGTATTTGTTTTAACTTTTTTTATGTTTCACACAACTCACACACTTTTTTTATGTTTTACATAAAAATTCAAAATATTGTCAAAGTGTCAAAAAATCAACAAAAAAAAACTACAATAAAAAATATAAAGCGGGAATGTATTTTAAAAATATTTTGCAAAAAAAATTATTTTAAATTAGAATCAATTATATTACTTAATGAAAACATGTAATAAACTGGAAATTTATTTCGGCTTTTTTCAATAAAAAATATTGTCAAGAAAATATGCGGTTGAGATTTGCCGAAGATAAATTGTTGCAGTTAATTGGTTTACTGATTAATTCTGAAAAGAATTTCGTCATTGTTCTTGCAGTTTTGAATTTTTTCGTCAAATTTCCAGCAGTTTATATATTTCTCGCATGACATGCTTTCCTCTTTTTTCTCATGCAAACAGGTATGGGTGACGAATATAAGAAATTAATCCCTGAAGACGAAAAACTTTTCGTAGATGAGGTAAGACCTTTAATCACCTTTCAATCGTCTTATAAAGGTCTTGCCTCATCTACGAAAAGTTTTTCGTCTTCAGGGATTCATTTCTTATATTCGTCACCCATACCCGTTTGCATGAGAAAAAAAAGGAGAGCATGTCATGCGAGAAATATATAAACTGCTGGAAATTTGACGAAAAAATTCAAAACTGCAAGAACAATGACGAAATTCTTTTCAGAATTAATCAGTAAACCAATTAACTGCAACAATTTATCTTCGGCAAATCTCAACCGCATATTTTCTTGACGATATTTTAACCAGTTTATATTAAAAATATTTCATAAATTTATGTCAAATCGATGTTTTTGGTTGCCCGCAGTGTTGTTTAGTTACTGGAAAATCTTCAGTTTTATTTATGAAAAGTGCCAAAAAACAATTTTAAATAGTTAAATAATAAACTAAACTACAAATTAATAACAATACTAATACAAGTGGTGTGTTTAAATTTGCGAAATATATTCAACAAATTTCTGTTAAAATCAATATTATATTACTGTATGTAATCTGTCACTACGTCGTTATATTTCTGTATGTAATCTGTCGTTACGTCGTTATAATCTGTCTAATGATTATTAAAAATCAGTAATTATGTATTAAAATTTACTTCAAAACCAATAATAATGCAAATATATTAAATACAACTTAAAGACAACGCAAAACGGTATTGGTTTGCAAGAAATAACAATTATTTAAGGTTTTCGAAATACAAATCTGCTGATCACATATGTCAAGTTTTTTTCGGGAAAAAAGATGTACTATAAACAAAAAATATTGACTTTAACATAATTTATTGAATACATTTAACCAATTTAAACATTTCCCGTGTATTAATATTATTATTAACTTGTAGTCTAGTTTATTCTTTAACTAGTTTAAATTGTTTTTTGACTCTTTTCATACACAAAACTGAAGATTTTATACTAACTAAACATCACTACGCGCAACCAAAAACATTGTTTTAACACAAATATATGGAATATCTTTAACCACTTTATACATACTACTTGTATAAATGTTATTAACAATTTGTAGTTAAATTTTTAAATTATTTTTTAACACTTTTCATACAAAAACTGAAGATTTTGTATTAACACAAATTCACTTTTCCACCCGGATATTTCTAAATATTTTTGACATTTCGTTTTGACGTTTAAGTAAAAAGGTCAATAGATATGAATAGTAAATGATTCGAAAATAACCACAATTAACTGTTTGTCTCTTTCAAACAAACAAATTGTAGTTTGACCTGCTCGCCACCTGTGTTCGTTTTCAAGAAGCTTGTCTTGAATCCCTGAAGACGAAAATCTTTCGTAGATGAGGTAGGACCTTAAAAGTATCTAATTGCGATAAAGATAAGATTTTGTCATGTTTTTAATGATTCATTGACCATTTCCACACACGACAGTTGATTTTAAATGTGAGATTCTTGTACACGGTTTGATAAAATTTTTGTACCGTTGGTTAACCTTGAACTAATGTTGTCATCTGATATTCTAATGGTGCTATTACACACAAATTAAATTCAGCTGCCATAATCAATTTTGCAGTTACCATAATCTAAAAAGTTGGTGAAAAATATTTTGTATGAGAAAAAGAGGGATAGCATGCGCGAGATAGATATAAAAACTGCAAGAAAAGTTAGCTGATAGCAACTGACCTTTTGAAAAATTATTTGGTTTACCAATTACTGCTAGAAAATCGTCAGATGATTTCATCTGCAAATTCAACCGGTTTAAAACCGATTATCACATTAATTGATTTTCATATTAAAATCATAATAAAAATTATATTATATTAGGTATAAAATGATTGAATACATATTTTCAGGATTTTAATGTAAAAATTTTACGTTTTCTTTACGTATTTTCGTTTCACATTTTTTTTTTCAAATCTTAGCGCATTTTCTTATTGTACAAGCTACAACAATTGCTCTATAATGTGGTGTCGCCATTTTGACATTTCATTTGCTTTTACAGTATATAATTTATTTACAATTTATATACCACTAATTTAGGTATAATCGATTATATAATATAATATTAATACTAAATAACTAATGATTTTTTAAGAAATAGTTGTTTAAAAATTATTATTACTTCGTAAAGTTATTTGTACTTTCTTGCAGTTTTTGATCTTTTCGCCATCTACAGTCAAAAATAATAAATACTATCATCTGAAAAGTTGATGATAGCAACTGAATTTAATTTGTGTGTAATAGCACCATAATGGTGCTATTACACACAAATTAAATTCAGCTCCCATAATCAATTTTGCAGTTACCATAATCTGAAAAGTTGATGAAAAATATTTTGTATGAGAAAAAGAGGGATAGCATGCGCGAGATAGATATAAAAACTGCAAGAAAAGTTAGCTGACAGCAACTGACTTTTTGAAAAATTATTTGGTTTACTAATTAACTGCTAGAAAATTGTCAGATGATTTCATCTGCAAATTCAACCGGTTTAAAACCGATTATCACATTAATTGATTTTCATATTAAAATCATAATAATAATTATATTATATTAGGTATAAAGTAATTAAATACATATTTTCAAGATTTTATTGTCAAAATTTTACGTTTTCTTTACGTATTTTCGATTCACATTTTTTTTTCAAATCTTAGCGCATTTTCTTATTGTACAAGCTACAACAATTGCTCTATAATGTGGTGTCGCCATTTTGACGTTTCATTTGCTTTTACAGTATATAATTTATTTACAATTTATATACCACTCATTTAGATATAATCGATTATATAACATAATATCAGTACTAAATAACTAATGATTTTTGTAGAAATTGTTGTTTAAAAATTACTATTACTTCGTAAAGTTATTTGTATTTTCTTGCAGTTTTTGATCTTTTCGCCATCTACAGTCAAAAATAATAAATACTATCATCTGAAAAGTTGATGATAGCAACTGAATTTAATTTGTGTGTAATAGCACCATAAGGTACCCAAATTTCTTTTGTATGCGTAATGCAGGGTGAGGCATTTAGAAATGTTTGTCCAATTAAGATACTATACGAACCGTTTCAATAGCGCTCGATCGTTATCAATATTTATAGGTTAATCGATGTCATTATTCATCTATCTCTAAATTTGCATTACTGTCTTTTAGAAATCGTTGTCCGTTCTGTATATCTCTGACTATTTGTGATATTTGAGCGGTCAGACTGTCTAAAGGCTTGAAACCACATACAACAGAAACAGAATCCCATACAAATTTTACAGAAACCGAATTTTTATCTGTCAAATTTGTATGAAATTCGGTTTCTGTTTCTGTTGTATGTGAATGCCAGGCTTAAAGCCGGGCATTCACATACAATGGAAACGGAAACCGAATTTCATACAAATTTGACAGCAACGGAAACAGAAACCGAATTTAGAAACAGAAACAGAAACGTAAAATTCGTCTGTTTTGTCTGAAACGGAAACAATTAAAATTGAATTGTTTCAGTACCGAAACTGTCACATGACCAGAAACTGTCACATAATATTAATTATTATTTTGAATTGTGATAACAAAAGCTTTGAATTTTGAATTTAATAAATAGGTTTAATAAATAAAAATTATTTGTTTTGTTATTCTTCAATTTTATTATTCATAATGGATAACAAATTCACAAACTCAAACAAAATTCGGTTTCCGTTTCTGTTTTATTATTCACCACCGTCAACCAAATTAGAAACAGAAACGGAAAATTTTCAGTTTCAGTTTCGGTTTCTGTTTCCGTTGTATGTGAATGCCCGTCTTAAGTTAAGTAGAGTATTTAAATTGTTGTTGGCGATGTAGATTATATACAACCAACCACCATAACTAATATTAATCGTGATTGATCTTCTGTCAAATCGTTTTTTTGTTTGTTTGTTTTCCTTTATTTCTCTGAGAGAGAAACCGGTTTGTCTTCCCAAAGACGTGCATAAATTTTTCATTTGATTCAAAATTGTACAATTATTGCGAGTTTCTTTTAAATCTATAAGAAAAAAACCTACCACAAAAAAATAATAGTTTCTCCCTCACTGCTACTATATAAAAAGAAATAAGAAAAATGACAGATTAGGATTTGATTCTAACCAAATATATAAATTTTAATCTTTTATCTATTAAAAATAAACTACACAATAATGAAAAGTTGGTCGCCAGCTAGTTTTCATAATATACTTTCAGGATGTATACATAACTTAAATATTTGCACATTTGCATTATAAAATAATAAAATGTTCACTATTATAAAATCACTGGAAATAACACAATAAATGTAAAATACTCTCGTAATTATTTTTATTCATTTTATAAAAATTAGCACAACTAAAAATAATAGATTGTACTTTTTGTTTCGTTTTAAATTATTTAACTGTTTTTAATTTATAATTTAATACAATAGTTGGTTGTTGTAAATTAACAGAAATGCAAATGGCGAAATGAGAAATTGAATATGACATATTAGCAAACACGATTTCTTATGTCTCTCTTCATACAATTTTAAAGTTATGTTCTCTCTATATTTATATATACTCTAAGATTATATAAGTCTAAGCCAATAAATAAAACAAACAAAATTGTTGTTAAGAGTTGAATTTAATACAGGTGGTCTAATTATTATAGAATTGGGATCTGAAGGCATTTCTCATATTACGGCATATTTTCAAAAACAAATTGTAAACTTTACTAATTTATGGATTTCACTTACAGTAAAATTTCGAAATGTCACATATTCATTCCTATGTAATAATTTCCTGATTATCTTCCTGTAGCCTGATTCCGATATTTCCCGCGGAATAGGGAATAAAAATTTTATAGCAGTTTTATTTTTTTTCCCTAAAGTGTATTCCGTCAATTGGAAAAATGTTTGTTGGGAAAAATTTACTCCCCATAATTCAAATTTTTGACATTTATCTTCCATACCTATTTTGTAAAATTATTTATGTGGGAACAGGGAAAAGGTTTGAAAATAAATAGTGTTGTTAATAATTTTTTTTATAATAAGATATTTTATTTAAATTTCAGATTGCTGAATGCTAATATGTTAACAAATGCTAATATGTCAGCACGCGTAAGTTTAAATTAAATAACACATTTGTTATTTAACATATTTTTCCTAATAAAAGAAAAAAGTTTCACCAAGGAGCAGAAATTGCTGTTAATTTCTATAATGGAAAATAATCTCGATTTGGCGAATGATCGGTAGGTATCAATAGCCAATACGTATTGTTTAGGTTATTGTTGCCTCATCATAGAATGTATGTACATATTTGGTTCATGTATATCATAATAATATTTAATTTATTAATATTTATTAACGGAAAAGGTGATATGAAAGAAAGGTGGAAAAGTATAGAGTTCCAATTGAAAAATGGAGGAGGTTCCAAAAATGGAGGAGGACATGGATTGACATTAGGTAATGTTATGCCCGATTTATAGTCGTTCAGTTTATACTTAACGTTAACTCAAATTTATCCGTAACATAAAACACTAAATAATTTTGATTTATAGTCCCCACAAAATTTCACTTTGTTCGACGTTTAATTTTTCATTAATTTTGGGTTTCAATTCAATTTCATAAATAAATCACTTCTTTAAAAGTCAAAAACTAATTTTAAAATAATGAAATTCAAATTAATAGTTTAATACAAAATTTAAAATAAAGATTTCATAGCAATTTCATGCCAAAATTTGACTTTAATTGCTGTGTGCGAACTGACGAAATAATGACAGATGACAAATATTAACTGTCAAAATTTTGTTTTTTGGAATTTATATTCACCATAACGAAACGTCAAAATTTGGTATAGCTTTTTAGCATCATCAAATTTTGACAGTAGGCATAATAAATTATTTCAGGAGGAACAACAATTTATTATAGAAGTTTTTTTAAGTGCCAAAGTAATATTTATATTAGTATATATGTTATATATATTTATTAACAGCAAACATAAATATTACGAAGTTTTTCACCTTATGTCAAAATTTTGTTTTTACAAATTTCACCTTCACCAAAAATTGTGTTCTGTCATTATTTCGTCAGTTCGCACACAGCAAATGTCGCTCATTTTATATCCTTTACATTTCTTAACAATTTATGGACACTTTAATTAAATTTAAGATTTCTTCAGTTTTTATTTGGTTTTATACTAAACATCAAAAAATTCTTAACCATATCTTAAAGACAAAAGTAAATGAACTTTAAGTTATTAGTATTACCGACTATAAATGTTATACTTCATTTTCATGCATACGGAGGCAACTTGTATTTTATATAAATCAATTTAAAAAAACATTTAAATAAAATATATATACTGCCGTTTTTGACATACACAAATTGATGCGATTTCGCGGCAAACACTTAAACTATAAGAAATCTGTTCCCAATTTAGTCGGAATACACTTTTGGGAAATAGGGAATAAAATATAGGGAAAAATTGGTATGGGAAAAAACTGCAATAAAATAAATTATTCCCTATTCCCCGGGAAATATCGGAATCAGGCTACTGGTGTGTTCCTTTGTAGTTGCGTTGTTCTGATACAACGTATGGCTGGCTACTTCAAATTTATTTCTCTGTAGTTCCGTTTTTACCGTATTAGTTATCACGATGACTTCAGGGCCTTGGTTTCACATAAAAAATTGCACTATCTTTACAATTTTTTTAATATGTTATTATCGATATTAAAGTTTTGTTTCATACCAAGCAATTTAATTTTTCGTTTCATTTCGGGATATTTTTAAATAAATTGTTTTGTTTTAAAAATTTTCAATAAAGCAACTTTCCTTTGTACAACAAAAACCTTATTTGCACAACACGTCAACACACCACTAATTTTTAGTTTCGACGCCAGTTAAGGAATTTACCACTTTTGAATTTATAAAAAAATAATTTTCTAGAGGGAATCCCCTTTTCTTTATCAATTTTAAAAAGATAATGATTTTCAATTTTCATTTACAATTTTTACGTATTTTATTCTATCTTCCACTGTGAAAATGACGGATGGTTAACAAAGTAACGGTTAACGGATATTAAAAACTCCGTTAATAACAACGTCAGTTTTTACAAATGTTTACAGTGCGAATTTAGTAAATGGATTTTAATATAAAATAAAATGGAACAATTGCTAAAAGAGGAAACAACAAATAATTTAAAATCAGATATTATCCAAAAAGTATATTTTTCATCATAAACATAAAAACGAATGCTGTTTTTAATTTTACTTCAATTTTAGGGATCAATTAATTCATTGGGGCTTACTATAATTATGTTGGATAAGATAAAACAAGAAACAATTGAAAAAGAACCTGGTTCAGAAACAACTACGAAATTTAATAACGATGAAAATAAGTCCGAAAATCCGGCAACCATACTCAAAACTGTAAGTTCTATATATGTACCTTGTAGATCAGATTAAATATTAAAAGTAATTGCATGTTTATTCTTATTTTTCTCAATAGGAAATTCAATCTTGTTCTGAAACTGTTAAAGAAATAGATACAGATTTCAAGATGGCAAAAAATCAGGAGCCCGAAAAACCATATAACTGTTTCAAATGTCACAGAAAGTTTAAATTTAGAAGAAACTGGATTTTACATACCCGAAAACATAGCCAAATAAGATTGAAGGTAGAAATTTTTATTAAAGAGAGATTTGCTTATTATTGTTCGAATCACATTAATAGCGTTAGTGGTAATGATTTTCTTTTATAGGTGGCAAAGAACGAATCACCAACACTTCACCAATGTAAGGTTTGTAATAGGAAGTTTAAATTTAACTCTATGTTAAAAACTCATATGAAAATTCATACCGATGAAAAACCATATGAATGTTCCAAGTGTACTAAAAAATTTAGGTATAAACACTGTTGGCTGATGCATAACACCAACCATGAAATTCGGGAATTGCAGGTAAGCTTTTTTCTGCTACGTGTAAACATTTAATTCTAACATTTACATTTCAACAGGCCTTGAAGAATCCTAAAACAACTCATAAGTCTGAGGGGGATAAGACCTCACTAACGGGGTTACAGGTAAGAGTCACAATGTTTAAATAAATTTTCCTAAAATGTATTCAATGATATTAGTCTCACAGAAATATTAGTCCTAATTTTCCTGTGTTCGACTAAAAACTCAATTTTTAGTCGAACAAAGGAATATTTGTTTTGTTCAGTATTAGGTTAAACCTGTTTTTTAACGACTGTCATAGAAAATAATGTTTTCTATCTATCATTTTTAAACAGAAAGTTGGCTTTTGCTGTTTAGCGTGCATTTTTTAATTTTTTCTGCTCTAATGCAGAAAGTAAAACAAAAGACATAATAGACAAAGACATAATATTAAATAATTTATAACATATTATGAATTATTTTTTATTTAAAAATAGATAATTTATTAATTTAAATTTTTAGCTTGACGTTCGTTCGATATGTTTTTTAAACAAAAACTAAATAATATAAATGCCTCCTTAGCAACGCATATCTTACTTAAAAAAATATTGTTTTTTAAAAATTAAAATTATGATTTAAGCTTTTTTAATAATAAACAAATATGTTGGCAGTCGTTAAAAAAATAGTATGTATACTTTGAGCAGAAAGTAACATTGCTGCTCTGACATGATTGCTGGTTTCGGCTACGCCTCAACCAGCAACTTTCATGCACGAGCAGCAATGTCGTACTTTCTGCTCTTAATATACAATGTACTATTTTATTCATGTAATATCTTTGCTGAGCATAATTACTTTCTCAAAACCATGACGATCACAAACTTCTGCAGAAATAGTCGCAAGGCAGCCAGGACTCTTAGAGAGATCTATGTGTGACGACTCCACGTACTCCAGTCCCTGTATTGACATATGAGTTAAAATGAGATATATCACATCTCACTGACTATGGGAGTCAAATATCACTAGCCAGGGTGATATTTTACGAGTGTTAGAGTATGAACAGTACGCAGTCAACGGTACCCTCTTAAGTCTTAGTTATGGGATATTCCTTTACGGTGGCATGTTATTGCTTGCCCGAAGAAACTTTATCTGTTCTTTAATCATTCAGGAGGACTACGTTACAAGATCAAGGAATATGCCACTAACAGGGAATATTGGGAACACAAGCTTAGTTTTGTTCGTGAAAATACTTTTGTGTGTCAAATGGTTCTAGCTCAAAATATTTCGAATTATATGTTTGTCAAAAAATCGGGAACAAAAATATGTAAAAATCATTCTTTTGACACACTTGGTGATTTTTTGACACATTCCCGGTACAGCTATGTTATCGAACCTATCGTCCTTCCAGCGCTTATCATAAACCTATTATTAATACAAACAAATTTTGAAATCGCTCCAATAGTTTTCTGATTTTCGTCGATTGAGGTCGACCGGCCTTTTATGACCTAAAATATTGCGAAATGCCAATACAAGTGGTCGTTAGATTTTAAGATTTGACTCAAGATTTGAATACATGCTTAGGTCTTTCAAACTTGTACAGAAATCATGACCAAATTTTAAATCCATTAATTTAATTTAAAACTAATTTCATAACTTTTCCTTTTGTTTCTTTTTCGACCGACGCAGTCAGTTTCTTGTGAAATTTGTAATAAAAGTTTTGGTCATATAAGCGCATTAAACTTACATCTGAATATCCATACACGTAAAAATGTTTTCAAATGTTCTGAATGTGGTAAAGAATTTATCCGGAATGATGGTCTAAAAACACATTTACTAACTCATAAAAAAGGATTTAAGGTAAGATTTTTTAAACTTTGTTATTTCAATTAATTTTATGATAATATTTTTCAGTAATTTTGGTTGCTTTTTTCTATCAAATAGATGGTTTCGTTTACCTATTAGTTTCTGCATACTCTATTCGGCATTTTCAAAGATTTTCATCATTTTTCATTCTAATTGCTTTTTTCCATATACTCAAAAGCCACAAATAAATTCACACAAAAGTTCCGTCTTCATTCTACAAAATTAATGCAAAACATCCCTATAAATTGAACTTTGGGAACGACCAATCTATTTGGAATACACAAGATTGATGTAAACACAAAATAGAGAGTTATAAAGCTATTGCCTATAAGCATTTGAATTTTTTAACTGGGTTAATTTTTTAAGCCTCGTTCCTATTTCTATTGGCCCGACCAACATTTTTCAGCTTCACCCATATTATATATAATTAAAGCAATGTATAAAATATGAAGGAAAGAACAACAAACATTTTTGGACCTCCAGTATAAGAATGCATTAGTAGAATATATTAATGAACTAGTAGGAAGCATTTTAAATTTGAATGAGACTTAGAACTATAGTTGCCTAGCATCTATAACATCTGTTATAGAAAGCATCTCTAGCATAACACAAACAAATAAATTTTTTCTAATTATTTTATCACAATTGTACTATTAATTTAAACTAAAAATCGTACTATATTAATTTTAAATTTTCTACTTAATAGTAATTTCAATTAAACTATAAATTAAATTATACTAATCTATAAAAAAATTAAATTATCCCAATAAATTTAGTATTTAATCATAAAATAAATAATAAATTTCATTTGAGTATAATCATGGAACTGCTCTCTCGTATCAATTGCATATTTTAATTATATCCGTTTCTTCATTACCCTTTTTTATCTTTCAAATCGTTATCTAGCCGTATGTATCAAACAGAATACATACAGCACAGACAATCAAGAAATCAGAACTAGTGTATTAAATCCAACTTATAAAAAAAAATTATAATACAAAACCAACGAGACATTCCTGAATGGCCCAAAACAACACTGATTTACGAGAAATAATTTTAAACCTTTTTTTTTTCAATCAATAACAAAAAATTACTTCATTCACTTCTGAACCTTACTATAGCTTCTTCAAAAATAGAGGTTGAGCTCATATTGTTTGTCTACACTGTCCATAAACAACAATCGTTTCAACGCTAGAAAACAGCGTCGTAACATGTTTTGAATGAATTTGTAGTGCCATGTTCGAATCGTTTGGTAGACTGAGGCGATGACGAAGTTAAAACTTCATCATCACTTATTAAGTTGAATTTTTCCTGTCATTTATTTATTTTTTATATAACAACAATCTAGCACTTTTAATTTTTTTTTTTCTTATATAGGTCACGAAAACATGTAACAAATGTGGCGTTTGTAATAAAGAGTTTTCTTATCTCAACAATTTTCTTAAACATAAGAAAACTCATTTAAATATGAAATTAAAGGTAAGACTCTATCAGTTAAGCTTCAACTTTAAATTATATTGAAGAAAAATATTTAACAATGTTAGTTTAAGAAAAATATAAACTGCCTTTCAAACGATGGTTCTTGTAATGATAACCTCTTAAATCAGTTTGGAATTTAGCACTTTATTAAAATTATGAAAATAACATAAAACAGTAGTAATTTCTTCAACGATGCCGAAAATAATATATTTTTTTGCTTACTTTTTTAATTCTTTAACATACGTTAATTGTATGCCCTATTGTCTTTGATATTTATAAATCCATAAATAATAATAAATTGTAATTAAATTTCATTTCGTATTTTTTCTTTTTATCTCTTTACATCACAAACGAAGCCAAATTGTTGTAAAATTTGTCATAAAAGTTTTGAAAGAATAAGCGCATTTAACACACATATGAATATACATACACGTGAAAAATTGTTCAAATGTCCCGAATGTGATAAAGAATTTTTACAGAACTGTAATTTTAAAAGACATTTGTTAACTCATAAAAAAAAAATATTAAAGGTAAGAGTTTATAAAGTTTCATATTTTACTTAATTTTATGAAAGTATTGTCACGTTTTTCTACCTTTCGTCGAATTGGTCTAACTACCAATTCGATAAACGTTATTCTCAAAACTTCTTCTGGATTCGTTCACTGATTAGCAAGCAAAATCCACCGGGGCCTCTGTTAGAATAGGGCCTCTGAGGACTCATAACGATTTATCAGATAATATTATTTAATTTCTTAAATTTGTCATTAGTGCTTATCTATTTTTCCATCTTACTTCCATAAGTCCTAATACATCGATCTTATATCCATCCATTATTTTCTCAGCGTGTGCCCGCTTCAATGTTTTTGTTAAATTTCTGATGCTCCAGTTTTCATATACAACAGCCAAGTTTTCTTGTTTTAAATTTCAACTTCAAAGTAGATTTAGGCATCCATACGTAGGTTTTGTGTAACATTTGTTTATCACCTCCGGCGATTTTATGCAACTTTACGTATCACCTTACGTGACCCGTGTGAAATTATTTTTTAATCTTTGGATTGTAACATATTGTTATAATTCTACATAATCGCAACGAAATACAAAACAACATTTTATTCGATCTCAATTTACCTATTTCAATCTCAATTCAATATTTCAACTAAACATCTCCTACAAATTTCAAGAACGACCCAAGTTATTCCAAGAATGCTTTCTTAAATAAAAAAGTATCAAATAAAATACATGCAAAATGACATCGATTATTCTCAGAATTTCTCGATTTGTTTTTCCTCGGACCTCGAATAATCGAGATATTAAGCAGAGCGGTATTTAAGGAATTCCTTTTAGAAAATGAGAGTTAACAGAAATTAGACTAGTGTAAACAGTTTAAGTGGAATGTCGTGATCTGATGGGCAGATGAAATCTCACATGATTCAGCACTACGAGCTTCCTTGTTATGTGGAACAATTTAATGCCAAAGAAGCAAATAAAACTCTATCAATGAAGACTGTCTGATGTTTACCATTTACGTTAATGACTAAGGTTTTCCAAAGTCGTTATATAATTTCCTTTACAAAGGACTCATATAGATCTTCAAGTCCAGGCCAAACCGATCAACACCCGAAAACATGAAAAATTCTTTGCAGTATCTGGATAGTCGGAAAATTTATGGTAAGTTATAAGTAAATTAAAGTAAAACAACTCAACTCGGTAAAATTCCGGAAAAGGGGTGGGGATAGCTAAATATACGTTTTGAGGATTTGTGGTTAGTGTTATACGATTTGTGGCTGTAATATGCATCCTATAAAAAAAACTATAATAAAAAACTATAATGTAAAAGTTGTAGATAATTAAAAAAAACTTGTTTCGATCATGTTTCAGCATAACCCTAAATTATGGAGTAAAACGCATAAAACTGTTTTAGTCGTTTTTTATCTTAATCTTCGTTTTGAAGTTGTCCGAGCTTTTTGAAGTCAATTCCAGTGTGTTGTATTTTAATATATTCGCTAGGTACGGGACGAGATTAGTAATCCGCTACCACATTGTCGTGCTATATGACGTATATCTGATGTAAACTGTGATACAACTTGTAGATATTAGTTTTAGACATGATGGTTGTAGTCTGATGGTTTGTGATCCGTATACACTGAAAAATCGCTAATAGTTATCTGTCAAATGCAGCGTATCTAGTTTCTACAGGTTGAAGTTTTCTTGATCAAAACACAACGGTTCTCAAAGTTTCTTATATTGATGTAAAGCAACACCAATAGCAAAAGCTTAACTAGCCGTTGTTATGCTAATGACCGCATCGTTAGATGAATGAACTAACATGGTCGTCGATGCTAAACACCTTTTGACTTTTTCGAAAGTGTTATTGCATTCCGAAAGCCATTCGAAATTTTTGTTAGATTTTTTTGATTTCGACAGTTGACAAGAACTATAGTAGAATTTTTTTGCCAGCGAACACAAAATTTGCTTGTTATGCGCATATTGTTTGCACATGCGCATGCACATGCGCATATTGTTTGCACATTCAGTGTCTCGATTAAAAGTTAAAAAAAACTATTGGGGTCCCATCGAAATGGACAAAAAAACTCATAAAAATTAATATATTACTATTGAAATTTTTTTTTTTTTTTTTTTTTTTAATAAAATGTGTTGTGTAATAGGGTTTAGAATATGTGTCACAACAACACATAAATACCTTTTAAGACCTAGGTCTAGACCTGGGTCTCACAACAACTGGCGTTCTGAGGTGTAGGTTAACGCTTTTTTTAAACATCTGTGGGTTGAAGCCACCTGAGACTAAGTGTTCCGGCAAACTATTCCATTTGTACGCAGTTCGGACAAAGAAGTCTCTCTGCGATCTGCCAGTATGACAGCGCGGGATCTTTACCGTTTCACTGGTTGCGGCAGCCGATTGCCGAGTGGAACGGGGGTAAGAATAAGTTTGAGGCATGATGCCGCTGATTTCATCTGAGCACTGCTGATGACGATATTTGTAAAAAACAACGAGGTCAGCAACAGTGCGACGATGTTGTAGGGAATCAAGTTTTGATGTCAAAGTTCGATCACCTACAATTCGTATAGCTCGCTTTTGAACAGAGTCCAAGAGGGCCAAGATGGAAACAGAGGCAGCACCCCAAACTTGACAGCAGTACTCCATACAGGGACGAATATAGGACTTATAAACATGGAGCAATTGGTATGGAGTGAAAAATTTTTTGCATCTATTTAGGAGGCCGAGTTTTTTAGACGCGCTTTTTGCCATCGCCATTACATGATCGTTCCAGAGTAGGTCATTTGGAACTGTGACACCCAATAAACGAATGTTTTTACATTCACCTATTGGTTCATCACACATACTAAATAAAATATCTTTGGGGAACTCGGTCTTTAATCTGGAAACAATCAACAGCTGTGTTTTGGTGGAGTTGAAATTGACAAGGTTTTGGTCACCCCAGTCGGCGACTTTATTCAGGTCTTTGTTCACGTTTATGGCAGCGTCTCTCCGGGCAGGATTAATTCGTTCGTGCATTTTACCTTTTGAAGGAAGGGGCTCGAACGACTTGTGCAGAGTACTATCATCTGCAAAACTATTTATTGGGTTGCTGGTGATTTTCAACAATTCGTTGATATAAATCAAAAATAGGGTTGGGGACAATACTGAGCCTTGGGGTACACCAGCGTTAATTAGTTTAGACTCAGAAGAATATCCGTCTAAGGTTACCGAAATGTATCGGTCGGATAGAAAATTTTGAATCAGCTTCACAACATTGGGATGAAAACCGTACGCAACGAGCTTGTTGATTAAGTTGGCATGCCAGACTCGATCGAATGCCTTGGAGATGTCTAAAGCGATAACGTATGTTTCACCACCTTTATCAAGTATGCTGTTCCAACAATGCGCTACATAGTTTAATAGATCGGTAGTTGATCTTTTGTTTCGAAAACCGTATTGGCTGTCGGATATTAAATGATTTTCTTCCAGAAATTTTGAAATATGTGTATTAATATAATGCTCATAGACTTTGGATAGGACCGATAGTAAAGCTATTGGTCTATAATTTGAGATATCGGATTTTGGTCCCTTTTTGGGGACGGGCTGGACATTTGCCAACTTCCAGCACGAGGGAAATATACCAGATTTGTAGGATTGGTAGAATATTTTAGTTAAAGTTGGTGCAAGTTCTTTGGAAAAGGTTTTTAAAATAATGGGTGGAATATTGTCCATTCCTGATGCTTTGTTGATGTTTAACCCCTTTAAAAGTTTAGCGACTATTTTGGGTTTGAAGTGAAGTTCATTCATATTAACTCCTGAAGACTGGATTTGGGGTATTTCTTTAGGAGTTTCCAAAACAGTGGAGTTCAGAGCAAAGCGTTCAGCGAACAAGTTAGCTTTTCTTGCGGGATCATTGACGATTAAATCACCATCAATAATAGGGGGAATAGAAAATTTTGTACCAGAATTTAAAGAATTAATGGCACTGTAGAAACTCTTGTCAGAAACAGACATAGACGTAAGTTTTGAGGCTTTCGCTCTGTCAATTTCGGACTTTTCGTTTGAGATAATCTGATTAGATATTTTGTTGGCCTTTAGATATTGGGATCGATTAGTGGGAGTTTTGTTATGAATCCAAATATTAAATGATCTACGTTTGTTTCTAAGTGCCGTTTTGGCAGCTTTCGAATACAAGTATTTTTGTTTGGGTTTTACTATGGAGAAAGGGACAAATTTATTGATAGCAAATTGGATGGTTTCTGTAAAGTTTTGAGCAGAAACATTTACATTGTCAGTGTAAAAACAATGACGGTCGAAAGGGAAACCATGGAAAAAATTTTGAAGACCACTCTTATCCATTTTTGAGTAGTGAAATATTTTACGGGGTTTGGGAGCTGTAGTTTTAAGTAAATCAGTTTTGATAACTGATGAGATTAAATAATGATCAGAATTTCCAATACTACCTTTCGCAACATCGACACTCGTAATATCTGGCATTGTGGTAAGATAGAGATCTAGTAGAAAACTATTATCACCGCCATTACGGGGAGTGAAAGTCGGGCTTTTAACAATTTGGAATAGGCCCTGAGACGAGGCAAAAATTTCTGCCAGTTTTCCACTATTGTCAACATCGTCGGTCGATTTGGAGAATTCCAACCATGATTTGTTGTGGACGTTGAAGTCACCGGTAACGATAACTTCACAATTAGGGGACTTTGCTCTAATCTCGTCCACAATTTTTGTCAGTATATTAAAAAAGTTTGGGTTACGTTTGTTGGGGGACCGGTATAAAGCTATTGTAAAAAAAGTCATTTCTGGAAGACAAATCTTTAAAACCATTGTATTGAAGCCGTCACCGTGTAGTTCAAAATTTGGAAAGCGCGTGTACGCAACACTCTCATGAATGAATGCGCATACGCCCTGATGGAGTTTGAAAGCTGATTCGAGCCTATATTTGGAATTAAGCGATTCTATAAAGAGAAAATTTTCAGAAACTTGTGTTTCTGTAAGGAACAGAATGTTCGGTTTGTCGTGCTCAAGATGATGTTGCACGTGGTCATGGTTAGCGTTCAATCCGCAGATGTTTTGAACATGTATTTTAAAATTTTTTATTGATTCATATATGTTTTGTCCCTGCAAATTCCGTGGACATGCCGCTTTATGGGCGGGTGGATTGCGCAAATTTGCTTTACCACTTGCAGACTTATTTTTTTTCGGTTGTACTGCCATATATATCAAAATGTTTATTTTATTTTTTTGTGTTTTATTTTAAAATGCATAACTAAGTAAAAAATCCTATCATACTACAAAATATGACATATGCCAATATTTCATGATAAGATGAAGAAATAATAACAAAATAATAAGTGAAAAACAAATTGTGAGAAATTTGCAGAAAACAAAACAAAACTAAATGCCAATAATCCAGCTGATGCAGCGCACCCCAGACGCACCGCCCACCACCTTAATCGAGGCACAAAGCCCAAACATAACTACATGTTGGTTCGATTCCTCGGAAGAGCTAATGAGCGGTACCGCTACGGAACGCTGCCCAGCTAAGACTGGGAGTGCTGCCGTTGACTATTTAAAGTTCGTCCGCCAGCACCCTAAGATATCATCTTGGCTAATGACATCTCCTGCCATTGCCAGTGGTATGTGATATCTCACGCTAACTCATATGTCAATGGCAGAGACTGGAGTACGCAGGGTAGTCAGACCCGTAGATCAACATTGATCATAATCGATCAAAATCGATCCCTCCTGCGGGTCCCTAATTCAACCAATTATAATAGAAAACCAAAAACTAGTAAAAATATTAATGATTTTGTAGGCAATGTAACAAAATTTTGATAATTAAAAATAATTATAATAAAAATAACGACGCCTATGGAAACAAATATCACAACAAACAAATGGTACGAACTAGAAGTAGAAATTTAACTAATATAATTGTTTTGAAAACAAATTTATCCCAATATAAATAATACATCTCTGTTTTACTTTTTGTCTCATCTTTTATCTCTTGCTGCGTCCTAGCTGTCAGAAATTCGCTGGCAAAAAAATTCTACTATACCTTCTTTGTGTAATTGTGAATTGGAATTAATATTTCAACTTAATGAGCAATAAGGAACTTAGATAATAATTTATCATACTCAGACATTTTTGAATTTGTTTGATTGATGTAGGCGCCTCTAGAGATACGATTGCATTAATTCGATCGAGAGATGGAGAAATTCCTGTTTTCCTAGATGCCTTTACCTAATTTGCACTTGGAAGTATCAGTTCTTAGATCATATTCTGCAGCTCTTGAAAAGAAAACTCAGATGTTCTTTATGTTCTTCCTAATTACGACTAAAAACCAGAATATCGTCTATGTATGCACACACAAAATCCAAACCTCTCAACTCACTATGGATGAATCTTTGAAAGCTCTGAGCTGCATTCCTGAGACCAAAAGGCATGCGCATGCGTAAAAACTGATATAATCCAAACGCAGTAGCTAAGGCTGTTTTATAAATATGTTCTACTTTCGCCGTTATATGATGGTACGCTCTAACTAAATCGACTTTTGAAAATATCTTGCAACCGTAAAGTTGAGCGGTAAAGTCGTGTATGTGAGGTAAAGTCGTGTATGTGAGGTACTGGGTAACAGTCGGGTGTCGTGCACGCGTTTAGTTGACGATAATTGCCACGGCCCTCCAACCATTTGTATCCTTCTTCTTTACAAAATGCAAAGCACAAGATATATGTTTGATGAAGAGGGGACACATATTCATATATACCGATATCTACCATATAATGATATACGGTTTTCGCGATAGGTATGAATGTAATGCACATTATCGTGTTTTATTGGATCATAATAATCGGGTGGAGACAAATGTATTGGAAACTCAAACAATATTTTGGAAAAAGTAATACCAATATTGACCGAGAATACTTTCAAAGTTGGTGTGTTTACCATTACGGATAAACAATGAACTTCCAACATAGTTTTGGCATCAACAAGACGCTCGACCATGATGAATGTTGACATCTTATTAGTCCAAAATACTCGATAATTGAAGTAGTCAAATTTTCTACTTGTTTTTGCCAAATCCAACCAAATCTCATTCAACAACTCTTCGTTAAGATCCTGCGAAGTGTCCGCAATATTTTGTAAACGTCAAAAATATTGCGAGGATATGTCATCTTCTATTTCTATACCGTTTAATAATTTATTTTATGATGTTCACAACCCGTATGTCTTTTAAGAATCAAATTTTTAATATATTCGTACTTTTTGTCTGTTATTAAAATTACGTTCTCACATTTTTACCTAAAGAAAGTTTATTTCGCAATCAACATCTTGTTTATAAAGCGCCTTAACAAAATCTTGATTGTGAAGTAAAATATCTTCAGATCAAAATGTGAGAACGTAATGATATTTAATATAATCATTTTTGGTGCCGTTAATGTTAAAAGTTGACTTAATTAAGGTAAACCAAGGCGTCTCGAACTAAATACACAATATGCGGGTAGTTTAATTCTATGAGAACAAACTGCTTTTGTTCTAAATTTGCTTTTGAACCCCTACTTGAACCATCCTCTCCGTCACTCATATTGTAAATTAACAACAAAGTAAGTAAACAAGAACTTATAAACAACGACACCCAAAAAAATTAAACACTAATAACTAGAGATGTTAAAATACCGTATTTTATTTTTTTGTATAATACTGCGTATTATACATTGTATTATACAAAATAAAATACCGTATATTCTGTACAAAAGTGTAATAGCCGAGATAACATGTGAATGATATAATAACAAAAAATGAATTTCATCATCATTTTGAATTATATCTAATTAATTTTTTTCTAAATATCTGAATTTCGATATTTTATTGTTATTTTTATCTATGTATTATATTCCTTAAACGAATGCTAATAAGACCTATATGATCATCTGACTCTAATTCATGTGGATGGTCTGATCAGTAAAACTATCCTGATGCTTAGTTTCAATTTATTTCACCTTCAGTCGCTGCCTGCTACTGTATTTATGTTTTTTATTCAGTTTGGATCCTTGCATTTCCCATGAATAAACTGTTAGAGGTCTTAATCATGTTTGACATGAACGAGATAATCACTTTTGGTATGATTTAGACCGCATGTCGAAAATGATGTTTCTGTTACAGTGAAAGATGCAGAACAATGCAAATTAGAAGATGCTACATTCTTAAGAGCCACAAACTCTATTCCATCAAGTTAGACAATAAATACAACTGCTATCGGTTTCATAATGGGTATTTTGAGATTTTTGTGTATGGTTGATAAATCTAAACGTATAAAAGAAACGTTCTACATGTTATCTGGGGCTACTCAAGGCTATTAAATTGAGTGACGTATCCATGTTTCAAAATTTTGATTTGCTCCATTAAAAATTTATTGTAACGGTTGCTTCTCAGCAACTATAATCGTCAATCGATTGTTGGTATTTGTGTTCTGTTGATATTAACTAGGTACAACAGAAATTCAAAACTTGGGTTCTATTCAGTGAAATCTTCTACCGAAAGTTTCTGCTATTCTTCTATTTTTGGTATGAAATTTTATAATGGGAAAGAAAATAAAATTTCATACAAAAAATAGAAGAATAGCAGAAACTTTCGATAGAATATTTTACTGAATAAGCCCCATTATTTAGAAACGCACACTAGCAAGGCGTACAAATAATTAATTTCCTCGGCGTGGTTTATATCTTATAGATGTAGTAGTAGACATATTTTCACAGCTATAAATTCTTTTAATAATCCACGCGCAATTTTAGTAAAAGGGCTATTTGCTATTCGCACGCCATCAGGATAAAAAATATTTTTATAGTAAAATACCTTGTATTTTACAACGTTTTGGACAGTACGGTATTTTACGTATAAAACCGGGTATTATACAATTGTATTAAACACTTTTACATCACTACTAATAACAATATATGACGTATCGTGAACATAAAACCGTGTAAATAAAAGTAAAGTTAATTAATTGTGAATAAAGTTTTATTAATAATCTAATAGAAATATTGTTTATTATTTTGGAGGTTTTATTATACTGGAAATTTCAACCGTTGTAGTTTCTGAAGCTATTCGAAAAATACTCTAGATAGGAATGTTGTTATCTGTATTGTTTTTCCTGTTGTTGGGAAACAGTAAAGGTGTTGATCCAGAAACGAATTCGGGAATAACGTCTATCGAATTGAAAGTAAGGCCAATTCAAATTAAGATTGAAAAACATGACGATTTATATTGCGATTGTTGTATTTTTTTATTACTATGTAAAACAATATGTAAATTAATTTTAGAATCATAATTATAAAAAATAATATCGTATTTTTTTACTTAGATGTCAATTTTGCCGTGTCAATTTTGTGGTAAGAACTTTATGACTAAACGTGGATTGAAATGCCATATTAATATTCATACACGTGAAAA